>OU015499.1:124625865-125225865 GCA_907164885.2 Dolomedes plantarius | reverse complement strand
ACATAAAACATATCCTGCAAAGAAAACATGCTTTCAATCAGATAAATTTAAACCGGAGTAACGATAATAATCTTTGTGCGACTTATCTGGATTTAAAAATTAAAATTCAAAATAGAGAAATAAAAATAGGGATATATGATAGAAGATTAGATTTTAACTTCGAGGTTATTACGTTTACCAATTTCCATAGCAACTTAAACTATAAAATTTATTATAATATTTTTTACTCACAATTTTGCAGAATAAAAAACATATGTAACAATGCTGGGGATTTTTTGGAGGCATGTAGCATTTTCGAGGAAAACTTAAGAAAAAACGATTTCCCTAAAAATTTCGGCAATTTAAAAGTTAAAAAAAATGGAATTTAGACTCAGGAATTTTTAAAGATGTTTAGAATAGTATTTGTGTTTCATTTGGTTAAGCTGTAATGGGGGGTGGCGCTATAGTAATGTTACAATGACGTAACTTTTAGGATAGAATTGGCTGCTGTTTCGCCATAACTGTCACTTACGGAATTGGGGTGTGTACGCATCTTTTATTTTGCATTAGGATTTTGTGTGCTTGCATGTAAGGTGCGTTGAGCCCATACTGTAAGTTGTGTTTGTCTTTTCATTTTCTTTTTGGCTTATTGCTTCCTTGGGGGACTCGGGGCCTTAGGATGTTTTTGGGCTTACCTGCATCCTATTCAGAAAGTTCCCCTTGAGGTAACTGATATGGTTAGGCTCCCTGATGACGAGACCTGTCGGTTACCTCTGTTGTTTTATGGTTCAGTTCCGGCACTTATGCAGAATCTTGCCGTTGGTGCGTGGATGCCCAGAGTGCTTGATTTCTGTTTGTTTCTTGTCTATATTCGTATTATTTTTATCTATCTCTGTTGGATTATTTATCTCTTTTTAACATCTAATTGACTTTTTGAACAGGGAATTTAAGTTTTTCTAATTCTTCCTGGATCTCCTTCTCTTGCGTCACGACTCACCAACACACACACTTTTATAGTCAAAATAGGGAATTACTGTTGCCAACTATAAGATGAAACGTTGCCTGCAAACTGTATTATTTAGATTAAAAAACTGGGTTAAGATTGACGTAATAAATTTAATAGGGAAACCCTGTTCAGAAGCTAATTTTATGTATTTCTTTATTCTAATATCCATGTTTATTACATTTGAATGCAAACGTCGGCAACGCGTTAACTGGTTTATTATTACATTACGTTTTATATTTTTATGAAGAACGTTATTCCAAGACATAATCCTAACTGTATTAAAATTATAATGATCTCGTTTATCATAAAAACAAAACGAGACGTTATTTTGTTTATTTACTTTCAAACTTAAGTCTAAAAATACCAAATTGCCATCATTGTCTATTTCAGTGTCTACCAAATTAAGATTTTGCAGATAAAAATTAATTTCTAAAGATGTTAAATTTTCATTAAAACAAACCAGTATATCATCTACATATCTTAAGTACAATAGTTCATTTAATATCATGACACCTCGTTCATAGAAATGAAGGTAGATGTCTGCTAATGCATATGAACATCCACCTCCCATAGGAATACCTTTAAATTGCTTATAGAAACAAGTTCCGTCATCCTATATATAATAGCCGTTGTCTCTGTATGACACTTCCGGGCTGTACTCATCTTTCAATTGAAGCCCTCAGTAAACAAACCGCCGGATAGGCTTAATTTCAATTTCAGATTTGGATCAGAATTTTTTCTTACCTAAAAACAAATATCTTCTCCATCAAATCACGTTTGTTCAGCCTATTTTTCTATAAAACATTCAGAACTAAAAAAAATTGGATGCTTTTAGCTGTATATTTAACAGTTTTTAAAAATCTGTTTACTTTTGCGATGAATTCTGAAAGTAAACAACAAACTTGAACTTGAATGAATCGCGTAGTGAACTGTAAAAAATTTTTTTAACTTTCATATAAATTTTTTATTATGACGTCATTTTTAGTATTATGACGTCAAAATGACGGGTTGGATGGCAGTCTACTACTCCAATCGCATGAAAAACTAAATAAATAAAAAAATAATGAAAGGGATTGCTTTTACAAGGTGTGGATTAAATGCAATATTTTAGATAATTCAGGATATTTTTTAACTTTCATATACTTTTTCCATTATGACGTCAAAATGGCGGGTTACCTACTAGTATAGTATAGTTTCGTACAGGACTAGGTCTAGAAGTGCACGGTATTTACTTATGGTAATATAAGATTGCAAATCATATTGTTCGTATAAACTAAGTATAATATTGTATAGGTCCTTCAAGTCAATAGAGTTAAACGGGTCAGTAAAGTCATAACTTTTTAATCCAGTGATACCACATTTACCTTTTAGTTGTTTTACTACCTCATAGCTATTATTTATGAAATAACTTCCTTCCGAATTTAACCCTTTATAAACTACTAGAAGGTAACCCGTCATTTTGACGTCATAATACTAATAATGACGTCATAATGGAAAAAGTATTTGAAAGTTAAAAAATATCCCGAATTATCTAACAATATTGCATTTAATCCACACCTTGCAAAAGCAAACCCTTTCATTATTTTTTATTTAGTTAGTTTTTCATGCGATTGGAGTAGTATACTGCCATCCAACCCGTCATTTTGAAGTCATAATACTAATAATGACGTCATAATGGAAAAATTATATTAAAGTAAAAAAATATCCCGAATTATCTAACAATATTGCATTTAATCCACACCTTGTAAAAGCAAACCCTTTCATTATTTTTTTATTTATTTAGTTTTACATGCGATTGGAGTAGTAGACCGCCATCCAGTTTTTTACAGCTCACTACGCGATATGAATACTTGAGCTACTTGATTCATTCACATTCAAGTTTGTTTACTTTCAGAATTCATCGCAAAAGTAAACAGATTTTTAAAAACTGTTAAATATACAGCTAAAAGCATCCAATTTTTTTTAGTTCTGAATGTTTTTATAAAAAAATAGGCTGAACAAACGTGATTTGATGGAGAAGATATTAGTTTTTAGGTAAGAAAAATTCTGATCCACATCTGAAATTGAAATTAAGCCTAACCGGCCGTTTGTTTACTGAGGGCTTCAATTGAAAGATGAGTACAGCCCGGAAGTGTTATACAGAGACAACGGCTATTATATATATAATTTTTAGAAGATTCAAAAGTTTATTATTTGCTAGAGTTAAGTAAGTATTGTATCCTACAGTAACAGTTCTAAATTTAACTAGAAACTTATGAAATTTAGGGATTAATACTAAATAAGGGAATTTAATGTTTTTAATTTCATACCCTGTAACGGCGATATAATGCCTTTATACGATTTTGTATAGTACTCTGTTCAGGATTCAGTTTTTCATATATCTTATTATCATTATAGCACATGATTAAGCTTTCACAATATAGTTTTTACATATAAATGCATAATTTGATGAAACTTTATCTACATAAGTTATGGCAAATTGGTCCTGTAAAGCTTTAATATACGGTATCATATTTTTAAAACTTATTAGTTTATCATTGTACCTTAAACTTAGATAAGCTGTTTGAAAATCATTAATAATATGATGTTTCCATTGTTCAAATGTACTAGTCGGCATACTATGAGTCATAGCTGTCTTATAAATAAATTGCTCAAGATTTTGCTTTAAAATTTGGATTACGTTCTTTTTGTAACCAATACGAAAGCCTGTACCATTATTCAAAGCCTATCATTAGTTTCAAATGTATAGCTAGTCGGGAAGTTAGTTAAAAATCGATTGCAAGATTTGTACTGGACAAACACACACACAAGAAAGCAAGTTAATAAAAACGTGGTAAAAAAAAAGTAGAAAATCCTGACGATATAGATTACGACACAGGTGATGATGATGATGAGTGTATGTCTCCCAATGAAGGTGAAGTAGATTATGTTGAAACATGTTATGAAGTTTCTGATTCCTATTCAGAATCAGATAATTTCATTTATGACATTATCGGATTACATTTATGACAGTGAAATAAATGATTAAGTTGACAGTAATTACATTTATGACAGTGAAATAAATGTAACGCCCTCATGTACTTCACATAGAACTTTTGTTTCCGAAAAATAATATACAGATATGGTAAAAGGATGAAGTTTCCATGCCACAAGTAAGACGTTCTGAAAATCAATATTTTGCGTGAAAAATCGGGACCTACAAGATTTTCAAACTGGGAAGTGGATTCTATAGCAGCTTCATTTCTTATCTACTTTCGTAAAACCCTTTTTGAAATTATAGTAAAAGGGACAAGTGCTGAAGGAAATAGAGTATTCTGTAAAGAGTGGAAAGCTATCGATAGTATAGAACTACAAAATTCACTGGATTTTTATTACATATTGGAGCCTATAAATCGAAAAATGAAGCATTATGCGGACTTTGGAGCATGAAAAGTGGAGGGCAAATGTTTCTTGACACGATGAGTTGCAATAAATTCAGATATTACGTGTTATAAGATTTGATAATGCTACTGAGAGGCGAAAAAGAAAAATCAAGTTACAAATTACAGCCAATGAGAGAATGTTTTGACTTTTGGAACAGTTATTTACAAGACCCTTATGTTAATTAGGTCCATAATTGGTCTATGACTGTCGATGAGCAGTTGGTTGCTTTTCGTGGAAAATGCCCTTTCTGGCAATATATACCATCTAAACCTGGAAAGTATGGATTAAAAGTATAGGTTGTTTCTAACAGCGTAACATCATATGTTTGGCAATTGGAAGTATATACAGGCAAAATGGAAATCAGAGAATCACACTTGAGGGAAAATGTAGTTAGAAGATTGGCAAAGGAAATTGAAAATTCTGGTCATAATAGGTCTATGACTGTCGATGAGCAGCTAGTTGCTTTTCGTGGAAAATACCCTTTCTGGCAATATATACCATCTAAACCTGGAAAGTATGGATTAAAAGTATAGGTTGTTTCTAACAGCGTAACATCATATGTTTGGCAATTGGAAGTATATACAGGCAAAATGGAAATCAGAGAATCACACTTGAGGGAAAATGTAGTTAGAAGATTGGCAAAGGAAATTGAAAATTCTGGTCATAATAGGTCTATGACTGTCGATGAGCAGCTAGTTGCTTTTCGTGGAAAATACCCTTTCTGGCAATATATACCATCTAAACCTGGAAAGTATGGATTGAAAGTATAGGTTGTTTCTAACAGCGTAACATCGTATGTTTGGCAATTGGAAGTATATACAGGCAAAAAGGAAATCAGAGAATCGCACTAGAGAGAAAATGTAGTTAGAAGATTGGCAAAGGAAATTGAAAATTCTGGTCATAATATCACATGCGATAACTTTTATACGTCGTATGCATTAGCAACGCACCTTACCTCAAAAAATTTATCTCTAATTGGAACAATTCGAAAAAATAAACCGGAATTACGCACTTTGTTCAGAAATCCAAAGAATCGTACTGTAGTTTCCACTTTATTCGGGTTTCAAGCATTCATTATCTCTTAGGCCGTCCGCACACGGGGCAACTCAAAAGAAACTGATAACTGACTCGAATCACAAACCAGTCCGTGATGAGTCTTAACCTATGTAATTGAATGGAGCCACGCACACGGCGCAACTGGTTACAAACCCGTCAGCAACGCGTTTGTAATCAATCGCAGGCAACTCAACGTGTCGAGTCGCTAGCAACTTCAGTCGCCAGTCTCTTTTGCGTTGTGCGTGTTATTACACAGTCTATGTTACAGCCGCTCTTTTTGCAAACTGCCAAATGACGTACACGAGTCACGTGACTTCTGCCTAGCGATGAAATAAAATTCTAGCGTTTTTTGTTGTATGGAATATGTGCGCCCATATATACAGTCCATTTTTAAACGATTGATCAAAGGCAATCTATTGTGACAATTTTTCAAAATAAATTAATTTCTGATAATAATTTAACTAAAAATAATGCCCGGAATAATGATGTTCTTCCTTCCATGACAGGTCGCAAACTATTGATTTGAATCACTTTTGAGTCGGCCCGTGTGCGGAGCCGCATCACTAACGAGTTTGCAACCGATAAGCGATTTCAGTCGCTAACCAGTTGAGTTTCCTTTGAGTCGCTCCGTGTGCGGACGGCCTTACTGTCCCAGAAAAGGAAAATTGTTACTTTACTAAGTACAATGCAAAACACTTGTGGCGTGGAAGCCAGTTTTGAGAAGGAGCCACAAATAATCCTAAACTATAATAAAACGAAGGATGGTGTTGATTCGATGGCCAAATTGGTGAAAACTTGTAGAGTGAAACTCATGACACATCGACTGCATTTGATAGTATTTTTTAATAAGGCGAAACGTCGCAACGTCACTAGCTATGTCAGTTTTCGTCTGCTATAGATGACGTCATTATCGGGTGGCAGAAAACAGAAGCAGTTCCTATGCGTTTGCATGTGTTTTTGGACGATGCCTTCACTTTGAGTTAAATAATTTAAGTTTATTTATAAAATTCCTCATATTAGTTGTATGTAACAGATATTTTAACACTTTGTTTTCAATATTTCGCAAGGTTTAAGAGAATATAATTATTCTTTCGTTGAGAATGATTATTACTATGTTGAGATATGTATAGATATCAGGATAAGTTACTTCAGGCCAGCGTCTTGTATCGTAACTCCAGTCTTCCTCTGTAAATAAATACGGGTCACACACTGAATAAACCTTTCCGGGCTGTACCTGAATGTTTAATTTAGTGATATACCTTTGTTTAGATACCGTATCTAAAGACTTTGCGTAATCTGAGAGCATTTTATTCAACAAGCTGTAAGAAAGCTCATTGAACGCCATGTTAAATTATGCAATTTTTTGCCACTCCTCGCCAAACAAGAAGTAAAATCTGCAAGAGTTGAGATGCGACATGCTGCGAGACATTGCCCTATATGATAGATATTAGTGAAATGCATACATGCATAATACGGTTGTCTAGAATTCACAGTTCACTTGAATTTAATTTTTTTTTCACTTTTAATTGCAAAAAATCAGTACATCTTCAAAAGGTCTATTTATGATTTAAAAGTTTGTATTAAAAGTATGAAAAATAGAAAAAAAAATTAAAAATTAGACACACGCTGAAATATTTATTTTAAGTGATTCATTTTTTAGTCAGAATCATGCTGTGTTTACATCATAAAACATGGCGGTTACTTATTGTTCGGTGGAGTATGCATTTAGAATTGATATATCTTTAAAATATTAAAGTAACAGAATAAGTGAACGCAGAAAAAATTATCAGCTTTTAAAGCTGTTTCTAAATATGTCAAATTTATGTACTTTTATTTTTAAAAAAATACATCGATTTTAACTTTTAAAACATGGCGGTTGCGTTTTGTATCGATGGAATATGCATTTTGAATTGAAATCTCTCTAAAACTGTTAAAGTAACAGAATAAGTGTATGCAGAAAAAAATTATCAGTTTTTAACGCTCTTTCCAAATATGTAACATTTATGTACTGTCATGAAAAGAAAAATGCATCGATTTCAACATTTTCAAACATGGCTGAATTTCATAACGTATATATAGATATGAAGTATATTCACTCTAAATATATTAATTTTAAATCAGTAGATGTTTCGTAAACTTTGAAATCCTATATATTTTAGATACGGGTCCAATGGACTGGTAATTTTTGCACACTCTTTTTTAACGTAGAATTACGTTCCTCAATAACGGTCCTTGGGAGAGGAAAAAAATTGTCCTGCGTCGCGAGTTATAATTTTGGCAGCGCGCCAAACCCAGTAGCAGTGAACAGTTAAACAGAAAAGTACCAAAATGCGTTAAAAATATAGAAGAGGTAAGCAACGATAAGTAATCCTGCGTTATAAACCCTCGGTAGTTTCTTTAGAAGAGACTATCTGAAATATTTTTTTAGTTGTAAGAGGGTTAAGTGACCTTGTTTCACTTTGCAAGACTGGGAGGATGAATTGAAAGTAAAGCCTTAAAAAATGATTCAATCTAAATATTAATATGAACCAGTCATTAATTTAAATTATTTAATAACTACCCGCTGCAATTTCCTTGACACGCTCTTTTTAAATTTCATTCCCATGGTTTCTCTTAAAATACTGTATACAAACTTAATTAAAATAAACTCGCCTTAATTAAAATAAAGGTAATTTCCTTTTCTCGTGACACGCTGAGTTTTGTCCTACAAAATTAATGGCCAAAATATTCTTTCTTTTGTATGAGAGAAAATTCACAGCCAGAATTCTCTTCCTAAGTTTTATATATGTGTGTGTGTGTGTGTGTGTGATAATATTATTAACAACCTATAATCGCCCATTCTGAAATTTCTCTCTATTCTGGTAACCCCTTTTTCGACTCCTTAGCGAAAACGCCTCGCCTTTCCACACACTAACTTCCTCTGCCAATTCTGGCAACCT
The DNA here is from genome assembly GCA_907164885.2 of Dolomedes plantarius. Classification (NCBI taxonomy): domain Eukaryota; kingdom Metazoa; phylum Arthropoda; class Arachnida; order Araneae; family Dolomedidae; genus Dolomedes; species Dolomedes plantarius. Next base: position 125,217,462 of record OU015499.1, on the reverse strand, counting down.
CTTTGAGCTAATTCTATTTTGGCGCTTTTGTGGTAGACGCTGGACTGACTCGAATTGAGATGGATGTGTTGCTTTACTCGTAAATAAATTCAGTTGTTCCTGAAGCTGACTGCATTATTTTCCTGCCTCGATTGCAGTATTTTCACGAGATGTCCATTCCGGACATCACACGAGTCCGACAGGATAGGGAACCAAATTTGGCGTTTGGATCAAGAAATCAACCTTTGTCACGCTTGAGATTGCGACTGCGAAGTGAGGACGCCATTGTTCGACACTTCTAGTTTCGATTCCCGCATGCGTTCCTGAAAGGCGCCAGCTTGAAAAATGACCAAAGTTCATCCAACACCGTGAAACTGCTACAGAGGTCGACTACACCGAAGCAAGTAAAGATGCCCTTGTTCCAGTTCGTTCCAGTTTTGAATTCGAGTTTTGTTTTCCGCCTGACCTCACCATTTTTTTCCCGTCTCGGACTGCGCCATCTTAAAGAAAGCTACTCTGCTGTGATTTGATTACTCAGTGAAGATTTTCGTCATACCTCAAGGAAGTGTTCCAAGTTTCAAGAATGTGATTTTTTTTTCCATTTTTCAAAAATTTCCATTTTTGCCTTGATTTCTGCATGTACGCCAAACGCTGTGCAGATAATCAAAATAAGCTTCAAGAATTTGTTCTACTACTTCTATGTGTAACATTCTTATCATCGGATTTTTCACCATAATATTTTAATTCTTATAATATCTCAATCATTGAATTTCTTTTGTTTTCTGAAGTGATATAATTATGTTAATTATTATATTTGAAATAATTTAAGTATTTTCGTTTTGATATCTTATATTTGTAAAACAAAATGGCGACTGCCAAACCAAATACTGAGCTTCACGATTCTTTAAGAATCGCAAGTAATGAAACAGAATTAAATATTGTGCCTTTTGATTCAGACAGCAATATGGATATAAACTCTTGGTTAAATTATTTTGATAAAAAATATATTGAAAGGTATAGAGATGAACAGTGGAAATTACAAAATTTTTCACATTTTGTAAAGGGTAACGCACTTAACGTGTATATACATAACTGTTATAAAGTTAATAATTTTTCAGAATTAGTGACGGTATTAAAAGAAAAAATTTTTACCCCTACTTTAACCACCCTTAGTGAATTTACAGGGTTAAAATTTAATGATAATGGCGAAAATATTACAAAATATTTTAGGAAAAAATTTGAGATTGGGAGAAATTTAAAACTGAGTAATGAAATGATCATAGAAGGTTTGACAGATGGCCTCCCCAGAGAACTAAAATCATTAATGACTATTAATTCGCCTTCTGACCCAATTGTATGGCTTGATCAAGCTCACAGACTGGTAAAAATAAGGGAAGATCCACAACCTAGAAATGACTCACCTAGATATATGACTCCCTTTGTTAGAACAACCCAAATTCAAAACAGAGATGGTTACTTTAGGAACGATTCCCAAACTTGGAATAGGTCAGATGTACCAAGATATACAAATGATGTTAGAACTTATGCCCCGAGGCAAAATACTTACCAGAGACCTCATAATTACTACCGATACCAAAGACCATCTAATCCTAACTATCAGAGCAATAACCCTAGATTTTCTAGCCATCATAATTATGATAATTCACCTACTTTATCTCCCACTCCATGTAGAATGTGTACAGAGAGAGGTATTCCAAATGCTTTTCATTGGCATCAAATTTGTCCATTTAGAATGGAAAGAGCTGATAATGAAAGTACTTCACCCCTTGCAATTGAACCACCCTCAGAGAATACTCCTAATTCCTGACTATTGAAGGTGTCAGGTTATTTGTCAAGCAATAAATATGTAGACTGTGTCATAGACAGTGGCGCAACTTTGTCAGTGATGCCCACCAGAACTGCTCGACAGTTAAATTTGAAAATAACCAGAGTAAGAGGTATAAGAGTAGTTCAAACTCAAGACCATATTGTAATGAACAAAATATGTAAGGTTAAGGGGCCGCTGGAGTTATTTTTTTCCCCGCGTTCGCTAAAACCCACAAGAAACCTTCAAGAGGAAGGCATGTACTATGTCGACATGATTGACAGAAAAGCAACCAATCAGAGAGGGAATAGTTTTCGAAGTTGAGAAGAGGTAGTAGAACCCCCTTGTTATTTGAAACTGTCAACAAAGCTATCAACAGTTCTTCCTGCTGTTTAGTGATAAGACAGACTCGACCTCAAAAATTAAGTTAGTTCGGATTTGGAAATATACCGCTCTAGCTATGCGATCAGAATTTTGATTTCAAAGAAAATAAATTTATCAGTTTCGCAATTCCTTATTTATCAATTTTTTATTAATATTAAACTTAATTTTAATTTTTAATAATGTGTTTTTATCAAGTAGATCGATTAATAAGCTTTCCCGTTAACAATTTAGAAATGAGAAAAAATAATTAAATAGAAGATTGAGTTTTCTTCCTACTACATTTGCTTAAACAGTTAAAGTTACAAACACGTTTCTCACAAAGTCTTTTATGAAAGCTCTGACGGTTTTATAAACAATTTTAAAATGCACATGTGTATTTTATTTGATACAGTATATAAGAATTATTTCTTTTGTACTTGATTTTAACATTTCTTTATTTAGAATATTTCTGTAAGGTGAAAATTTTCAAAAATGTGTAAATTTGTTATGCAATTAACCTGTAAGATAGTAGAATTTGTGTGTTTTCTTTCGACTAACTTATGAAAACTTTCTCTACGTACACAGAACCGTAAGCTAAAATCGTCAAGAGGGTTATAAAGATTGATGAGATTTCATATTTTAGGATGATTAGATCCATCTTTGATATTACATAACAAATACCAAAATTCTGGGATGATTTCGTAAGAGAAACACATATATCACGATTCAAACGATATGATCTTCATTTGTATTATTTTACATTCATTTATTTACAAAATTACATATTCAAATCACATAATTACGTTTACATAATTAAATAACTCTTACATAAGAAATTTGAGAAATTTTTGATTAAAAAAAACAACTAAATAAACCCATATGGTAATTGAAAGATCCAGATCTGGGTTTAAAAACCCAGCATATATATATATATATATATATATATATATATATATATATATACAGTCTTAAATAAACAGGAAGACCAACGTAAACATAGCACAAATAGCAGTAAGATGCAATAATAATTTTTGCATACGGCCGTTTTGAAGCTACAAAGGAGCTTATACAGTCTTAAACAAAAAAAAAGACACACCATTTTAAACAAACAAAGTATGGTTTAAAATATATGGTATCGTATCTGAGGAAACTAGGTTTAACTATCTAATTGCTGAACTAAACCCAAAATAGTTGAAAATATACTCGACCTCAAAAATTAAGTTAGTTGGAATTTGGAAATATACCGCTCTAGCTATCAGAATTCAAAAAAAAAAAAAAAAAAAAAAAAAAAAGACGCACCAAGAAGGGGTAATGTAAATTGGACACAAATTGGTATGCATACATGTTTCGACGGAAAATGCAAAATTTTAAAGTTTGGCGGCCAATGAATGAACGTGACGCTGCAGCGCATCTTAGCTGCGCAACTGGCACGATATTAAAGAGGAGAAATTTCTATTCCATGTCATAAATTCTTTGCGAATTTCATTCCGTGTACTCAGGTAGACAGTAACTATGCATCGCATACAGGTGCGCGAACAATATGCGCAGATGTCGGCATTTGAGAGAGAACGTGTAGTTGGGCTCAAAGAAGCCGGTTGGTCTAATCGGTGAATCCCTCGACATTTGGATAGGAGCGATGCCACTATCAGACGATGTTGGCAGGAATGGGTGAACCGTGGCAATAAGGAAGCGGTCGGCCTAGAGAAACGACAGAACGTGAGGACCGAGCAATCGTCAGAGCGGCACTCACAGCCCCAGATTCATCATTATCATCGATCCTACGTGCAACTGGTGCTTCAGAGACCACAAGGACCATTCATAGGCGGCTCAGAGAAAGGGGGCTGAGCTCACGACGTCCCTTGCGCCGACTACCATTGACCTCTGTACACCGACAAGCCCGTTTGCAGTAGTGTCGGGCACATTCGACCTGGAATGTCACTGGAGTATAATTGTCTCCAGTGAAGAGTCCCGCTTCGAACTGAGCCCCGATGACCAGCGAATACGGGTTTGGAACGCCTCGGGCAGCGGTGGGATACCAACCTGATTGTCTTCCGCCATACGGGCCGACAACCAGGAGTGATGGTCTAGGGTGCCATCTCATTTCATAGCAGCACCCCTTCGGTTGTCATCTGCGGCACCCTTACAGCACAGCGGTATGTCGACGATATTCTATGCCCCGTTGCGTTGCTCTTCATAACACACCATAACACGCCATTTGGGCTTATATTTCAGCAACACTATGCCCGCCAGCACACGGCGAGAATTTCTACTGCTTTTCTTCGTGCTTGCCTAACGCTACCTTGTCCAGCAAGGTCGCCGGATCTCTCCCCCATTGAGCACGTTTGGAGCATTATGGGCAGGGCTCATCAACCAGCTCATGATTTTGACGATCTAACGCACTAATTGGACAGAATTTGGCACGATATCCCGCAGAAGTACACCCGCCACCTCTATCAACCAATGCCAAGCCGAACAACTGCTTGCATAGGGGCCAGAGGTGGACCAACGCGTTATTGACTTTTTCACTTTGTAAAGCTCTTTCTCTTCAATAAATCATCCAATTTTTCTCAGATTGTAATCATTTGTTTTTCTGTACATGTATATCACATTTGCTGATTTTCGTCCCATTCGGTTAACTCCTTGGTGCGTCCCCTTTTTTGTTTTTGTCTAAGAGTGTACACACTCACACACACACACATACATATATATATACATGCATACATACATACATATATATATATATATATATACGGGGGCTGTCCGTAAAGTATCCGATTTTAATTTATAACTAAAAAAATATAATGGATATACATACTTCAGTTTAATCCCCTTCAAAGTATCGTCCTTGAGAAGCAACACACTTAGCCCAACGTTGTTGCCACTCTTGGAAGCAGGATTGGAAGTCGTTCTTTGGAATGGTCAACAGCTGTTCGATCGCTTTTTGTTTGATGGTCGTCACATTCCTCAAACCGTCGTCCTTTAAGCGTTTTCTTTAGCTTTGGAAATGCTAAAAAGTCGCACGGAGCGAGGTCTGGTGAGTAGGGAGGTTGCGGGACTTGAACGGTGCCATGTTTGGTTAAAAAAGTTTGAACCACATGTGAGGAGTGAGCAGGGGCATTATCGTGGTGAAGCCTCCATTTCCCAGATTTACACTTTTCTGGTCGTTTCCTCCTCACGGAATCACGAAGTCGCCTGAGCACATCACGGTAGAACTCTTTATTAATGGTTTGTCCATCTCTCGATGGTCTGTCCACCTCCCGCAATCTCTCGAACTGTCATTCGTCGATCTGATCGCACCACAGTATGAACCTGTTCCACTTTGACATCATTTCTCGATGATGATGGACACCCTGATCGTGCATCACTTTCCACAGATTCCCTTCCATCTTTAAAACGTCTAAACCATTGAAACACTTGAGTTCGGTCCATAACATCATCACCGTATGCTTTCTTAAGCAAATCGAACGTTTCGGTTGCCATTTTACCAATTTTATTACAAAATTTGATGCAAACACGTTGCTCAGTAGATTCCGTCATGATCCAACCCGACACGAGACTTCCACTGCGTTCACTTTTCGTTATTGCTACAAGAGAACCGCGCTTCGCAGTGCTTGGATAATTGTCAACATAACAAGTTTACATATGTTTAAACATGCTAATTAGCGTACGCACGCAGAGCGGTGTCTGCATTGTGTTTTATACATTCAGTTCGGATACTTTACGGACAGCCCTCGTATATATATATATATATATATATATATTGTTACATGTTTGGGAGCCAATTTGGCGTTTTATCGCCAAAGTGCGATGTTTCGGGAGTTGTGGAATTAAAAACCATTGAGTAAGTGATAAATCCGGATTTTAGGTTGATTGTTGGAAAATCGTTTGGTTGTGTAGTGTGGCAACGTGGGTTTTGTTTTGCGAGATAAAATAGGTTTTTAGAACTGCAATTGAGTTGAAGCGATATCCTTGACGAGATAGGTGATTGATTAGTTTAGGTATTTTATCGTCTCAGGAATAGACGGTGGATCTTGGTGGAGTTTTCGTTGGACTTTGCCATTTTAAGGTTGTATGTTATTGTATAATAAGTGTTATATAGAATTTATATAAGAAAACTTTAAATTCCATATTGTCAAGAAAAATACCTAGGAGCTGGAAAGTGTTGAAGTCCAGCGAAGATTAGCAGTCTACTGCTGTGTCTTATTAAAAGAAGATTGTATTAGTTTTGCTGTCTATAAAAATCTCTGTTTCTCATTTGTGGTAACTGGCATATTTATTTCATTTCTTGAATTCACTTGTAAAAAGAACTTTCCGTACCACGAATTTGGTACAATATATATATATATATATATATATATATATATATATATATATATACAGTCGAACCTCCATATATCGAACTTCCCCATATCGAAATTTTCTATATATCGAAATCTTAGCAAATCTCCATGTTCATTACATAGAAAAACTGTTTCTATATATCGAAAAAATCTCTATATATCGAAATTTTTTTTCAAAACATATTGGGAGATTTTATTTATTTCATTTCTTGAATTCACTTGTAAAAAGAACTTTCCGTACCACGAATTTGGTACATTTTTGGTGTCAGACAGTGGGGTATTTTTAAGTGAATGCCAGTTACCCGAAAAATGGAAGAACAGCTAAAACTAATTTTAGAAAAGATTGGCGAAAGCCAGAATTTACTCGCCAGTCAGTTAGAAGTGAAAATTGGCGAAATTGGCGAAAGCCAGAATTTACTCGCCAATCAGATAGAATCGAAAATTGGCGAAAGCCAGAAGAAGTTGGAAACGGGACTTAGCGAAATTAGCGAAAGCCAAGAACAGCTAAAAATTACCGTAGGCGAGAAATTTAATGAAATGGAAGAACGCGTCAACACTATCGAGTCGAAACTTAAAGCTACGGTCGAGACTGTTGACCAGAAAATTAGGGAAGCCATTAAGAAACAAATAAACGGCCTAGAGAAGAAATTCGCAGAAGAATCAACGCCAGTTACTGTACCTTACTACTCTGACGCTAGTATTGAGGAGGCGTACCCGGTGTCGAAATCGTCCCGCCCTGCCGTAAAAGTGTCTACTTATGACGGCAAAACGTCTTGGCAGGTGTTTAAAACACAGTTTAATATGGCATCGACTGCCAATGGATGGGACATTGCAATGCAAGCATGCCAATTGGCTACTTCACTCCGTGGCGAGGCTGCCGATGTACTGCAGACCATCGCAGTAGAGAAACAACTAGATTTTGAGGCCTTGACGAGTGCTCTCGAAATGCGCTTTGGCGAGAAATGCCGTAAAGAGTATAGCCGCTTACAGCTGAAGTCCCGCCAACAGAAATCAACAGAGACATTACAGGAACTTGCGTCAGCTATTGAGGGATTAGCTCAATTAGCTTTCCCAGAATGTCCGACGGAAGTTAGGGATAACCTAGCATTAGAATACTTTGTGGACGCCATCCGCGATCCGGAGAGTCAACGAGCACTAAGAATGGCGGACATCAAAGACTTGAAGTCAGCTTTGGTGTACGCAATGAAGTACGAGTCCGCTCAGAGGGCGACTCGCCGTGACCGCCAACTAGTGAGAGGGGTGACCGCCGCCGAAAACGACCCAATAGCCGCTCGACTTGAAGAAATAGAAAAACGAATCGGTGCCTTGGCAGGGGTGAATTCAAACATGCCGCCAAGAAGAAATCCTTTGAAGTGGTGGACCTGCGGGCGTGAGGGGCATCTCAGAAGGAATTGTCTAGCGCGCCAAGCTGATGAATCAAGACGCCAAGACCCAGGGAAATCAGTTCCCGGCCATCTGAATTGGCGAAGGCAGCCGGACGAGGAGAAGCCCTCTTGCAATTCTCTGAATGTGTCGTCGATGCATCACGAAGAAAGCAGGCCGTTTGTTGAAGGTTTTGTACGGTTGAAGGCCTTGGTTGCTTTGATTTGCTTATAACTAGTAGTGGAAATTTCTCAGATCCATCCGAATTTGTGCACAGTAAAACAATCAATCGTTCCTTACTGTGTTTTCCACCAAAACACTTTTCGCCCATATACATTAAGGTTTTATTAGGCACCATATTGTAGAATACGCCCGTTTCATCTGCATTGAATATGTTCTTTCTTATCTTTTTGTTACTTATCTTTTTTTGAACTTTGTTAGCCAACCAGCCGAAGCCTGAAAATTTTACATTCCAAACTTTTCTACCAGAATAATAGCATTTTCTTTAAATATCACTCCGGAAATTGGAATGTTAGATGCTCTTGCTGGATGAAACAATTGCAGGACTGCCTTCTCAAACTCTTCTCATCGGCTACATTGAATTTTCTGCCGTTTGGATTTGGATCCCAAACCAAATTTTTGTGCTGCTTAATGAATTTTCTTTTTGCTTGCTAAAAAGCCTTTGAGAGTAGACTCGGGTAGCTGAAATTGTCCTGCGAATTGGACTTTTGTTATTCCAACACTTTCTTCCCAGTTTTCAATAAATTTCACTTTTTCTTGTAGCGTAAGATGCTTTCGCTTTGATGCCATTTTACTCTGCTCACCTCGTATTCGTACTGGAATGAGCTCCTACACACAACCATGAATTCTCTAAACATGAACATGTGCTTCCCAGAAGGAGTGAGAGAGGGGTGCTTTTGGACAGTTCGTAAATCACATGACAACATGGTAGGTACAATAAAGTGATTCCACACCCGCACTAAGAAATTCGATCCACCAGGGAAGAATGTCGATCTTCCGAGAAACAGTAATCCCTCCCCCCTCCCCCGGTTTTTCCACTGCAACAAGTCTATGATTGCAACAAACATAAAGGAAATTCCGGGTCTGTTATTGAAACCAAACTCCCCCACAGAAAGTAACCCTCCTGTAGATAAAATGTTGAAGAACAAGTTTATCATGTAAAAAAAAAAATCGTCGTTAAATAGAAACAAAATCGTCTTAAAATAGAATTTTTTTATGTCGGAGGGACCGGGACCGGGAAATATCGTCTTTAAATAGAGATCGTCGTTAAGTAGAGCGTCGTTAAACAGAGAACCAACTGTATATATATATATATATATTATATATTCAATTCTATAGTTATATAAAAGGTATTGAATATATAGTGAATATATAAAGAATTGAATATATATTATATATTCAATTCTATAGTTATATAAAAGGTTAAAAATATCCTTAAAGATATTTATATATATATATATATATACAGTCAAACCTCTATATATCGAACTGCCCCATATCGAAATTTTCTATATATCGAACTCTTAGCAAATCCCCATGTTCATTACATAGAAAAACTGTTTCTATATATATCGAAAAAATCTCTATATATCGAAATTTTTTTTCATGACATATTCAGAGATTTTATTCCACTTTAGAATAAAATCTCCCAATTTTTGGCGTTTGAAACAATACGTCGTGGACTTTAATTCGCGGAAAATGTCCCCGATGAAGTTTTTAGTGGAATGAATAAATGCGAGCATTTCTTTGATGAACTTTCCGCAAAACTGGCTGTTCAGCAAGATATTCGTAGTTTTTTTTAAAAGAATGTAACTGTGATCACTGTAAACACTGTCTGGATTATTATTTTTTTAAAGGTATATAGTACGCAATACATCTTTCATATTAATTAATTTTTTGTTCTTTCATTTAATGTGATTCGCTTATAAATTAGAAATGGAGTTTCGTATAAGAAAATTAGCTTTAATTTTAATGCTTTAGGAGAATTATAATAAAACTGTACTAAGATCAATTCTATATATCGAAATTTCTATGTATCGAATATTTTTACGGCATTTTGCTACTTCGATATATGGAGGTTCGACTGTATACGCATTTCAAAAACTACTGGCTGTTATTTGTAGCATTTGTAGAAATTTAATCCTGAAACAATAGGTTTTAAAACTTCTATTACTTTGACCAGCGTTTTGCTATCTATGTCTACATCCTATTTAGATATCATTTGGGGATTTATTTGAATAGTTTTTACACCTGTCAAAAAAATTTCTATTACCGATGCATATGTTATGTGTTTGTTCTGTTGAATTGTCTTGAATAAACTTCTATAACCTTTCCAGCTTTGTACGATATTTGTTAAAAACAATGCACCTGAATTATTTCTTTCCAGTTATTTATTGGTTCATCAGCATACTCGTAATTGAATGTCCGGGACGATTCGGGAAAACTATCTTGGTCGCCAACGTGCCGTATCCTTTGGGCGCTTGATTTTTCTCTCTGGTTCAACCGGTTTTTCCTGGCAACCTATCTGGCGCGGAGGTCGATTTCAAAAGGGAGATTCATTTTACATTATGGTTGACCGATGCGTGTGTCGTTCAGCAACCTTCGGAGTCACTGAGCTTCGCCAAGCAGAAGTTTTTATGAGTGCTAAACGTGATTTTCTGGTAAATCGGATGAAAACAGGACAAGACTCGAGGGCGCGAAATCGAAGTAGCTCACAAGGGAAGATAATTTTAAAATAATGTAATAATATAAATTATTTAAAAGACTATAATAATATAGTAAAAAAATCGTGAATTTATCGAAGTTACACCATAGTAGCTCGAGAATTTCAAAAAAATGTAATAATAACGATATAATATGAAATTTTTTTGGAAAGGTAAATAATTGTCCTTTAATCTTTATTTATTCTAGGAACTACCTAAAAATAAAAAGGATGGTGGAACTAAGTTTATTATTAATTTTTTTAAAGGAACAGAGAGTCATTTTCGTCGTCTATTAATTTCTAAACAAAATGAACAGACAGATAACATTGTTGAATCTTTTTTACGCTAGTGTAATAATTGGTGGATTAAAAAACCTAAAAATAAAAAAGGATGGTGGAACTAAGTTTACTATCAATTTTTTAAAGGAACAGGGACAATCATTTTCGTCGTCTATTAATTTCTAAACAAAATGAACAGACAGATAACATTGCTGAATCCTTTTTAAGCTAGTGTAATAATTGGTGGATTAAAAAACTATTCTCAATCCCTTTTATTCCATAAAACATGTCTCACAAGATAATTTCATACCGAATGTACAATATTGGTCCGAAAAAATCGAATTTTCATAAGGGAGTTCAAAAATTCACATATTTCTTTAAGTTTAAAAAAACTAAATATGCTCAAGCAAGAAAGTTACTCAATTTATGCAAACTGTTAAAAACACTCATTTATGTATTAATCCGCAGATTTAACACTGATGCTGGAAAATCAGCATACATACGTCCACAGTTTTGAAGTTTAAAAAAAGCCCCCCAAAAAAACCTAATTTACCAAAAACATGTCATAAAAAATATAACTGATTATTTTTGCATTAAGAGGATGCTCTATGCTATATATTTAAAAAGAGCTAAAGAAACCACATACATTTGAAAATATTTTTTACAATTTTGAAACACCAAATTTTCATACAGCACCAAAATGTAGAAAAAAATAATATACTGTAAATAATATACTGTTATGTAGAAAAAAATAATATACTCTAATATTTATGAGATTTATACATTGTAGTTAATTTCCCATCATTAGTATTTTTCTTTTTCAAAACAACAGGAGGAAGGGAATGTAACATCAATACCCTGGCCTATTCCAGATAACTTAATTTGTAATTGATATAAAATTCAAACCTAGTACAAAAAGTCACATTCTCTATCTTTAAATCTACAGTTTGTACATAATTACTGAGCACTTTTTAATGAAACAAAATTTTTTAGTTTCATTTTATATGCTGGGACCCCCGTTATTAGTATAAATGAACCTACAATGTGTTAAAAAGACCTACTTTCATAAGAATTAATATGAAAAGTATGGATATTTTCAATCCCAATGAACATCATTAAATACCTTCGTGTCTAAGCTGATAGGGGCAAGTTATGTTCGAAAAATAGAAAGTCCTTCCATGGCGTCAGTAGGTGGGAGAAGGTACGAGCTCTTCAATATCACTCCTGGAGTTGTTTAGTCGAAATTGAGTTGGGGTGGTGTTTGTTCACCTCCACGAGTATGTCGCCCCCATTGAAACCAGTTAAATTTTATATTAATAAAAGAAAATATTGGTAGTTTAAAAATTGAACTTGAAGAAGATTTTCTAATTTGATCGATGAAAAAATTACTATTAAATTATTTTCAAATCATTTTAACTATATGGATGAAGAATTAAATTTAATTGATTAAAATTAACAAATGAAAACCGTCTAGTTGAAAAAAATTAATTTAAAAAAAATAAATATAATAAATATACGGATAATAGATTCGTTGTAATCTATGAAATTCAGAAACTAGTAAATGCTGACAAAACGAAATTTCCAAAATTAAGAAAATTTACTGAAAGATATATTTCTCGCGTTGGCACTACTAATATGTGCGAGCAAAGTTTTCAAAACTAAATGTGCATAAAAACAAGTATCGGAACCAGCCGTGACCATCGAAATCTGGGTTTCGAAGGTCACGAACCAGCTTATTGATGAACATCTTGCTAATCTACTACATTTAAGAATTTCTAATTTACAACCAAAACTTTAACAATTGATTATAAAAAAAACTACCAAAACCGCATTGATTATTATTTTTAAATTTCAATTAAAGAAATTGTTTTACATTGTATAAGTATTTTTGGTTTGAATTGAATAAAATTTTAAGGCGTGCTACAATGGAAATATATTAATGAATATATACCTACTTCACTCTAAATGATATTCTGAAGTACATATCTATGAATGTATACCTACTTTCTGATCCGATATTCGCTTGATCTGCTCTGATCACTGTGAGTGTGGAAAAAACAAACGAATGGCAATAAGAAATGGTGATAAGAAAAAAAAAAGTTGAAGGGAGATGTAAAACAGTGCAATTAAATTTATCAGGAGGGGTCAGAGAGTTTCAAGCAAGCTTTGAGGAAAGCGGCAAAAGAAGCAAACTACGTTCTATGTAAAAATCATACTTCATAATGTGGTGGTAAATTTTGCAGTGGACATCTGTACGAGAGTATCACACTTACAAAAATAAAAAATAAAAAAAACATTATACATAATTTAATTGTTTTTTTCCTTCAGTTCGAAGATGAAACACTCTTATAACTATTTTACCATAAAACTGTACTTGTACTTCGAATAGCAGGTAGACATCTTGTAATTAATAAGCTCAGTATAAGCAGATGGGTTACATACAATAATATAATTGATACTTTCCCTGTCTCTGGTGCGTTAGAAAAAAATAAATGATCGAAGAACTGAGTTTAATTATTGTGCACGAGTCCTTAAAAATGTCCTTTTTTGTACGTCAAGCACAGGCAAGTTAAATCGTTCAAGGATTTCTTCAGACGTATTTTCCTAACCCACCCCCATTCTTTAATACAATGAGAAAGTTGCGTATAAAATGCGAAATTTACGTACCCCTATTTATTTGGTTTATTTATTGTACCCCTATTTACTCAGTGTTCATATGTGGCAAATTATTCGCTATCACAAAGAAAAAAAAAAAAGCAACTGCATATCTATATACATAAAGGAAGAAGTCCTGACTTATCTATACACACATCAACGCCCAGCAAAAACTATTGGAGATACAGATATCAAATTTTAGGAGCATATTAGTTTTGTGCTGAAGGCATAATTTAAGAAGCGATTTTTCAAAATTCGTCCCACCCCTCCAACGGGGGGAGAGTGGCAAAACGTGCTATTTTACCTATTCTTTCATATCTCGAAGAAGAAAACAGATAGCCATAAGATTCTTGCTTTAAAATGAAAGGAACACTAATACCTAAAAATCAATTTCAGGATTTTTCAAAATTCGGCCCCCATGGAGGGGGGAAAGGCGGCAAAACGTGTTTTTCCCATAGTCCCTTATATCTTAAAGAAAAAACAGATATCCACAAGATTCTTGATTTAAAATGCAACAAAAAGGATTAAATGTAACAAACACGATCAATGCCACGATTTTTCGACATTCGCTTAGATTTTGTAAAAATTGCTAGAAACAATCCAATAATTTGTATTTTTTATATAATTTTTTTAACACCAAATTGGTGGTAGGGGAAAAGAGAGATATCAACCTTAATTAAACGAAGCATGGAAAGGTGTGTGTGTGTTGATTGTAGATATTTCGGTTGTTTGTACATATGCATCTAGAGCTCAGGTTAACTCCATTCATTTTTATTATCCTGGGCAACGCCAGGTAATTCTTTGTTTATGAAACCGGCGATTTTCACAGGGGTTTACGGGGAAGACCTGAAATTCCTCCAAGGGTCGGGATCCAGAGGGATATCAAAATTGCAAGAAACATTTTAATGCTGACATCAGCATGAAGAGGGGTGGGGGATTATAATATGGTGATGGGTTGCTGACCAGTGGGGAGGGGTATCGATTGGCATAAAATTACAAGTTTACATAATATACAAGTAAGCCTTATTAAGGGTACGCCCGTGCAACGCCGGGTATATGAAGCAACTTATTACATAAAATATTAAAACTTGTACTCAATAATTCTTAGCCTTTCTGAAGAACACTACTTTCTTAGTTGACACACTCTTGTTATGATACAAACGCTAAGTTTCGTATTAGTCTTAATCGTCAATGCCGTACATATTTTTGATTTCAAATTCAAAGGTGTCCACTGATTTATTCCTGTGTTTAAAAGTTTTATTTTGGAGCAGTTCGCAACATTGAATACATTACAATTATTACATGTATCGAATGATAAATGTAAGCAGATGTGACAAGTTATTTAGGAAAGAAATCAATTGTCAAATATTGAAAATTATATTACGTATGAAAGATTACAGTACTCGCGGTATTACGATCCTGCATTTAAATGAAAATGATGTTATAAATACTATTCGTAGACAAAGCAGCGTATTAACAAATTTTCCCCCTGAGGAGTAGTGTAAATTGAAGGAGTTCCTTCCTGAAACCCTGAAATTTCACATTTCACTGTGAAATTTATTTATAGATGGGGTTATTTTTATTATACAAAATCTTTAAATTAAACAGACATAATTTAAATCAATAATTAGATAAATAAAATTTATCATCCCTCAACCCGTACTGAAAGAAGTTAATGTCCTAATGGGATAGTGGCGAAGTAGAGGAGGATAGAGGTTATTGACTGGAAGAGGAGTCTCCTTCCAATAAAACATCAGGCGCTTGCATAAGGATTCCTTATCTTTTTCTGTCTCTTAACACCCCCCGATCTCCGTTGTATACTCAGGGAGTTTCACTACAAACCTATACAGAGAAACTGGCTTCTGCCTAAGAGAAACTGCTTTTTTAAGCTAAGAGGAACTCTCTGTAGTACTATCAGAGATAATATATTTGTTTGATACATATCTTACAAATAACTCGTAACTACCCTTTCTTGATCGTTTGCAAAAATATGCTTGATAATATTCAGAAGTGTACACCAGTGGCGTAGCTACATACACAGCGCCCTGGAGCAAGTAAAATTGGTGCGTCCACTTGTTTCTTGGAAGAGTTCTGGCGAAATTTATTTTCTATCTACTCTTATTTCGATTTAAAACCTTACTTAATAACGATTTATTTGAAATTCAAGACATTGCAACAATAAGAAATTCAATTTAATAAATATGAATATAATAATAAAACAAATTATAATTCTTTAAGTACGGAGTACCCATTAATATTTACTACGTATTTTATAAACTCTGTTGACAAAATTTACTTGAGCAAGTTTAGTTTGCTCATAAAAATCCTTCAAAATGGTTGTTTTCTCACTTTCTCGTTTGCAAGTCGGTCAATCATTTTCTCTAGATCAAGTTGACAAGCTATTGTTCTTTCAATTGATATCGCGACCAAAGAGCTAAGCCGGTGTTGTGACATGTTGCTTCTTAAATATGTTTTCATTAATTTCAGCTTTGAAAAACTTCGTTCTGATATCGCTGTCATCACCGGTACAGTTTAAAAAAATCATGCACGCTATAATAATGTCAGAGAAGCCACTTGAGGCTGCGGTGTGAATTAAAAGTAGTTCAGCAACTTCGCGTATAGAAGTCATTGATCCATCCTTAATTTTTCTTATAATTTAAGATAAACTTGAAAGAAAGTTTTAGAAATGATTAGTGATACTATTTATGTAAGAATTTTTAAAAAAGTATTTATAAACTGATATACAATATTTCCACTTAGACTTAGTCGGTCATAAAGTCTTAACTTCTCTTTAATTTCAAATATTTTGACTAAACGTAAACCTGTTCTGAGTTTTTACAATCAACTAATATTGAACTATAATTTTACTACTAATAAAATTACATAATTGCTTCCATTTTTGCCCGAATGCAACTATTTTTTTCAATCGTTTTCCTAACTAAAACTTATTTTATCGACAAAACTAGAAAATTTTTAGGTAAAACTGAAAACTGTTATTACAATTTCGTTTAATTTCTATTTATTATGATTACAGTTTGAAATTAGGGTGAACGTTGGCCCCGATTAAACATGTGTAATTCATTTCGGTGGTGTTAAAAAAACTAAACTAAACTCATGGCGCAACAGTCCGATGTGGACCAAGGTCGGCGGTGCCCATCTCCGCTTTCTTGACCGTGGGCTTTGGGTGGCATGCAGCATATGTCTCGGTGAGGTGGTCAGCCTGTCGTGGGACCCCCAAAGTTTAGTTCCCAAGCATGCTTGATCCTTATTTTATCGACCCACTCAAGGGATGAAAGGCTGAGCCGACCTTGGCCAGTCGCAGGGTCGAACCCTGGACCTGTGGCGTGGCAGCTTGACACTTTTAACCACTACGCCACCGAGCGATCTTCGGTAGTGTTAACGGGATTCAAATTCAATTAATTATGACAGTTATGCTAATAACTATCATCATTTGCAACACAAAAACAATTACATCTGTTCATTTGTAATTTTGCTTCGCGGGTGATGGCCGAATGGTTGGGGCGCTGGCATTCGGTACCAAAGTCTGTGGGATCGAATCCCACTCTTGGCATGGACGTTTGTAGCCGTTCGGAATTGGTTTTAGGCAGAAGGTCCTGGTCTAATTAGCCCTCGTGTAGCAAAAATTGTCCGCAGTGCTCCAAACCAAGCAATATTACTGCATCTGATTTGCACTAATATTGAAAGTTAATCACAAATGTCAATGCTCATGTGTTTTTGTACTTTTCCGTTTTTTCAGTCTTTTTCGGTTAACTTAAGAAAAGTTTAACTAATTATTCAGATTACTGAACACTCCTTTGTCTACAAATATTATTTATAGCATTACTCTTCCGTTAACTAACGCAGAATAGTGAAACTGGAAGTACTTAATCCAGTGACGTAGCGAACATAACTGACGCCCGGGGCATGATACCTTTTTTGCGCCCCCCCTTTCCGAAAAACATATAGTAATATAATATATAGAATTAGTGAAAAGGACCATTTGGCGCCCCTGTGCGAGTGGCGCCCGGGCATGATAGACCCCCTTGCCCACCCCTCGCTACGCTACTGCTTTAACCCGTCATACGCGATATTAGTTTTAATATTTGATAGTTGATTTCTTTTCTAAATAACTTGATACATTCTGCTTACACTCATCATTCAATAGATGTAATTGAAATGGATTCATATGTGCCAACTGCTCAGAAATACGGGGAGTTTTTCCAACAAAAATGTTAAATGCATGTATACTCCAGGTATTTTGACAAATGGAAAAGTATTGTTGAAATGCGTTTTCAACATAATATTTCTTCTCTTCCTCACTTCTATTAACGAGAAATTAGTTTCAAAAGAAATAAGCTCAGAAAACCTCAAAACTTCAAGGAATTGCGCAGATGATTGCAGTAAATTTTGGGGCGATATTGCGGATATTTTAAATTCTAATTTCGATTTCAGTCGGATGAGTTATTTACCCAGTAAACGCAGAATCAACCTTACATAATTCACAGAGTGATCTCATGTTATCCCTCACACCAATAGAACCGGATATAAAAAAGTTTATATGTGGCACTCGTGGGATTCACCGGATACGTGTAACTTCTTTGCAGTAAAACACAACTTATAATATGTATAGTAAGTGCCTATAGTAGTGCTTTTAAACATTCTTAGCAATCATCATACATTTTTATGGGTTTATTAGAGGTATATAAAGCGTTAAATTTACAGTGAAAATTTTCTGAAATCAAAATTATGGTAAGTCAAGTATATTCTAATATATTTAGGTACTTATAGTTTTATTTACTTAAAATTATTTCATTTATTTTTTGTATATTTTATAGAAAATCTGACAAATTAAAATTATTTATACAAAAGTTTTCACAAATTTTTAATTCACTCTTTCAGATTTTGCGCCCCCCATGATTCGTGCCCCTGGAGCAGTTCGCTCCAACTGCTCCACGGTAGCTACGCCCCTGGTCTACACTTTATTTCTTAAGGTATCCGACTACGTTTAAAACATCGATTTTGACGAAAATTACGAAATTGTTTTTAATTCCTTTTTTTTTAAGATTGTAAATTTATGTTTCTAAATCTGCTTTTATTTTTAAATACGATCTTTAGAAATGAAATGAGAGCGATTTAAAGGTCAGCAGCAGCTATGAATTTCAATACCAGTTGAAAATTTTAATCGTGTTTTCTGAAGAACTTATTTTTTATCAAAAATGGAAACGACTCTTGCGAGAACTCAAAATCTAACCATGATATATCTATGAAATTTTTCATGTATGTTTTTCATAATACTAAGAACGTAATGGCCTACAGATTTGGCTCTAGGTATATTATTGGTTGATTTATAGCTACATTTATAAAAAATCTCATGGAAAATTACTAAAATTTTACATGTAATTGCATATAATGACCTGTATATTTTTTAGATTTTGAGATATCGATTAGCTTGTAGGTCAGTACACTTAGAAGGTATTTACGTATATATAACACAAAAAAAAAGTGATAAGCATAATTTATTTTGTTAGTGCTAGAGCCATTTTTTAAAAACTTTACTAAATTTTGACCCAATTTCCTCAATTTTGCAAAAATTTGAATAGTTAATGTCTATTTTATCATCATTTTCGAATTTTGGTGTTATATTCCTTCGAAAAATAAGATATAAATTTTCGCAAGTACAATTTTTTTTTTAAAGTTCGAACGTAGTCGGATACCTGAAAAGACGAACCAATGATCAATAATAATCTGCGAAAAATTTATTCTAAGGCCTCGAATATTGTACTTCAAAGAGAATAGACCCAAAGCACATAAATTATGTTTTTCCTTGAAGTTCAAAATGCATTGTTGGGTGTTTCTGTCCAAAATGAAAGGATCTTGAAATCGCTGCCTACAAATGCTACCGTTTTTACCCGGCTCTTTGTAAAGAGATGCATATGGTCTTCGTTATTGTAAAGACTCAGCCTTTGAAGGCAGTTGAATCGAAAGAATTCCTAGTAACGCGTGGCAAGAGCATCCTGTTTTAAAACGTCATTTATTATTTTTTTCGCCTTGAAGATTAAATAAATTGACAGTTTTACAACGGAAAACATTTGGTTAACAGACACAACGCAGATGGGTGTTCCTTTTTATTAATCATCTGAAAAGTTCAGCAGTGCCGGAGCTAGGGCGGGTAAGCCGGGCCCCTGCCCGGGGCGGCAACCTTAGGAGGCGGCAAATGGGCTGTAAAATTATCTAGTTTATGAAGAAAATGATTAAACCAAGATTCATGTGAATACTTATGAAAAATTAATAGGTGGACTTTCAATAAAATTTCCTTTTAATATGTTTTACGAACTTTTAAGTATAGGTACCCACTCACTTCAAAAATCCTCAAGGATGAGAACGACATAAGGTTTTAGGTATGTAGTTTTTAAATAAAAACACGTTTTGAAAGATGAGTAGAGTTTTCGTGTATTAAAGACCAAATCCCAAACCGAATGAAAAATACAGCTCAATATAGATAAAATATCAAAATATTTCAAGGAAACCGCTGTTGAGGGATATAACGATTGGAGACATTTAACTCAGATTATAGAACGTCATGAAACATCAAAAAGTCACATTTATAATACAAAATCTTGGATTGATTTAAATACATCAATTTCTTCTAAAACAACTACTGATTCTGTAAATGAGAAATTAATAAATATGGATAAAGGTAGATGTGTTTCCGTGTTAAAAATTAAAATTTATACCGTTAAATTCTTAGCCGGTCAAAATTTGAGGCAAAATTAATAAGTTATACGAGCAACAAAATGGAAACTTTTTAAAATTAATTGAAACAATTGCAAAGTTTAATGATACCATATCAGACCACCTCACTGGAATTAGCAGAAATCCATCAAATATGCCTCATTATTTAGGTGTTCATATTCAAAATGAACTTATTTCCCTTTTGGGACCAAAAATAAGACATGAAATAATATCGCTCTTAAAAGTTAGTAAATATCATTCTATTATTTTAGATTACACCCCTGATCTAAGTCACCAAGACCAACATACTGTTGTAGTATTTGTTCTATTAAATAATAAATCAAAGCAAATAGAAATTAGGGAGAATTTTTGGGGATTTATTTCAATATCTGATTCGACAGGATAGGGTTTAACTAATTTTTTTATTAGATTTTTTGGAGACTCACAACATTCGTTCGGGGGATTTAAAGGGGCAGGGTTATGATGATGGTGCGAATATGAAGGGTCGCAATAATGGTTTACAAAAAAAAGTTCTTGACTTAAACTCTAGAGCTTTTTATGTGCCTTGTGCGGCCCATAGTTTAAATTTAGTTGTTAATGACGCTGCAAAAGCGCCTTTAGAAATTACAAGCTTTTTTGTAATTGTACCTAAGTGAATTGTACCTGAGTAAGCTTTTTTGTAATTGAATAGGGACACTTCCGATGCCATTTAAGTGAGAGTGCAGCCCCCAGCAGCATTGTTGGTTGAGGTGGGGGTAAGAAAGTGTGAATATAAATGACCCCTTCAGGGGTATAAAGAAAGTGTGAATATAGAAAGTGTGAATATCTCCCACCATTTTATATCAATTATGGTTTCAACACTACTCTCGGTATATTGGACATTTTATATTCATTCCTTCTTCCTCCTCCCCCCTCCCCAATGCTGATGGGGGGGGGGTGAACTTGCACATAGCCGGCATCGAAAGTGTCACCATGAACCTCAGCGACCCCCAAAAACTATGGCTTCGACACTACTCTCGGTATTTTGGTCATTTTATATTCACTCCTTATTCCCCTCCCCCCTATGCTGATGGGGGCTGAACTTGCACTCAAACATCATCGGGAGTGTCACTATTAAGCTCAGCGACCCCGAAAACTATGGATTCGAAACTAATATCAGAAGTTTTCGATTATTTTTACATGTGCCCCCTTTCCCCCTGCCTCCCCTAGGGGTGCTAGGAGTATGTTATCCCCCCCCCCCCCAGTGTTTCTTTCCAGATTAAAAGTGATAAGTGTACCAAGTTTGGTTAAAATTGCTCAAGGCGTTCCAGAGTGATGCTGGAACATACACACACACATACTCACATCCATCCATTTTTATATATATAGATTACATAAACTGAATTTATAATATATTCTGTAATTCGTTGTTTCATTTAAGGTAAAAATATTTCAGAGAAATTTCAATTAATCCATACGGTATAAAGGGGGGGGGACGCAAAATTATTCTCGCACACGGGCGGCAGCTACCCTAGGAACGGCCCTGAGAGTTAATCGGGGTAACTACGTTCCATGGGCCGAGCCCGCCAATGTAGCAGCATAATAATGATGTACTTATGAACAATGAAGACATTTGAACATATGAGAGAATAATAAAATGAGAAAAAAATTAAAAATTAAATTAAAAAGAAAATGAAATAAAAATGGCAGAGAAACATTATTTTTTAGTGCCTTTTAAAAGGCAGTCATATAAAATAAGAGATTTATCCTTAAAGGATTTAGCTTTTTTCATTTTAAGAAGACAAATATTTAACTTGTTAAAGATTTCATGGAAATCTTCTAAATCGAGTTCCTTCTGGATTTCGGCTACAGTTTCATTGATTCCTTGAATTATTTTGATAAAGTTAAAGTTAACTTGACTTTTGTTAATTTCGGGAATTTCAGTGTTACATTGGTGGGAATCGTTACAGATTTCAGAGATTTGAGAATTACTATGAGTTGGGGGCTGGGATTCATTTGAATTGTTTGGGGGAATTACATTTTTTAAAATGTCAGCATATGACATTCCAGAGTTGGTTTGCGTTTTCGTTTTCTTATCTTTCTTTTTAGAAGAATTATGTGGAAATTTTGGGCAGCCTCTATAACTGGCTGGATGATCGCCACCGCAATTACAGCATTTTGGTGAGGTGTTTTCCGATTTGATAAGTGTGCATTTAGACGTACGTTCTTTCCCGCTGGAAATCACGATCCCGTGCGATTGAGTGCACGTGTGAAGGTGTCGGAGAGGAAGGGAAAGCTGCTTTGGAGTGTACTGCAGGTTTTCCCGCGCGCTATCCCGTACTCTCCAAGCACTCCAAGAGCGTATGTGTAAAGGGCGCTATTACCGCAGAGATAAATTATTGGTACGAGGTGCTTCTACGAATTAAAAATTTTTTACGATCTACAACTACCGAGGATCGGCTAAATGGCTTGACAAGATTAGCCATTGAACATGAGCTAGCTGAAGAAATTGATGTCAAAAAATTATCAAAAATTTCTCAGAATTAAAAATGAGAATAAAAAAACTTTTCAGTTTAACTTTAGTTTTAATAATTAGGTTTTTATTTTTAGTGGTTCTATGATTTGTTTTACTACGTTTTTAATATATGCATTTTCTAATTATATACTAGTAGATTTATGTCTTTTCTTTTTTTTCTGTGCAACCTTAATTTCAATTTAGTGCCAAAATCATAAATAAAGAAATTTGCATTTTCGACAAATCAAAACTTCAACATTTTTAATACCAATTTTTTTGCTCACGTTTTATTTTACTACTAAGCGTGGGAAGGGTTTAGGTTATCTCTTTTAATTTTTGCTATAAAGGGGCGGCATTTTACCTTTTTGCCCGGGGCGGCGAAACTGCTAGCGCCGGTCCTGAGTTTAGATTCAAAATAATTTTCATGCATAAAAACACTATGTTATACGATTGTGTGAAACATTTTTTAAGGATAATACTTTCTCAGGAAAATTTTAGAAAGGATTAAATCTAAATTGTAGGTTTGTAAACTTAGAAAAAATACACAATTTTCGTACAGATAAGAAAAACCACACGAATAGGTTAGGTGGGGGCAAAGGTTCGCACGTACATTTGAAAATGACCGGGAAGAGTTTTGGGAAGAATAATGTAGGGAATAGGTATTCGTATACTTCCAGTCAGTTGCCTCGTGAAAGATGTTGGAGTTACGACCTCCTATTGCAGAGAAAATGAATTAAGCTTATTTTCGTCATTTTTAATGTAATTTTTTGCAACTTTTGAGTAATTTTGAGCATAACTCAAACTCACGAGCTGTTTTATGCCCATTTTCGTATGTTAGGGTGGTAAATAACCTTTCAAATGCCTTAAGTTTTGGATTAACTCAAATACCCCGTATCATCTTGAATAGACACAAAGTAGCTGCAGAGAGTTCAGTTTTACTTTTCAAGAGTTTTTAATCATAGAAACTTCTTACAACATGGAAGATATTTTTTTTTTTTTCATATATATATATATATATATATATATATATATATATATATATATATATATGTATATATATATATATATATATATATATATATATATATATATATATATATATATATATATATATAATATATATATATATATATATATATATATATATATAAAATATATATATATATATATATATTATATATATGTGTGTGTGTGTGCCCTTGATTATGAGAGTGGTCTAAATAATTGTACCGGTGATTACAGAAGTGGTGTAAGAAGTGATGTTTCAATGAATACCATCTGTTATCATTATACTTCTACTATTCCCAATCTAAAAATTCTTTAATTTTCTGTTATTTACTACGGGGAAAAATGGTGTTTTGTACGCTTTAAGGGTGCTGAAAGATGAATTGATATGTTCTTCAGTGCAAGGAACACGAGATCACCTGTCTGGGCGATCCATTTTCATCTTTCTGCGTTCATTGTTATATTGTTGTCATTCTTTCAGTTCAAAATAGAGTAAAAGGCCTTAGGAGTATTTTCGGCGCGCCCCGAAGGTTTACCCTCTGGTCAGTCAATGGCATGAGCAGTTGACAGGTGAAAATTTCCCTAAGCATTCCTAAGCCTCCCATTGGGACCCTCAGCATTCATTGCATAATAAAAAAATATGTTAAAATATAAATATAATATCAATATTTGATGATTAATTAATATTTATTTATTTTTTTTTTTAGTATTTTTTTTTTAATTTGGGTTTTTAAAAAATAATTTATTCTGGAATGAGGTTAAGAAACTTCAATTAAACACGATTGTTTGCCATTATATTTTTATTTGTGATATAATTGTATATACAGTCGAACCTCCATATATCGAACTTCCCTATAGCGAAATTTTCTATATATCGAACTCTTAGCAAATCTCCATGTTCATTACATAGAAAAATTGTTTCTATATATCGAAAAAATCTCTATATATCGAAATTTTGTTCAAGACAAATTTGGAGATTTTATTCCACTTTAGAATAAAATCTTCCAATTTTTGGAGTTTGAAACAATGCGTCGTGGACTTCAATTCGCGAAAAATGTCCCTGATGAAGTTTTTAGTGGACTGAATAAATATGAACATTTCTTTGAACTTTCCGCAAAACTAACTGTTCAGCAAGATATTCGTAGTTTTTTCTTTAAAGAATGTAACTGTGATCATTGTAACCACTTTCTGCATTATTGTTTTTTTTTTAAAGATATGTAGTAATCAATAAATCTTTCATATAAATTCATTTTTTAGTTATTAACTTTCATTTAATGGGATTCGCATATAAATTAGAAATAGAGTTTCGTATACAAAAATTAGCTTTAATTTTTTTGTTTTTTTAGGAGGATTATGATAGGACTAAGCTCAATTCTATATATCGAAATTTCTATATATCGAAATTTTTTCGCGCAATTTGCTACTTCGATATATGGAGGTTCGACTGTACATAATTAAGGGTCCATGGCCTATTGTAAAAGTATTCAGTTTGTAAAAATACATTAAAAATTACTTTACTCATGGACAATTATATGGTCTCTCTAGGTCAGGATATGTGGAGAATCAATTTATTTGAAAATCTCAGAAAAACGAAAAATGTGGTATACCATGAAGTTTTAAAATAAATTATACCTACCTAATATCTACTTAAGATAGATAATTGTTCAACCCGGATAAAGTCGGGACGGGCCGCTAGTATATATATATATATATATATATATATATATATATATATTAATTACATCAATTGTATACATTTATCGTCGCCTTTATTATAAATATATATATTTATTTTTTTTGGCTTTAATTACATACATTGACCGTTGTATTTAATTTGAATGTACTCCGTAGCGAAGCGCGGTATTTAATTTGAATGTACTCCGAAGCGAAGCGCGGGTTTTCAGCTAGTAAGAAATATAAATACACCCTATTTTCTTTACGAACTCTCTAATTAACATTAATACTATAAATGAACAAAAATCTTTGCACTGCAGCGTCACGTAATTTATCAATTTTACGAAACTCTATTTAACTGGTGACTCACAATTAAACTGTTACAATTAACCAGTTGTCTTTTCAATAACATAGAGGTAAGGATACGGTTTAATTCTTAACACATAATTTCGCTGAAAAGTAATTCTGAAAAACACATGGAATTTAAAGTGGTTTTCTTTTGTAATTTATTTCGATTCTTGTACGTTTTCTTGTACGTCTCAAGTATAAAAGCCGCATAGTTTTTGCAATTTTTGAACAATATATTTTATGTGCATTTTAATATTCCTTATTCTCTGACTATAAAATTTAAATTAAGATTTTTTTCTGGAGGTTTTAAAAAAATGTCTTTATGATATCCAATATTGAAGCAAATTAAATTCATGTAGCCTCATGGAGCTCTAACTCTAAAGATATATCATAATTTTTAACCAGAAATTAGCCAGAACTGACGAAAATATTCCAAGAGCATCGGTAGAAACGTGATGTTTATGCTTTACTCATTACTTTAAAATTTTGTCTGATTTCAGTTACAAGAACAGAATTTCAAGAAAGTACGTTTATCAGTTTAGATCTCTCTAATCAAACCTTTATGACTACTAACGATTTTGGCATAATGGCGACTTTTCGCAGAGCCAAAGGACAACCCTATGTCCATTGAATCTTACAACCAATGACACTACAGCAATATCGTACAGACAGCCAATGAGACTACAGCGAGACACTGATGCTCCAACCTCACAGAATCATGTAAATGAATGGAATATTCAGTTGACAAGATGTCCCTCGCTATGGATGGTACATTTTAGCTTATAATGCTAAGTACTAACTGATGACTTCTCTTTAGTTAGGAAATTTATATGATTACTTAATGCAAACATTAAGATTCCAACGAATCAGTTCGAGAAGTTCGATTAAAAGAAAGTTAAACATAAGAAAATTTCTATCAAAGAAAATAAATTCTAGCTATGTTTAAATTATTCCAAATTTCTTAAGTTCTAAATTTTCAAAAGATGTTATAAAAAAAATAAAAGTTCTCGTTTTTAAAAGTCAAGTGAACGAAACGCCATTTAAACGCCGAACAAAGAAAAAACATTCTAGCTATGTTTAAATTATTCCAAATTTCTTAAGTTCTAAATTTTCGAAAGATGTTATAAAAAAAATAAAAGTACTCGTTTTTAAAAGTCAAGTGAACGAAACGCCATTTAAACGCCGAACAAAGAAAAAAAATTCTAGCTATGTTTAAATTATTCCAAATTTCTTAAGTTCTAAATTTGCGAAAGATATTATAAAACTAAATAAATAAAAGTTGTCGTTTTTAAAAGTCAAGTGCACGAAATGCCGAATAAAGAAAGTAAATTCTAGCCATGTTTAAATTATTCCAAATTTCTCAAGTTCTAAATTTAAGAAAGGTTTAAAAAAAATACGTTCTCGATTTTAAAAGTTCACGAAACGCCATTTAAACTCCGAATTGGAAGTCCATTGGATGACGGCATGAAATACGGGGCGAAATTATTCGTAAACAAGGTAAGCTTGGCGAAAAAATACGTGAGGCGTGCGTGCGGTCGTGACGTAAGCAGGTAAGGTTATTTTCGGTCGTCTAAGTGTTGGCGAAGCTTTGGTGTCAACACTTAGACGGCACGAAAATGTATGTACGCCAAAGTGTTGGCGTCACTTTGGCGCGCGAACGCGTCAAAGTGACGCCAACACTTTGGCGACAAGTTCGCTACCAAGATAGCTATCGAGATGAGTGCCGAATGTCCTTTTTCATTTTTGTAAATGTGGTTCCCAAAATTCTAGAGTGATTACTAAATAAGTCACATGATCTGTGGCTCTAACAAAAACTTGTTCAAAAGCTGAGTGGCTATCTTTTATCAGGCATTCTAGAAGGTTTCTAAATGATCACAGTACTTCCTTTCAAACATAGTTTAAATATTTCTTCCTGTTAGGCTCTGTATTATCATGGGGACAAAATTGCATGTAATCCGATTCCAATTGGATTAAAGCAGCTTTACCTTTGATAATTAATTCTTTACTTATTTTCATTCCTTTTATGCATAGTATTCCTAAGGATATCTTATGATTTTTCATATTTTAATTCTGTGGTGGACTGTTGTGAGTTTGGTTACACATACTTCTTAATGTTTTATAAAGAGAAAAATGACTAGTAGCCAAAATCTGTTGCCTTGATTTAAATCTTCTCAGCAGAAAATTTGTGGGTATTGTGTATCTTTCACACTGCATGTCATATCGTCGAATCATCTTTTGGTAAGTGAAGTTTCAGTATGTATTTAGTTCTGTTAAACCATTGAAATATTTAAATGAGTTTATGAAAAACTTTCAAAATTTTGCAGGCCTCTTTTCACAAGAGAATCTCTCTGGTCGATCTTCTATTTCAGTTTCTAGTTTTAATTGTTCTTTACTTGCTACAACAATAAGCAATAACTTTTTAGCCTGAAAAAAACTTTGTGACCTATCCATCACATTTCTTCGTACTCTAAATACAATGATTTTTGATTCACCAAGTCATAACCACAGAGATGTTTTGATAAACATGGTCAATACTGTTCTCAATCATGTACTTTAGAATGTCACTAACTTTTAAGTCTTTAGGTATAGTTCTTCTAAACATCTTGAATTCCGGGTAAAGTTCTGCTAGTATATGAGAGTACAATTACCCCTCATTTCCCACAGTGAAAGCTTCCTGAAGTTGCTCACCGTTGGTTAAACCAACACTTTCTTCATCATCAAAGCTTCTTGGAATTCATCCTATCAAATTATTTTAGGTTATGATTTTCTACAAAGAAATAAAAATTCTAATAGATACAGTGAATAAACAACTGGCAATAGCAAAATCAATTTTTCTGAGACTCTACCTTCTAAATTTGTAAATAATATAACAAAAGATAATGGTAATATTAACAACAATAGCCAAGTTAAAACTAGATCTAATATCAGAATCAAACGTAATAATTTCAAAATAATTAAGTTAGCAATTCCAAAAAACTTTAATCCCAATGAGTAAGTATTATTCAATCCAGCTAAAAGTAACATTGACATAAATATCAGTAACTCTATTCATAATGTATCAGAAGATAACCATATTTTTTCCATTCTAGAAAACCACTCTAATAAAACTGTTAATTTAAAGAAGGGCATGAAACTTGGTTCAATTACCAAATAGGATGAAGATGAAAAAGTATCATCAATTCAAGAGCGAATATTGCAGGTAAATAATTTAAATTTATCAGAAATTTTAGAACTGCAAAAAGCAGAGCTAAATGAAAATGATTTTGATCTAGACCATCTAGAAAATAAAGATAAAAAAGAAATGCTTGAATTATTAATGAGAAATAGTGCAGTGTTCTCTAAGTCTTATCAGACACTTGGAATTTAACTTACTGCATCATTTTCCTATTCAAACCCACCCATATCCCATACCCAAATTGCAAAAGAATTTGCACAGCAGGATATAAAATTATTAGAAGCTGGCATTATTGAGCTATCTACATCTAATTATAATTTTCTCATTCTATTTGTTAAAAAGAAATTGTTACCTGGTGATGATAAAGTAAACTAAATTCAGAATGTTAGTGGATTACAGACTACTCAATAGTATAACTGAGTCATTTAAAATTTGTCTTCCCAAAATTTTTGACATAATATCAAACATTTCTGGCAAAAAATATTACTGTGTATTAGATTTAAAAAGTCCATTTTTTCAACTAAAACTTAAGCCTTATGACAAACATAAATTAGCATTTTGTTCTCAGGAAATTTTCAACCGTCTCGCCTTCCATTCGGTGCAAAAAACAGTACATCCTACTTTCACACTTTAATTTCTAAATGTTTAAGTCACCTTAAAGGTGAATTTGTGCAATATTTTCACGACGACGTAATTGTAGCTGCTAACTCCATTCCTGAACTAATTACACATCTGAATAAACTCTTTGAAAATCTTATTAAATTCAACTTAACTCTTGATCCAAAAAAGGTCCAACTCTGTTAAGCTAAAATAACTTACCTAGGATTTAATATTGACATAAATGGTTTTTCTCCTTCTGAAGATAATATTGCAAAAGTTAAACAAAATTTCCCACTCCCAGAAATGTGAAGGAAGTTCAAAGTTACTTAGGTATGCTAAATTATTTCAGACACCTAATTCATGAATTTGCAGAAATAGCCAGTCCAATAATTAATTTAGCTAAACTTAATAAATTACACAACACAATGATAATTGAAAGCAATAATGAATAATTCAACATATTTAATTTAATTTAATCAATAACTCATTTTTTAATGATAGTGAATGCTCTAATCAATATTTCACCTGAATTTAGGGCAATCAGTAATTTATTTTAATGATAATTCAATCCATTTTAACATAATTGATTAATTCACTTTAACAGCAACTATGGAGAATTTCTTCATCAAGTTTTCCCTTTTTCTAATTTATGTCATGATTAAACCCAAAATTTTGTTCATATTTCCTCATCTCTAAAATTCTTGAAGTACAGATCTATGAATTTATGTCAATAATCATCTAAAAATACTCTCTTTTGAACATGTCTTCAGGATTTTCACCCCTGTCATCTGGTATTTCTTACTGTAAATTGTGCTATTTCTTCCTCCTCGGAATTTCCTTAAATTCTTTTAAAACATTAAGTGTTCAAAGTTTTTTATAGCTGAAAGCTGCTCTGTATCTTCTCTTTACCATAGTATACTTATAATGTTAATTTTTACTAATATGTCATATCATGGAACTACTAAGATGATAAATTCATATTATAAAATTTAATTCATTAGTGTTTAAAAGCTTTTTCTTTGACTCTCAGGTGTCATTTAAACTCATTACAAAAATATGCATGTAAATATGTACTTTCGTTAGTTTAAGCTATGCAAGACCCTAGATGCTGCCTATTTCGCCTCTCTTGAGAGTCACCGCAAACTGGAGGCTTCCAAGATGTTAAAAACCAAGGCCCCCTCCTAACAAAAAATATTTTGTCAGACTATCTGATAATTCTGAATTATGTCTAGCTCATCCTTGAAAATTTAACATGTCCTGAGTATTGTAATTAAAATGGGTCAGAATGTGTTATTTGTATTCATAGGTATATTTGCAGTTGTATTCCGAGCTTAATGCAAATTTATGTTAGCATATTCATGGTGTGATGTGGATTTTTTTGCATTCTGGTATAACCTCAACAATCTGTTATTGTTAACTGCCCTGTATCAGTCTGTAAATATTTTATACTCCAATGGGATTTATGTCAAAGAATTTTTTTGTAAAATTTATTTTGAAAGTAACTCTAACTCGTTTGTTAGGTAATATCATTTTCATTTTGTCGCATTTGTTCATAATAAAGATAATGTTTTGCCAGTATCCTCACCTGAACTTGTGTACAAAGTAGAGAAAAATTATTTTTCACATCCCAGGAAAGGAAAAATAGTTTATGGGAACTAATTTATAAAAAGACCATAACCATGTTTGTATATGAACTATACAGTTTAAATTTCATCATATAGGGAATTTTATATAACTGTATTTTTTTTATTTACTTATCCCTAAAAAAATGTGTGAGTATTACTGTTTTGTATACTATGTATATATGTTTCGTTAATAATTCTTTTGTTAAATATGGTATTAAACATTTGCAGTTCTCTCAGTGCATACATTTATGACTGAACAATAAAGTATTTCATACTGTATTCTGAATTCACAATTGCTTTTATTTATCTCATTGTTTATGAGGAGAATGGTGATTTTCTTTGACAAAAAGTAATATAATTGGTATAGCTTAACCATCATCTGATTTCCTCTAGCACTGAACTATATTGTAGAGTTCTGACCTAAATATTTCTAGTCTATGAGGATATCATTTGACTTGATACACAAAATGAAAAATGTTATGAGATTACCTTATCCTGTAAGAACAAAATGGTTTTCCAGTATTCTCTGAATCACACAATCGTTTTATTCATTTTATTATCCAGTATAAAGGTAGTTCAAAATAATCAATGGAATTCGAATTATTCTTAATTTTTAATTTTAACTCTTATCTTTTCTAGATTTATAGCAAAACTATTTTATTATTATCAACAAGTTTGAAGAGTATTTAAAAGATAATCGCACAAAAGATGTTCGCACATTTTTAATCAATTCATATTTTTGTCCCAGTGTATATTTTTATGAGAAAAGATCAGTACATGTTTATAGAACATATTTTAGAGTACATGTTTAAAGAAATAGATCATTTATTTCTAGTACATTTATTATATATTAGTCCTTTCCCCCCCCCCCCCCCTGTGCTTACATAGTTACCTAGTTGCTCGCCTAGTTCACATATGCAAATCAGAATTGGAAAAAATGTTTACGGTTTTAAGCACCCAATATACCCAATATGTATATACACACATACATAATAAATTCAATGGTCAATGTATGCAATTAATTTCTGTGTTTAATATCCATACAACATACAAATTTTAATTAAATTCTTAAAAAACTTGCATCTCAATTAGTCTATTTTGATATTTTTTTGTCAATTTATTTCGTTGTTATGTAGGTGATGCAAAATTAATTTAAAGTATCACAAAAAGAAAGGAAACCACATGATCAGCATTTAATAAATTAAATTAAAAAAATAAATCTTTAAAAATTCATCAAAAATCAGAAAATGCAGTTAAAGATTTCATTTCAAAGGAATTTTTATGATCTTTCTCGTGATATAAATTTTATAATCCTCAGATTATTATTTTAAATGCAAACTTAAAAAATGTTACGAAAACAGCTTAAAAACCTAATTTTAAAAAATCTAAGAAGAATTTTTCAAAAATCTTTCTTAATGCACCCCTATACTATGATAAGAATCGCCATGCAAAATTTCAGCCTTTTAGGTCAGGGAGTTTGGTCTGTGTGTTATCAGTCAGTCACGGAACTGTTATATATATATATATATATATATTATATACATATATATATATACATATATATATACATATATATATACATACATACATATATATATATATATATTATATACATATATATATATACATATATATATACATATATATATATACATACATACATATATATATATATATATATATAGAGAGAGAGAGAGACTATAAGTATGCACTTTTCTAGAAAATCCAGCCTAACTCAAAATCATAATTTTTTTAACGGAATCATACATAGTTTCTCAGTTTAGAAACATGTGATAGCTGTACATGTGCTACTTCCATCTTCATTTCTGGGTGGCCATGAACACTTGCATAATCTCCTCAACTTTTCTCACCTTGTTGCCTTGTAAACTGTATGTTCGACCAGTTGGTGTGATGGGGTTCACCTTGCAGATCACATTTGAAGAGAGAATACACAGTACATCAGATCTTTTAGGGTATGAAAATGAAGGACATGGTACTTAAGGGTGGACAAATGTTACTTTTACTTTGTTTACATTTTCATTTTTGCTAAAACATAGCTTAGGTACTATTTGCCACCATAGACTGCAACCACATATCCTCCCATATCACTGAAGCCCAATCTATTTGCATAACTTGCTATAGGAAAGATGGTTGATGTGGGTGCAGAAGAAAACGATTGCACAGTTACTTTTGTTCTAAACTTTGTGGGTACAAATTCATGAAGCTTTTTACCTTGGATAGCTACAGTTTTGCTGTACTTATTGTTGTGCTTATTGTTCTTTTGTTTGAATACACTCTGAATGGTTTACATGTGTGAAATCTATGTTGGAAATGTAGTGGCTAAAAAATGCCATTTGGCTTCAACCCTAAAATCTAAGTGAAGGCACAGGTTTAAATACCATACATGGTCTCTGCGGCTGGTCCCTAATAAATCCTCTCTCAAACTTTCAACAAAAGAGATGATTTTGGGGTTGAAGCCGAACGGCATTTTTCAGCCTCTGCACATGTAAAAGGCCCATGTGATGGGGTAAGGGGCACAGATAAAAAGATTGGCAGCCAGAGCTAGCCTACAGCAGCCTTATGAAGACCAAATTCAGACTACAGGATAACTCTGAATGGGCGACTCAGAATATTTCCAACATAGATACTGTGGATTCCCTCTTCAAATGTGATGTACGAGGGTTATTCGGAAACTAAGGTCCGTTTACTTATAAAACAGAAAACATTACAGATTTTTTCAAAAAACTTTATTTTTTAAATTCCTTACATGTGTCTCTATTTTTCTACATAGTTTCCATATTTTCTTAAACATTTGTCATAACGTTCTACAAGCTTCTGTATGCTTAAGTCGTAGACGTCTGCCGCCTGTGAGGATAACCAGTCTTGAACTGCTTCTTTCACCTCGTCATCTGTGGCGAATCTCTTGCCGCCGAGAAACTCTTTTAGGTAGCGGAATAAGTGAAAATCACTCGGCGACAAGTCTGGACTGTACGGTGGGTGGTCAATCTGTTCCCATCCAAAAGATCTGAACAGAGCTTTCAAGGTGAGTGGGTGAGAGCTTTCCAGGACGGACGGGAAAATGCTCATGATGAACCGCGTTCAGGTCGACCATCAGTGATCACAGATGATTTGGTCAATGCCGTGGATGAAAAGATTCGTGAAGACCGGCTATTCACAATTTCAACTTTAGCATTGGAATTTCCGAATGTGGGTAGAACAACTTTGCACAAAATCGCTTCCGAAAAGTTTAAATTTCGCAAATTGTGCGCACGTTGGGTTCCCAGTCTGCTTACTGAGGAACACAAACTGAAAAGAATGGCTTGTGCTCTTGATTTTTTGGATGGATATCATAAAGAAGGTGATCAATTTTTAGAGAAGATTGTCACAGGGGACGATACGTGGGTTTCTCACAGAACCCCAGAGTCTAAACGTCACTCAATGAAATGGCGTCACACAATATCACCAGTCAGAGTCAAGGCCAAGCAGACAATCTCAACACAAGGTCATGGCAACCGTGTTTTGGGATAGACATGGAGTCTTGTTAGTCGAGTTTATGCAGCAAGGGACAACAATAAATGCAGCCGCTTACCTGCGCTACCCTAACTAAACTTAGACGTGCAATACAGAATAAGCGACGTGGTCTTCCGATGTCTGGAGTTTTGTTGCTGCATGACAATGCCAGACCCCATTCTGCTATTCACACCCAAAATCTGTTCAGATCTTTTGGATGGGAACAGATTGACCACCCACCGTACAGTCCAGACTTGTCGCCGAGTGATTTTCACTTATTCCGCTACCTAAAAGAGTTTCTCGGCGGCAAGAGATTTTCCACAGATGACGAGGTTGAAAGAAGCAGTTCAAGACTGGTTATCCTCACAGGCGGCAGACGTCTACGACTTAAGCATACAGAAGCTTGTAGAACGTTATGACAAATCAGGGTGGCGACAGAACAGGGAAGAATCATTTTCTGGCAAAAATCAGGGAAAAAGTTGGAATTGATCAATTCTGGTCTTCAATTTTTGATGCAGAAGGTGACTGTGGAGATGCTGCAAATGTTATGAGATGTTATGATTTTGTCGCATCGTAATGCAAATGTTGAGAGGGTTTTATATAAACAGTGACTGTTTGTGGGAGAATATAAAGGAATCTTCCTTAGTAGCAAGAAGGAGGGTTTATGATCATATCATTTCCAAGGGTGGCCTTGATGGCATAACAATTTCCAAAGATATGATCCACTATGCTAGAAACGCACGAGCAAGATATGAAGAATCGAAGAAACACCAAGAGAAAGAGCAAATAGAAAAAAAGCATGCTTTAAAAAGAAAGAGGGAAGCAGAATCTCAATTGAAAGAGTTGGCTGCTAAAAAGGCAACCATTTTGCAGGAAGCTCAAAGACAAAACATTATTATAGAGGCGCAGATGGCAACTCTGCGAACCCATCAAAACAGTTAAAACTCTAGTATATTAAATGTTCAATCTATAACTTAATATTATCTATCTATTATGGTATACAATAAAAAATATTTTTTACTTATTAAATTTTTATTCATTTATCAGTCTGTAGATTTTTAGTTTATCAAGTGTCAAGTTTATCATTATGGCTGGGGAATTGTTCTGCGAACAGATGGAGAAACTCAGGGAATTTCATGAAAAATACTCTGGAAATCAGGGAAAACTCAGGGAACTTTTTACTTCAATTTTTGTAGCCACCCTGCAAATGTTTAAAAAAAATATGGAAACTATGTAGAAAAATAGAGACACATTTGAGGAATTTAAAAAATAAAGTTTTTTGATAAAATCTGTAATGTTTTCTGTTTTATAAGTAAACGGACCTTAGTTTCCGAATAACCCTCGTACAAGGTGAACCCCATCACACCAACTAGTCGAACATACAGTTTTCAAGGCAGCAAGATTCATGGCCTCCCAGAAATGAAGATGTGATAGCTGTACGTGTCCTACTTCCATGTTTCTAAACTTGTAAACTCTATGTATGATTCCATAAAAAAAATTATGATTTTCAGATAGGCTGGATTTTCAAGAAAAGTGCTTACTTATAGTTATACTAGGATCCCTTCAGCAATCATTGTCAGAGAATGGAAACGCTAAAAAACAACGAATAAAGGTACACCGAATAAAGGTAGTGGCCTCGCTATACGGCCACTCTTTATACGACATTTCGTTATAACGGCCTTTTATAACTATGGCACTTTTTCGATTTACGGCCCACAATGTTTCGTTTTACAGTCACAACAGCGGAAAGTGATGATGGCAGCGTATTATAGCTTAGTGATGCTTCATGTTAATGTTCGTCATCACATTAAAACAGTTTTTAAACATTTTATTCATGTTTATTTTTTGAATTTCTGTTTATTATTACATTGTTTTGTACTTTTATTTTTATGCAAGCATTTTCATGGGAAATAAAATAATAAAATGCTTTATGAACTAAAAACTATATTATTTATAAAAAAATGGAACAGATCCAGTTAATTTTGTATGGGTTTGTATCAAAATAATTGATTCGTTATACGGCTTTTCGCTTTACGGCCAACTTTTCCGGAACGTATCTAGGCCGTAAAGCGAAGTATGGGTGTATTTAAATTTTGTGGTTACGCACCCTCGTCCTGCAAACATTCGCATGCAGAAGAAAAATCCTTTTCCTTTCCCCCCCGGCGAGAAGTTCCCTTCCCTCGGCGTATGGGCGAATAATTCTTTCTTCGAGACTTTCCCCTCCCCGCGTATGGGTGAAGAAATGGTTTTTTTGGCAGGCCCAGATTTCCGCATGGGCAAGTGCCCTGTAATTTAGTATTAAGTTGTACATATTTTTGAAAATGTCCTGTATGTACGCAAATTAAAAACGGTTTCCATAATTTTAAAATTTTTTTCCATAGTATAATGACCATAATTTCTGTCTTTTTTTTTGAGGGCGGGGGGAGAAGTGAGTATAGTTTTATCAAAAATTTATATCCACATTAATTTGGTTGAAAGTATAATGATGGAAACAGTCAAAGATTTTGACAATCTAATTATAAAAATTTAAAGCAAGTGGAAGCATAGTTACATCCGTCTAGTTTTATTTATTTATTTATTTTTTGGGGGCGAGGGTTTAAATAACTCCAGACTGTGATTTATTTTGAATTTAAAAGAAAATTTCATGAATTCATTTATTAACATTAAAAAGTAAATTACTTAATTAGCACTTATTATTATTATTATTTTCAAATTTTTCACTTGATGGTCGAAAATTTTTTGAATTTCTGGTCCCAATTTATGGCGAGCCTCGGTGAGTGTTCTACATGTTTACGTGGAAATCTGGTCCTTGAGGGAACACGTTCCCCCCATTGGATCTGACCTTGGAGGGGGCCCCCAAAGTCTGCTTTTCCCAGGGCCCCATTGGGTCAAAGTCGGGCCCTGTTTTTATGTGTCCGGAACTGGTCAAAAATAAAAAAAGTGACCTCGGGAAAAGAAATAAGAAACAACGAATAAAAGTATTTCAGCCGTTTTTGTTAAATAAGGGATATATAATCCTGTTTTTTAATTAATTAGTATCACATATTCAACACAATGTGTCACACTCGATACAGCGCATACTGTATCGCTCTCGTGGCGCCATCTGGTGGACTTTAGCGCAAATAGAACCAAATATTGCATAAAAAATTGAATAAATTTTTTTCTAGTATAAAATTTAAAATTCGGGCTTCGAGATGCCCGTACTCATCGTCTGCACTACCTGTGTGCCAAATTTCATGGCTGTAAGATGAAAATGGCAACAAAGAACGTTTATTTACAATCTGAGATCGGTAATTCTTCGAAAAATCAACGGTAATTCTTCGAAATGTCTTAAAATATAAATTTTATTGTATAAAACCTGACTTGAAAGATTATTATTTTCATTTATTATTCTGGACATGACTTGAACCTTCTATATATGAATTGAAACATTTTGATTTTATTTTTTATCTTTTCGCTCGCTGTTTGCTAATTAAGCCTAACGTGGACGCCATATCCAGAGGGATGATTCCACAAACTGTAACAGCTTCCATTTACTGTACGCACCCTCTTATAAATTGTTTTTTTATTAATTAAAAATTAATGGTAATAAAATTTAAAATTCGGGCTTCGATTTGCACGTACTCATCGTCTGCACTATCTGTGTGCCGAATTTCAGGGCTGTAAGTGCTATAGATTCGTCTGGATTCAGTACACACACACACACACACACACACACACAAACACTTCCTTTTATTAATATAGATATGTAACTATATTATATATATATATAATTATACATACACTTATAAAATTTAAAATTCGGGCTTCGATTTGCACGTACTCATCGTCTGCACTATCTGTGTGCCGAATTTCAGGGCTGTAAGTGCTATAGATTCGTCTGGATTCAGTACACACACACACACAAACACTTCCTTTTATTAATATAGATATGTAACTATATTATATATATATATATAATTATACATACACTTATAAAATTTAAAATTCGGGCTTCGATTTGCACGTACTCATCGTCTGCACTATCTGTGTGCCGAATTTCAGGGCTGTAAGTGCTATAGATTCGTCTGGATTCAGTACACACACACACACAAACACTTCCTTTTATTAATATAGATATGTAACTATATTATATATATATATATAATTATACATACACTTATAAAATTTAAAATTCGGGCTTCGATTTGCACGTACTCATCGTCTGCACTATCTGTGTGCCGAATTTCAGGGCTGTAAGTGCTATAGATTCGTCTGGATTCAGTACACACACACACACAAACACTTCCTTTTATTAATATAGATATGTAACTATATTATATATATATATATAATTATACATACACTTATAAAATTTAAAATTCGGGCTTCGATTTGCCGTACTCATCGTCTGCACTATCTGTGTGCCGAATTTCAGGGCTGTAAGTGCTATAGATTCGTCTGGATTCAGTACACACACACACACAAACACTTCCTTTTATTAATATAGATATGTATATATAATTATACATACACTTATATAATTATAAATGTAATTACAATTACATATGATTGTATAATTATACATTATAATTATATTTATTTGTATATATATGAAAAATTTTGCATTTTCCCTCTAACCATGCGTACATTATACCTCCTATATCTGAGGGTCCCATAGAGATCCCAAAATAAAATTTTGGGTGCTGTTAGATGATGATATAAACTTATTTTGAGAATTTTTTCAAAATTTTAAAATTCTCACTTTTTGAGAAATTCAAATTTTAAAATTTCAAATAGATTTTTAAAAATTATTTTTTCATAAACCCTGTCATATTGCATATCATATGAAAGCCTTGGAAAAGAGTTTTAAAATTGCCTAAGTTCAGGTCTGCACCTCAACTGGTAACTGTTTTACAGCCATTTTAAGACTGACACATGTGATGTTTTCTTGTAAAAAATTTAAATTTTAATATTTAATAACTTTTGAACCGATGAAGTGAGACCACTAAGAATTGACACTTTTTCATATGTCCATGAAACCTGCAAGTGTGCCAAAATTGGGGCTGTCATTCCGATTTTTACTAAAAATTGTGTTGATTTGACATGGAATGACCCAGCATTAATTTTTAGTCAGACTTTTTAAAGGACTCTTTGGCCCAACATCCACTGTGAATACAATAGAAAATAGACATTTTGTCCATGAAAATGCATAAAGGAGCATTTATAAGAATAAACTTTAATTTAGAATCTTACGTAACCATTGAATATCCATCCTCTAAAGTAGAGAAAGACAAATAAGAAAGACGTGTCGAAATCATAAAATTGTTTGCAAAATTTTATACCAATACAAATATCCAAAAACATAATATTTAAGAAAAATTGAACTTTAATGAAAATCCTTGCATAAATTTAAACACCCCACCTCCAAAAGGAAATAAAGATAATGTATGAAAAATATGAGCAAATTATAATATACCGATATTAAATATAGAAATATAAAAAATATCAATATTTTTAAAAATTTCTTTGATTGTATTATTCTAAATTAGCAGGAATCACCCAGCACACCCATTTGAAAGCTTTTTTTATTTCAATTGCAATGGTAAAAGACCTTTGAAATCTATCTATATATATAAAACAGTTCCGTAACTGACTCATTCATTCATTCATTCATTCATTCATTCATTCACTGACTGACTGACATACAACGCACAGACCAAACCGCTGGACCTAAAGGGCTGAAATTTTGCATGGCGATTCTTCTAATAGTGTAGGGGTGCACTAAGAAAGATTTTTCAAAAATTCTTCTTAGATTTTTTTAAATTAAATTTTTAAGCTGTTTTTTAAACTTTTTTTACGTTTGCTTTTAAAATAATACATGGGGGGTTATAAAATTTATATCACGAGAAAGATCATAAAAATTCCTTCAAAATGAAATTTTTTTCGAATTTTTACCTCCATTTCCTGATTTTTGGTGAATTTTTAAAGATTAATTTTTAGAATTTAATTTATTAAATGTTGATCACGTGATTTCTTTTTCTGGTACTTTCAATAAATTTATCGTCACGTGCGTAACAATTAAATAGACAAAAAAAATACTTTTTTCCCTTGCTAATACGGCAGACGATTGGACATTATCCAAAAAAATATTGAAATACAATAAAAGATATTATGTTCCTCAAACTGTACTATATTCTTTCGTAGGCATTAATTGCATACATTGACCGCTGTATTTAATTTGAATGTACTCCGTAGCGAAGCGCGGGTTTTCAGCTAGTACTTATATATAAAGAGAGCGATTTTGTACGTGGAGGGTAAACTCCAGAACCACTGCACCTATTTGAAAAATTCTTTCACTGATTGAAAGGTACATTATTCCAGATGGACATAGGCTATATATTATGTATATCTGATCAGTAGAAATAAAGTTAGGGGCTTAATCCTAACAATCTCCATTGTTACCGCTTTTTGTGCCGAAGTTTTCAACGATCCTTAGCGTGGGGCTATCTATACTTTATAAAGGTAAAGTCTTACGTGATTTCTTGAATTTACAATTTATTGGCTATCAACTGGAAATTTATTGGTATAATATTTTGTTCAACCCGGACAAAGTCGGGACGGGCCGCTAGTGTACAAATAAAACGGTAAAATATTTTTGTCAATTCATTAATCATTTATTTCAAAGCGGTAAAGACGACATTTCAGTACGAAAAAATACCGTTCATAAGTAAACATCCTCCCGCACGTCATAAAACGAGCGAGTACATTTACCTTAAAGTCAGGTTTCCGCAATGAAATTTTTTTGCCACACTTCACGCATTGGTACGAGTATCGTACTTCAGCCAAAATTTGAATTAGTTGATATGTAATATAATTATTTTTCCACTACAGTGTATATATGTAATTTTTTTCTATTACGGCTGTGTAATTGTTTCTTTACTATAATACTGAGCTGTGTCATATCAGTATGTGACTGGTTCAGATTTCAAGCCACACCCCAAATTCATTCGGCATATTTTATTGACATGGCAGGCCAGAAAATATGGCAATTGGCCAATGAGTAGTCATGTGATTTTTGGATGCCACTGTTCTATCGCATCCCCAGAGCAGCAGTATAACACAAGCGACTAATAATGCGGATGATTGGCCCTCACCACCCATTTCTACGTCGCCGCTGATGAGAAACAGAGATAAATCGAACCAACAACCTTCATCACCTGAAAAGCCCCCTCCATCTTCACCGAAGAATAATACTCGCTTTTTAATTTTTTTAGTTGATTTGTTTATATTACACTGCTGGCCACCCAAATTGCAACACCAAATAACACAAGAGATATCACAACAAAATTTATTTTGTAGATAACAAGTTGACCAATTATCAAATGATTAAATTTATAGACTTCTGTGAAGTGTGGTTCCTGCCAAAATCAGTAGCCAGAGTAGCCGCCATTGTTGGAGATCACCGCTGCCACACGCCTCGGCATTGATTCAAAGGGACTTTGGATGAGTTCTTGGGGTACAGTAGACCAAGCAGCTTCCACACGTTGCCAAAGTTGATCTGCTGTGGCAGCTGGGGATGGAATCTGGGTCAATCGTAGAGCAACCATGGACCACATGTTTTCTATCGCGAAAGATCCGGAGAGCGAGGCGGCCAGGGAAGCAATTCAATCTGGCGATTGACGAACAACCGTTGGACAATGCGTGTCACGTGTGTTCGCGCATTATCCTGTTGAAATATGGCTGTGGGCAAGCCCTGAAGGTAAGGAAGGACAACTGGCTCCAACACCTCGGACATGTAGCGCTGGCTGTTTAAAGTACCGGCAATGCGTACTAGAGGTGTGCGAGAGTGATATCCAATACCGCACAATTTGCCTGTCATCACGTGAAGTGGTGCGCTGAGGTGGATGCGATCGAACACGCCGGTCCGTCGTACCCTACTGCATCCAACGATCACATCTCCGCATTACAGTTGTTTGGTTTCGTCCAACACGACTACCGATTACCTGACAGATAATCCACAATCTCGGTAGGCCACTATCCTCCCTCTGTCGAACTCGGATACTTGATCTAAAGATGATCGCTGTTTTCGACGAGGCATAATTGATCGCTTTTTTTTGAAAAAACCACAAGAACACAATTGCCGAACTTGAAATCGTCGAAATCTCCAAGCCTTAAATAGCGCTTTGAAGTGGCGCCACAGGCGCGCGTGATGTGCGTCTGCGCTGAAATTCTAATCATTTGCATATCTCACCTCCGCTAATGCATGTTGTAAATTTCATGTTTCCTTCAGGGTGTTGCATTTACAGTGGCCAGCAGTGTATTTTACGTTGACAAAGTAATTCACTTTCTACAAAGCAAGAAATCATAGGAACAAAAGCTTGACTGAGTAGATCACTTGTTTCTGAGTTACCCTGCAAATTTTAAAACATTCCGGCCAACGATTCAAGCAATGTTAAAATTAAAATTAAAATTTCTACATTCTT
The DNA here is from genome assembly GCA_907164885.2 of Dolomedes plantarius. Classification (NCBI taxonomy): domain Eukaryota; kingdom Metazoa; phylum Arthropoda; class Arachnida; order Araneae; family Dolomedidae; genus Dolomedes; species Dolomedes plantarius. The sequence goes on along the minus strand of OU015499.1, from coordinate 125,174,288 downwards.
AGAAACTGAACTGCATGAGCTTCAAGAATAGGAGGTATCGCTAACAACCTCACCACTACTTCCTACTTCAAGTTTCAGTGGATTTGAGACACGGGGCTTGACAACCTATGCAAAAGTAGCAAGGGATCATCTTGATAATACATTGATACCTCAGGACAATGATAATACATTCCTTTCAGCATATGATGCATTTCAAAATTTTTATACTAATGATTTTTGAGTTCGAACTTTATTATTTGTAATTTTCCTCTGTCTATTGTTTTTTTCATAATAAACGTAATGTTCATTGTTTGTATATCAATATGTATCATAACTTCCCTCAAACAAATGGCTAGTGTTTGTCTTGTTTCAATTGGTTTTGTATAGTTCGTTGCGAACTTTTCAATCCTCCATTTTATCAAATCGTACAATTCCTCGAAACATTCTCACGACATGCGAAAATACTTGAAATACCAATCTCCATGTGACTCCAGTTCGATACATAAGCGGTGGTATTTCCCTAATTTTTCTCTCTCCTTATTGATTTCATGCACCCAACATCGTCTTTTCTTTTTCTTTGTGTTTCACAACTGTAATAGCAGAAGTTGTTCTTCCAACCTCATACTCTAACGAAAATAAAACTATGTAAACGCATTACATGTTCTCGAAAAGATAACGACCAGAGTGCACTGCACACACAAAGTTATGACTTCCTGTCTGACGTCCCCATATTGCAGACCGCTGCGACAGACCGCTTTGTGTTGCCGAGCTTTAAGGCACCTGGTGCCCTAATTACAATAATTTTAAAATGCTAAGTAGTTTAATAAGTCCAGAACTTAATTTGTAACACCTCAGTTTATAGATATATCATTTCTTAGCACAAACATTTATATATTGCTATTGATTTGACGTGAAAAATACGAAAAGATCGTGTTGGTACAGTGTTAATATATCTCATTCAATTTCTTTCTCCTGTCTTTACAGGTGCTCGGTGCAGATTGTAAGATGCGATACTAGAATGTTTGTGATGAACATATTTAGAAGTTCAACGTATTGTCCACAGTAGTTTTTGGATCATCGTGTGCAGAAACGTCGACATGCCAGAAAAGGGAATGTCGTATATTTCCAATGTAAACGGACCTTCACAGGAGAGAAACCTTTCGCCTGCCCTGTATGTGAGAAAAAGTTTTTTGGGCAAGATTCTTTAAAAATACATCTCCACATCCCCATAGGAGAGAAACCTTTCGCTGTACTATCTGTGGGAAAATGTTTTCTCTGCAGGGTGATTTAAAAAGACATCTCTGCACCCACACAAACGAGAAACCTTTCGAGTGTACTGTATGTGAGAAAAGGTTTTCTAGACAGGGTGATTTAAAAACACATCTCCGCACCCACACAGGAGAGAAACCTTTCGACTGCACTGTATGTGGAAAAATGTTTTCTCGGCAGGGTCATTTCAAAATACATCTCCGAACCCACACGGGAGAGAAACCTTTCGCGTGCACTGTATGTGAGAAAAGTTTTTCTAGACAAGGTGATTTAAAAAGACACCTCTGCACCCACACAAACGAGAAACCTTTCGAGTGTACTGTATGTGAGAAAAGGTTTTCTAGACAGGGTGATTTAAAAACACATCTCCGCACCCACACAGGAGAGAAACCTTTCGACTGCACAGTATGTGGGAAAACGTTTTCTTTACCGGGTGATTTAAAAACCCATCTCCGAACCCACACAGGAGAGAAACCTTTCACATGCACTGTATGTGAGAAAAAATTTGCTAATCAAGGTTCTTTTAAAAGACATCTCCGCACCCACACAGGTGAGAAACCTTTCGCGTGCACTATATGTGAGAAAAGGTTTTCTGAACAGAGTGATTTCAAAACACATCTCCGCACCCACACAGGTGAGAAACCTTTCGCGTGCTGTGTGTGTGGGAAAAAGTTTTCTCATCAGGGTACTTTAAAAAGACATTTCCACACCCACAGAGGTGAGAAACCTTTCGCATGCACTGTATGTGAGAAAAAATTTTCTGATAAGTGTTATTTAAAAACACATCTCCGCATTCACACAGGAGAGAAGCCTTTCGACTGTACTGTGTGTGGGAAAATGTTTTCTGTGCAGGTTGCTTTAAAAACTCATCTCCGAACCCACACAGGAGAGAAACCTTTCGCTTGCACTCTATGTGAGAAAAAGTTTTCTCAACAGGGTGCTTTGAAAATACATCTCCGCATCCACACAGGAGAGAAACCTTTCGACTGTACTGTATGTGAGAAAAGGTTTTCTCATCATGATAATTTAAAAAGACATTTTCGCACCCACTCATGACAGAAATAATTTGCTTGCACTGTATGTGAGTAAATCTTTTTCAGCAGGGTCCTTTAATAAAACATCTCCGTACTCACACAGGAGGAAAGCCGAAACACGGCGCAACTGGTTACAAACCCGTCGGACGGGTTTGTAACCAGTTGCGCCGTGTGCGTGGCTCCATTCAATTACATAGGTTGCGACTCATCACGGACTGGTTTGTGATTTGAGTCAGTTACCAGTTTCTTTTGAGTTGCTCCGTGTGCGGACGGGCTTAAATAGAAAAGTTCCAAAATACGTCAAAACAAAAAAAGAAGAAATAAGCAACGATATGTAATCCTACGTTAATAACTCGCGGTAGTTTCGTAGGTAAAAGTCATGTGTTGAAGTAGATTGGTTTGAGAGCAATATTCAGTAATATGACAAGGAAAATGATCAAAAATCGATCTAGCCCCATGAATTCAAGTTAATCCCTGCCACTCATCAGATCATTATTCATTATTACTGTTCATTTGGAAAAAGGTTTCTCTCGAATCGCATTCCAAGATTGTGGTGATACTCCCTCTCTATAATTCCGCGAAGAATTAGTGCTTTGATTTTTTAAAATGTAGTTTGTGTAACATATTTTTGTTTTGCTTTGCGAGACCCCGTTAAAGTAGATTTCTTTCTCTTTGTAAGCTTACATTACTAAATAGCCCGACAGAAAAAAAAATTGCCGCCAATTATTCGTAAATAAGGCTAAAAAATTGTTGTCCTCATTTAAACAAACTAAACTTTTTCTCCCAACTTCTAATCCAGATTACATTGAAACCAATGAGTGTATGACGTCAGAAAATCACTGGTTTGTATGACGTCATCACTACATGAATGATTTCTATGAAGTAATGTTAATGTAAGAAAACCTTTTTAAATCTCAGAATCTAGAGATGTGGCAGTATAAATATGTATTATGTAAATATGTATTAAGTATAAATATGTATTATGTATAAATATGTATATTAAGACGACTGAGCGTGTTTACCTTTTCTTAAATGTCCTTTACGATGTTTTGTAAGTTGATTTTAATTTTGTGTTCGTTATGAATAAAACTATTCTTCATAATTATAAATCTATTATAATCTATTAATCTTCTGGAAAATTATAAATGTATTATAATTTTCCAGAAGTTTTATGTTTTTATTAGATCTATGAATTTAAATTTTTGTTAACCTAGAACTTTTTACCATGTTTTTATTAACTTGCTTTCTTGTTTGTTTGTGTGTGTGTTTGTGTGTTTGTCCAGTACAAATCTTGCAATCCATTTTTATCTAACTCCCCGACTAGCTAGACATTTGAAACGTTTAGTATAGCTCAGAACGCGTTGACAATGCATTTTTTAAATACTTTTACCCATCTTTTAGCAGAATTAAATTAATTTTCAGTTATTTTCAGTTAATTTTGTTTCGTAGACTGGTGCAGCCATCTATCGACCGGAACGAAAACGAAAAGTTAAATGCAAGTTAACTTCGAATTAACTTCATTTTCTTTCAAATTAATGGGATAATTCATCAAAAAAATTTTAAAAAAGTATTTATTAATACATAGAATTGTCAAGTTTATATGATTCAACAGAGAATTTTAAAACATGGTATATAAAAAGTTCTTTTTATCTTGTAATTATTAGAATTTTGATAAGAAAAATTTTGGGCTCGCCAAGTAGATCCACGTCAACCAGGAAATCCGGGCGCATTGGCTCTCTGACATGTGTTTTTCTAATACTTTCAAGTAAACATCTGAAATCCGATTGCTCGGTGTTTTTGTTCCGCGAGGTTTTGAGCGGAAGCATCTATATATATATAAAAAACGCGTAGATATGCGGCACAAAAATCGACGATATTTCTACACTCCGAATGGCAACGGCTACAACTACCGGATGTAAACATTAGCGGCCGTGCACGCGTGTGTGTAGTGGCTCGACGATAGCACGTAATTTGGTACAATTTAATTGCTGTATTTTACTCGTGAATAATTTTAATTTATTCACGAATAATTTTAATTTATTCATTTGATATGATTAAGTGGAGATCTCTGAATTGCGAACAATAGTACATACAATAGCACATACAGAAAGTGATGTAATCTATACTATATTTTAGTACTTGCTGAAATTTTACTCCTTTTTATAAGTGAAGAAATTTTCCCAACAATTTATTATTTGATTTAATGATAAAGTGTATATATCTTCATTTTGAAAAATAGTACATACAGAGAGGGATGTAATTTTTAAAATCATTGGTGTTGGGTTTCTCAGTCTTATCTTTAACTCTGTTCCGAAGTAATGGAAATTCACATTTTTTAATCACGATGTTTTAGAATCAGCCTTATAGTGAATTTAGCAATGATTTTAAATTTTTTGGCTAAACTCCCACTAACCCTTAACAACGTAAATTCATGTTGACAGGTAATGGTAATATTCTTTACATATGTTACTTTCAGTTGAATTGTTTTGCAAAAGAAAATATATAACTAAAAGCGACCATGTTGGTCGCGCAGCGGCTAGTTAAAATAAAATTCACGAATAAAATAAACTGTTTCAAATGTGTCGTCTATCTTTTTCCTTTCGGGTACAAATTTGTAGAAAGATTATTATCGCGGGCCCTAAATTTTTCATGAGTATATTCCGGAATTCTAAGGACCAGTTCACATCCGCCAGCGTTACTATGGCAAATCGTTTGGTTAAAAATACAGGGTGTTCGAGGTTTTTGGAACACTCCTCATAGAACATAAGCAGAAAATTGGTGCAAACTTCAATAAACTCTTTTCACATGCAAATGAAGATATTAAAACCGTTTCCAGCTTAGAAGCTCCAAGAATTATTTAGCCCACACCCCCTTTCTTGCGTTTGTTGCTTGGCCTATGATATGCTACGAAACACTTCGAGAGAACTGGATTACCACTTAGACCAGGGATGAGCAACACGCGGCCCGTTAAACATGTTTATGCGGCCCGCCAAGCATTTCTAAAATTGAATTTATTTTATCGACTTTCTCCCATCGTATTGTTATAAAATTAATTATAATAAAATGGTAGTACATACTAAAGCGAAAAAATTTTTTGTGGCGAGTTACTCACTTGTCGGCGACTTGTTCAAACATGCAATACGAACGCGCCGCGTCTGTGCTTGTTTGTGTTTGCTTCTGTCATACAATCAGTCAGACTGGTAAGCTGTTAACTAGCAATTTTAGTAATTCTTGTGTTTCTTGAAAGGCGTGAGTGCAATATTAGTTCAATCCATAATAACATGTCGGAAAAGCAAACAAAAAAACGGAAGGTTGCGGATGAGCACAGGCATTTCCAAGAAAAGTGGAAATTTGATTATTTTTTCACTTTCGTCAAAGATAAAGCTGTATGCTTAATATGCTCAGAGACTGTGTCGACATTAGAAGAATATAACATAAAAAGGCATTACGATACAAAACATGAACAACAATATAAAAACTTAACAGGACAACTCCGGATAGATAAGTTTAATCAAATGGAGAAAAACTTGGGAAACTAACAGGCTATTTTTAAAAATCAAGCTATTTTATCAAATACGGCAGTAAAGGCTAGTTTTGTTGTCAGTCAAATACTGGCAAAAAAAATGAAACCTTTTGCGGATGGAGAGATGATAAAAGAATGTATGACTGCTGTTGCAGAAATAGCATTTCCTGATAAAATAAATATTATTTGAAACATTAGTTTATCAAGATTCACCATTGCAAGGAGAATTGAAGACTTATCCGAGAACATAGCAACAACGCTTCCGAGAACATAGCTTCCGCAACACGCAATCCGAGAACATAGCTTCTGCTGTTGCAGAAATAGCATTTCCTGATAAAATAAATATTATTTGAAACATTAGTTTATCAAGATTCACCATTGCAAGGAGAATTGAAGACTTATCCGAGAACATAGCAACAACGCTTCGTGAACGCATTGCAAAATTCGAATACTGTTCTTTGGCACTTGATGAGAGTTGCGATATTAGCGATACAGCACAACTGGCTATATTTTTACGTGGTATTGTCACCAAATTTAATATTACCGAAGAATTGTGTTCACTGATTCCAATGCAAGGGACTACAACCAGCAAAGACCTGTACGATGAACTAAAGTCTGTGTTGGAAAATTTTTCAATTTCATTAGAAAAGATTATTGGTATATCGACAGACGGAGCATGAGCAATGAATGTCAAGCATGAAGGTAGGAGTATCGGGAAGGCTATTTCAAGACATTAAGAAGGTCACAGGAAGGGAAATATTCGTTAACCACTGCATAATTCACCAGGAAAATTTGTGTGCGAAAAGATTGAGTTTGCCAAATGTCACAGTACCAATAATTAAACTAATCAATTTTATAAAGTCGCGCGCGCTAAATCACCGTGAATTTAAAGAATTCCTGAAAGATTTATAAACTGAATATGGCGACGTGGTTTTTAATACCGAAGTACGTTGGCTTAGTAGAGGTGCAATGCTAAAAAGAGTATACAACTTAAAAAGCGAAATACAATTGTTCGTGGATATGAAGGGATATGCCTTTCCTCATTTTGGTAATAAAGAATGGATGTGCGATTTTGGGTTTCTTATCGACATGACTCAGCATCTCAATGATCTTAATGTGGAACTTCAAGGCAAAGGACAGTTTATTCACAATTTGTATGATAAAATTCAGGGCTTTGAGCGCAAATTAAAATTGTGGAAACAGCATATTTTGCAGAACAATGTGTCTCACTTTCCACATTTAGAAAAAGAAAACGTTACTACTTCTCAACAATACGCACAATATATAGAGATTTTAATCAACGAATTTCAATTAAGATTCCAAATGTTCAAAGCTGAGAAGACAGCGGTTTCCATGAAAATGTTTTCCTCGCCATTTAATATCGATGTGGATACAGTTCCCGAAGACTTTCAAATGGAAGTGATTGACATGCAGAATAATACCGATTTAAAAAATGTATTTTTCTCAGTAAACATCGAAAATTTTTATAAATCGTATGTGAGCCCTGAGAAATTTCCGCTTTTGACGAAAAATGCAAAGCAAATGATGTCTCTGTTCGGAAGTACGTATGTTTGCGAACAATTATTTTCAACCATGAAATTAATCAAAAATGACCACAGATCAAGACTGAGTGATGCACGATTAGAAAGCTGCGTACGTGTAGCTGCCTCATCAATTCCGGCTGTTATTGATCAGCTTGTATCGAAAAAACAGTGCCAAATTTCTCATTAAAAATTTCAAGTGAATTCGTTTTATTGTTCTTTTCTTGTTTGTTTTTATTTTGCATTAAAATTTGTATATGAAATCTTTACTTTTTTTTAAATTTTATATTTTTTTTATTCTAATGTTTATTATAAATAAAGTTTTGTAAATTATTAATAAGTGTTACTTTATGTGCGGCCCGCCAAAAAATTTTAAAATTTTAATTGGCCCGTTGATTAAAAAGGTTGCTCACCCCTGATTTAGACGTTTGTCGTGCTACAAAAGGTGCACACATCGAAATCTATGATAGTATGATTGAAATCTATGATTAATATTTAAACTTGGTGAGATGTTCTTTCTATTTAAATGTTTTTTTTTTAAATTCTAATGCGTAGTTCCGTAAAAACAAGCCATAACTTTTCGATACCTTTAACCCCGACACCGTGTATTTCAACGCTGGCGGATTCTATGTGCCCAAAGCCCGTCTGCACACGGAGCAACTCAAAAGAAACTGATAACTGACTCAAATCACAAACCAGTCCGTGATGAGTCGCAACCTATGTAATTGAATGGAGCCACGCACACGGCGCAACTGGTTACAAACCCGTCAGACGGGTTTGTAACCAGTTGCGCCGTGTGCGTGGCTCCATTCAATTACATAGGTTGCGACTCATCACGGACTGGTTTGTGATTTGAGTCAGTTATCAGTTTCTTTTGAGTTGCTCCCTGTGCAGACGGCCTAAGAGTCCATGATATCTCCCTCGAATCTGGATTTTATGGAATAAATAAAACAGCGTTGAAAGCGCAGGTTTTCAAACTCCTAATGTGTTTCGACATACCAACAAAATGATTTCAAATGATAAATAACTCCGAAATACTTTTCCAATAAGTGTTGATGCAACAGGCCTGAATATTTGTAGAAGTATTTTTAGGGGGGGGGGGGTCAACTGGACATATATTTTTAAAACAGCACCAGTAACTAACAGCTCGATACAAGGGAAGTGTCAGTTATTGGGTGTAACAGAACCAACCATAAATAAATAAGCTTAGGAGTAAATCACAAGCTCTGATTGGCTGCTAATTATTCAAATCGGGAGCAATAAATGGTTAACTTAAAAGTATTTAACAAACACTAACCACATTTGGCATTTTATCGTCAACTTGGCAAAACTCTAAAAACCATCGCGGCTAGACTGTATAAGTGCTGGTGCACACTTGCGGCAAAAGTACTCGGGACGCTGCGTTATTTTCACTCTGCGTGGAACGCTGTTCCAGTGCACACTTTCGCGGTGATAGGCGTCAGCGGCAGTCTCTCGTTTACCACCAACCGAGATGGATTGTACGCGCGCCCAATTATTTAAAATAAAGTTGTTTTTTCTTACTTAGTCTACAAGCATGTTAATCGTGAAAATAGAACTAGAAAAAAGAAGCACTGGATCCATCCATATAACAGCGGGAGACAGGCCCTGATTTTCCATTAGGCCCGGTAGGCCGAGCCCCAAAATTTTTATTTTAAAAGAAAAGAAAGAAAAAATTCCCAATTCAAAATTTTTTTTTATTCTACCTTTTTTAATAGCAATTTTTTTATACATCCTTTCAAATTTGATTGATTGGTTCATTATATGTATAGTTATATGTATAGTTCATCATATGTATGTTATAGTGTTTATAAGTGATTAATAAGTTTTTCTGGTTGCATTGTATTGGTGTTTCAATGATGAAGTTAATATGTTGTATTGCTTTTTGTTATTTGATAATGTGCTAGGCTTCTACGCTTCAAATAGCCTGTTCTTGGTAAAATGGTACTTTCATAATGATTTATGATTATTTTTTTTGTGTGTCAATTTTGGAAATTTTACTCCCATATCCGTGTTAGGGGGCCCCATCCCGAGTTGTGCCTATAGTCCAGAATTTTCTAAACCGGGCCCTGGCGAGAAGTACTTGAAGGGAGCGTTTAATGTATGCTTGATGGATCTCAGGGAAGATGGTGGAAAGTTTTTTTAATTATTTTCGGACGACCCACTTAAAACAAACTTAAATACTTGACCATCTAAAAGTTTTTTATCTAATGTACTTATTTTAATAAAAGTTGTAAAAAATTATACTTACTGGTTGTATTTTTTTCATTCTCCGTTTTTTGGGTTAAGTTCTCAGTAATGGTTTCACAAATATTTTCCCAAGCAGACTGTTTCTGTATTCGGTCTTTATAGTCCTCATGACCAACATCCCAAATTATCGGGCGAGATTTTACTTCGTCGATGAAAAGTTCGACTTCCACATTTTCATCAGACATCGTATAAAGAGACTTCACTAGCTGGATAGGAGATAAAACGCTGCGGCAGATGTGCACTGCCCAGCAGACAAATGAGTACTACCAGCTATCGCTTTACAGGAATGTGCCGCGAGTTCCACAGGAACCTGCGGCGACCTGGGAGTGGCTTCGGCGGCAGATGGACGCCGGCGGCACGTGTGAATCCCAACAGCAGTTGCTCTGCATTGCTTCTTATTGGAGTGAAAATAACGCAGCGTCCAGAGTACTTTTGCCGCAAGTGTGCACCGGCACTAAGACGGTCAGGAAGATTTTTCGCCAATTTGGCGAGAGTTTTTGGTTGTCAAGCTCGGACGATTATGGCGCCTAGGTTGTTTCTACTGCAAACTTCTGACGTATATGTGATGTGATTATTTCGTGACGGATGTATCACATGATTTTGACAGGTGATTTATTTCGACCAATTAGATAGGTGAGTTTAAATTTTGTGCATTATTCAATGGTATTTGTGTGTTGGGAAGAGTTCCGTATCCTGTGCCGGGAAATTTGGCGATTTTTTTGAGGCGGTAAATATTTCAATATGGTATATTATCATTCGTTTGTGTTACGATGTTTTTATGGTGGTTTCTTATTCGTGTTTGTTGAGTTGTTTGTTTGCTGTGTCTCCACGTAGAGATCACGTGGTATATGTATAATGAATTTAATTCTAATCACTTGGTAATTTCAAACGGAATTAAAGAACGCGTTTTGTCGGAAACAATATCTAAAGGCCAATCAGTTTAATTTCTATCACTTGATAATTTCAAACGTTAACAATTCTATAATTTTACTATTGAACGAACATTTTGACTATAGGAATTTATCTCAACGTAAGTCTTTGTGCTTCTGCCAATTTCTATTTTACTTTTTATTTATTTATTTATTTATTTTATTTATTTATTTATTTTTTGTTTGTTTGTTTGCGGTTTTTTTTTTGAGATATGCATCCCTTACTTTTAAATTTTTTAATTTTTAAACCATTACTTCTTCTAAGAATAGTTTACTTTTACTATGAATTAGGTTATTCTAACTGGGAAAATTTGTAACATAGATAATTATCCATTAAACATGGATAAATATATATATATATATATATATATATATATATATATATATATATATATATATAAACTCTTGCCGTAAAAGCTGAATAACAAATGCTGAAAAAGTGTAACATTTTCCCGGTAGATTCTCATAGAAATGTCCATACAACAGGAGCTCATTTCATGTGACCTTTCTTGACGAAGTCTGTTTTTTTTACGGCAAGTAATAAAACGCGCCAAGTCTTTAGAGAAAAAAATCGAGCCAAATGTCGCCAAATCTGACCGTCTTATACATTCTTAACAACATAGCCAAAACAATATCGCCATATTATTCAAATCGGGAGCAATAAATGGTTACCTTAAAAGCATTTAGCAAACACAAACCCCATTTGGCATTTTATCGCCAACTTGGCAAAAATCGAAAAAACATCGCCAAAAAAATAAAGCGGCTGGGGTACCGTATATTGGGATTGAGCCGACTAATGAAAAATACAAGATTTTTCATTATTAATTTTTTAAAGAAATGTAGTTTGTAAAGTAACAGTGTAATGTAAAGTTATGGTGTTCTAATCCAAACACAACTTCATTTTTTGGATTAATAAAAAAATTGCATGAGCTATTACAGCAAATAGTTTTTTCCCCTACAAACTGTTATTTATGTAGTCTAGCTTTAACCAGATGGGTGACTTAAAATAAATGCAAACACATCTGTTAAACAAAGTTACAAAACAATCAATTACATATTAATAAAGAAAGTAATTGTGATAATTATATTATTCTTGTTTTTGTTACTCTTTTCCCATTAATTTATAGTGTTGATGGGCCTACGGCCCAAAAACAATTAATTGCTAAGAAAAACTTGCTGTAAACAACATATGATAATGGCAACTGAAATAAATAATAACTGAAAAAATGTACCAATAATGAAGTAAGGAAAGTAATATTTACCTCTATTGAAATAATCTAGAAATTTTTCTTTAACTTCTGGGGCTCTTTTTAACCAATGCCAAGATTCGGCAGTATTTACACCATGACTATGAATAAAACTAATAGTTACTATGCTCATGAATCCTTCTTTAACATATTTGTCTCTGTAACGAATATGTTTGCTGTTCCATTTTATTCTGACAGATAATTTTGCTTCACAACTTTTATTTTTATTTTTTACAGAGTCATCACCCTGGAAGCACAGAGGATTTTATTAAAAGAGACATAATTAACCTGCACAGTATACACTTACAACTTTGCAAATATAATTAGTAATTGATCTTTTAAACTTTCTGTACCAAGACCAGAAAAACAATTCTACATAAAACTGCTAACCCTTTAAAGTAATTTTTTAATTTTTCAGAATATTCACAAGACTTTTATAGAGCTTAAGGCGTACTATGCAGTTGAAATAACGACAAAAGACACTGGTTAGACCTACATGTTACAAAGTTGTCAGGTTTATCTCTCAGTAAAAACTAATAGAATATTGTAAACACAATCACAATGCAGTACAAAAACTGACTTACCAAAGCTTTCTTATTGAACGACGAATGGTGGCAGGCATAATCTCGAGAAAAACGGAATCTGTTCGTTTCTGCCTTGGAAGATCTCGCATTCCAATTGGTGTTTGTGAGTTCCTCAAAGAGTTTAAGCCACTCAAAAATGTCTTCATCCTTCAAAATTTTTGCTTGTAGAGTGCATGAAAATTTTTCATCCGATTCATAATCATTTTCTACAATTAAATAATCATATTTATTTGGAAGAATATTGTTTAAACGATCCGCTTCCATCGTACAGCACGTGTGAATAAAGAATCATTCATTTCCCAAAAACACGTGTGAATAAAGACTCATTCATTTCGTTAAAACACGTGTGAATAAAGAATCATTCACTTCCCTAAAACATCAGCATCTTACGGACACATGAGCAGGCCCGGACTGGCTAGGTTGGCCAGTCGGCGATCGCCGAGAGCCCCCGACCCAAGGGGGCCCCGAAGGGACCTATAAAAAGTGGTTTATACTTGGAACCCCGAAGAGGCCCCAAAAGAAGTGGTTTGCATTTTTTATTACTCACGTAATTTTTTAACTACACTACTTTATAATTAGTTGAACTACTCTGAAGTGCCACTGAACTAGGGATACCTACCTAGTAACGAGTTGGGCCTCCTCTGGCCTTGATAACGGCTGCCACACGACGAGGCATAGATTCAACAAGTTTCTGGAAACGTTCCACGGGAATGGCTTGCCAAATATTGGCGAAAGCTGTCCATAATTCAGTAAGGTTCTTTGGTGCTGTGTGATGGCCTTTCACGCCTTGTTCCAAAACATCCCAAAGATGCTCAATAGGATTTAAGTCTGGGCCAATTATTAAGGTGGCCAATTCATGACAGAGAAGTCAGAGGAATGCTCATCCAACCAGCCAGTAGCCAACCGGGACTTGTGAGAGGTACAGTTGTCTTGCTGGAAAACTCCATTACCGTGCGGACAACAGAACAGCATAAACGGATGGAGGTGATCACCCAGCAACTCTACGTACCGAATTGCATTGAGGGAGGTTGGTACACGCACCAAAGATCCCAAACTGTGCCACGAAAAAACACCCCAGACCATGATTGAGCCACCATGCCCTTGTACAGTTCCAGCCAGGCATGCAGGATCCATGGCTTCACGAGCCTGACGCCATATTCTCAGCCTCCCGTCGGCGTTAAGTAGTCGGAATCGAGACTCATCACTCCATGCTACTCGTTTCCAGTCCTCTACACTCCAGTCTCTGTGCTCTCTTGCCCAGGCAAGACGTGCAGCCCGATGGCGAGTATAGAGTAATGGTACTCTCGTAGGTCGACGGCTCCCGAAACCCATACGGTGAAGCGAGCGTTGCACAGTCCGTTTACTTGGCAAGTTTAATGGCGTTTTTGACTAGCAAGTTTAATGGCTAGTTTAATGACGGTGCCAGTACGACTGGCACCGTCATTAAACTGGGTGGTAATTTGAGCTAATGTTTGGCTTCGCTGGCTACGTACAATACGCCTGAGCCGTCTCTCACCACGCACTGTCAAGGCTAATTGTCCTTTGCAGTTTGCCCGATCGCTAGTTTTTTTCCACTATCCATGTATTCTTGGTATACTCTTGACAATGTCGACCTTGAAAATCCTAGCTGTCTGACGATTTCGGAAATTGAATGGCCCATGCGCCGCGCACCTACGATTTGTCCGCGATCGAAGGCGTCTAAATCAGGCAGTTTACCCATACTGGCAATTCCAACAACTAATTCAGAACAACCACAGTACGCGCTATATATGCAGTTACCACAGCACCCTCATTTGCGCATACATGATGCGCAGCGCTACACAATTTGCATAGGCTTTGCTATCCCTAATTCAGTGGCACTTCAGTGTAGAGTCATTTTGCTTTTTTCCAGGAAGTTTACGCGTGTACATTCAATTTGAAGCTGTTGTTAAAACGTCAGTAAATGTTCACTCTTAGCACAGCAGTAAGGCAGAACAGTCAGTCTGCATATGTACGAGTATTGCCACCGGTGTGTGGGGATGTGTCGCTGGTGAAGGGAAGCGACTGATGCATCGCTGTTTTTACAAAATCGAAACGAACTGTTTGCAGAATTGTAATAACTGTTTGGAAAAACTGTTTAAAAAACAGATTGACGAAAAGAAGAAACTGGAAGTCCAGACTCGGTATTCCAATCTAGTCTGTTTTCTGTTCTGTTCTAACAGAAACACAAGCAAATAAGTTAATTTTATTGTGTAGTTTTTCTTTTTAATCTCCGAACGGAAAAATGAGAAATTAAAAAAATTACATTTATAACCAATCAATATTTTTCTTACGTTTTAATTCAGAAATAAAAATAGTTTTATATATTTTGTATTACAGCGGAAAACGTTTTTTGTTGAAGTGTTTTACCTGGATTCCCGATACATTATACAAATATTTAAAAGTTTCCATAATTTTAAAAATATGTTAAATTACTTCAGTTCTTATTTGGATCTAAAATCAGTTTTAATTGAAATAAATGAACAATTTTATTGCTTGAGAGAAGAGTAAGTTGTCGGTCCCTTTGTCGTGAACAGTTGTTTCCGTTCAAGAACGAAAAGAATCCATAGCATTCTCGAGTCCGGATCGAGAAGGGGAGAAAAAGTAAAAACAGTTAAAACATTACCACTTTTCCTTTTTTCTTTTATGTTAAGTTATGTTGTGACCTTAGAACAGTTGAGATTAGAGAACAGGCAGTCTGATCCCCAGATCAAATAGTTCCAAGTGTTTGGGCCGGTTCAGAAAAGCAGTTTGCTCGTTGCTTAGTGAAAAACAGTTGTTTCAAACAGTTTGGAGGTTTTCATCCTACCACTGCACCTCTCAGTCGTGTATGTTGTTGTTAGTGCACTAGACAGTTCTGTCAACATGAAACGTGTGTATCAAAGTGGCGCTACGAAAAGGAAAGAAAAGAAGAGAAAATCTTTAGACGTTGAAAAAAGTTCCAAAAGTTTAAATACTTGGTTAACTAGTTCCACTTCTCAGTCGCAAAGTCAGCCTTTGACTCACGATGATACATCAAATATAGGTAAGAAAGTTGGAATTAGTTTATTAGCTCATAAGTACAGTAGAGTACCCCTAATCCGGACCCCGTATGTCCGGACATCCGGTTAATACGGACGGGATTTTAAAAATACTAGCTAAAATTTGGTAAATTAAAAATTTAATTTTGCAAGTGGTAAATACGACTGACCCCTCGATCCAACATGGCAGCTCATATTCGGAGAGTTGATTCAGTTGGGACCGTTCTAAACAAGTTGGTTATTGACTCATAACTTCCTAACTTAACATCCTAGCTCTTTTTTTATTGGAATATATTTTTAGCGCATCAAATCTGATCTAATAAGAACTAATTCAAACACTGACACAGAAAATGATGATGACGAAACCCACCAAAAGACACCTGATGCGGTTACACACCAGCTTGGATATTTCATCTGCCCCAACGAAAATGACCCTATCGGAATTAAAAAAGCTTTTATGGAGAAGCACCCGATTCAAGATAGTGAAGGAAAAGAAACTAAACTGCCAACCGACTCTTCAAAACTTTATTACCGACTTTTGCCGAATGGTGAAAAAATTCGTAGAAAATGGTTATCATATTCGATTCGGCTTAACAAAGTGTACTGATCCTGCTGCCTTTGGAGGTAAAGATAATAGACATTTCTCATTTAATACCAGGCATGACGTTTCTCCTAAGCATATTCTCTACGTCAGAAGTAAACCATCATAAGTGATTTTTTTCAGTGAATTTCCCCATTTGTGATGATTTACCTGCCATCATGACTTACACATGCGACAGTTTATAAGTCTATATTTCCCCCACCATTTTGTTTTGCATATAGGACAGTTTTCCTCAAAGAACCTCCATCCAAAACGAGTCACTTACAATAAAAATATCGAAAATAAAGAAAATTCATTTATGATGGTTTACCTCTGACGTACAGATTTATAAAACCGTTGAGATTCATGAAGATTCTCGTTATCAGAAACTCGCGGCTAAGGCAGCTTTTCAAAGCCAAAAAGGTCATGATATTTCAACTCTTCTGACTGGTAACCAAAACTAACAGCGAGAAAGAGAAATTCACACCAGAAGATTGGTTGTTCAACGTTAAATTGATATAGTTTTTTATTGGTAGGCAAGACATTGCATACAGAGGCTATAAAGCAGAAGGGGCTTATACACTGGACTCTATAGAAATCATGGTAATTTTCTTGAACTGGTCATGTTGGTTGCACATTATGATGTGATTTTACAAAATCATGTCAGAAAGTGTATTGAAGACAGCAAAAAGCACAGAATGGAAATAATTAACAAAAGAAAAACTACAGGAAAGTTAACTAAAGGACCGATTGTACGAGGCTCTCTATTGACATTTTTGTCAAAAATTTTTATCAACAAGCTAACCAAAGTAATTTGTTCGATGGGCCGTAATATTATTTTGAAAGACCACACTAGCATAATATACAGCGTGATGGTAGATAGTACCCAAGATGTAGCTATGACGGACCAATTGGAAATTTGCGTCCGTTATGTCGGTCAAGGAAAGATATATGAAAGACTTTTAAAAGTAACAATAGTTGATGATTCAAGTAGACTTGCTTTGTACGAACTTATACAATCAAAATTAGCTAAGTGTCAGTTGCAACATCAAATATTATTGCGTGTTCATTTGAGGGAGCTAACAATATGAAAGGCTGTTAGATAAGTTCAAAAAGGAAAACGAAGATCTTATTTACACTCATGTCCATAAATTAAGAATAATGCCAGCTCCGGGAAATAAAGGTTCAGAAACAAAACAAAGGTGACTTATTCATAAAGCTCATTTATTAAACAAAAGATAAAGAACAAAAAAGATGGTGTATGTATGATACCATTCATAAAAACTACGATTTTTGCTTCCTGGAGCAACTGTAAAAAAATATCTCCTTTACAAAAACTTAATATTACATGGTTGGTATGATGGTTAATACATTGTATATCTCTCACATGCGATGAAATACAGTCCGTACAACGCCTAGGCATGCTTAGCATCAAATTATCGAGCTGATCTTGGGGAAGATTACTCCACTCATCTAGCAGTGCTCTCCGAAGTTCCAGTACACATGTAGGAGGTGGTTGACGGGCTGCAACTCGTCGGTGCAGCATGTCCCACACATGCTCTATCGGATTCAAGTCAGGTGAGAATGCTGGCCATTCCATACGGGGGATGTCCTCAGATTGAAGACATTCGTTTACGATGTTTGCTCGGTGAGGACGGGCGTTGTCATCCATAAACACAAATTCTGCACCCATGGCACCCCTAAACAAACGTACGTGTTGTTCCAGAATAATGTCCAGATAAATGTGGCCGTTCATGGTTCCGATTTGAACATGCAGATCTGTTCTGGAGCCCAGTATATTTCCACCCCAAACGAGCAATCCTGCACCACCGTAACGGTGTCGTTCAATGATGTTGTCTTGGTGTTAACGAGTACCTGGCGTTCTCCATATGAAAGTCCGACGTGAATCAGACTGCAAGCTAAACCTGGACTCGTCGGAAAACATCACACAAGCCCACTGTGAGGATGTCCACATTGCATGTTCTCTACTCCAGACTAATCGCTGCCGACAGTGAGTTGCCGTGAGCGGAACACATCTGACAGGCTTGCGAGCATATAGACCAATATTTCCCAAACGTCTGTACACGGTTTGCCGTGAAACTGTGGTACCCGTGGCTGCAGATAGCTGACGAGATAAGTAGGATGCTGTGCTGCGTCTGCCACTTTTGGTAGTTACTGCGAAATATCGGTCTTCATTCGGCGTTGTAACTCGGGAGCGACCTGTACTGTAACGTCTACTGACATTTTCATCATCTTGGAATCGTTGCCTAGAGATGACCCTTTGGGCAATTCCAAGTTCCTCGGATACTTCCATCTGAGTGTGCCCACATTCCAGGCGGCCGATAATTCTACCACGTAAAAAATAATCCACATGCGTCCTCTGTGTCATAACTATTCGGTTATGGCACTTAGCGGCTTACAGAACGCTTGTGAACAAATATTACTTCTTTGCCACCATTCCATATATACCCCTCTCTTACTCTCTCGTCATTGTGGCGTACGCTATCGGCGTCATATGGTGGCTTCCTGTAATTTGCATATTATTCTTGAAGATGTGTGTGATAATTCTACAGGTGAAATTTTTACTTTAGATTTCGATTTCCGCGTGATTCTGAATTATCCTTAATTTATGGACATGAGTGTACATTCACTGTATGGGATACGTACTTAACTTAGTAGTGGCTGATTCAACAACAAAGTTGCTCCGAGCAGAAAACTTATTTGGATTGGTGGAAGAATCTGCTGTTTTTATAAGATCATCTTACAAAAGAACGGCCATATGGGAGAGATAAACAAAAAGAAAACATATTGATCATAAAAAAACTGTACACGTTATAAAAAATAAGAGCCACAAGGTGGTGAAGCAAACCCAAAGCTCTTTCTTCGATTATTGACGAAGAGTTGTTAAGGAGTGAAGAAACTGTAAACCCAGATAAGCTATTCAATTTTATTACCGTTTTTAAAAAGTTATCAATTAGAAGTTTTGACAGCAAAGTTCATGTCAAGCAATTTCATCAGTCAATGGTCCAAATTTGAGAACCTATTTATGTCTATTGTTTTGCTAGATTTATTTCTGGATATATCTCCTGTTTCAAAATATTTACAAAGTAAAATCATTGACTATTCTACCACCTGGAACTTGGTGCAGACACTGCTTCAACAAGTAAGCGATAAAAGGAGTGATAAATTCTTCGAGGTTCTGTATTAAAAAACAAAATGTAATGCTATACGTAGTACAGTTAATAGCAGTTTAAAAGATTACAAGATTGATGTAGAAGTGGAAGTAGATTTCAAGGAAAAAAGAACCTCAAAGGAAAAGGTAATGCTTGGTGTAAAAACAAAAGACGCAGCTCCTGAAATCTCAACTGTCCAAAACAATAAATTGGTCTTTTTCAATATTTTAGATTGTGCTAAGACGAGTATCGGAGAGAGATTGAGTCCAAATAAAGAAATTTTGAGAGATTGTTTCTAGTTAGAGCCAAAGAAATTTCATGAAATCGAAAAGCTTGATAGTTTTCTTACGGATGTCCTTTGCTGCATTTCTAAGCTTTGTAAAATTGAATGAAGTCAATTGTTAGTTGAGATGAAACAGTTTTCAGATCAATACAAAAGTTTTATGACAACTGCGAAAATTGAGAATGAAAATGGAAGAGAAAAAAAAACATGACAGGATGAATGAAGCTGAAAAAATCTGTGAAGAGGACAATTTAGAATCCTAATCTGAAGAAGATCAAATCTGTATAAGATAATACAACTTTTTCCTTTACATATGCTTGTTTTACTCATTAGTGTTTTCCTTAATTATTTTTCATTTTTTTATTGAGGTATTGCAGTAGGATTTAGATGATGGCTTTAGCACAGGTTAGGTTGCCTAAATCTAAAAATGATTCTCACTCTCATTTTTAAGTAATAAACCACTTGTAATTGATTACTATTTTTCCTCGTGTGCAATAGGATTAGATATAATAAAAATAATATAAAAATGTATCGCAAACTTAAGTAAACTATAATAGAACAGCTAACTTTTGATAAAGATCCTGCCTTTACTGAAATACTTTCTAAGTGCCAAAATAGCAAACAATGTGGTTTATTGGCATGTGATTTTCAAAAATTGACCGAGGGAGGTCAATTTCCCCTCGGACCCCTCTCCGCTTGGAAAGGGGCCCCTCCTCAGTCTCTAGTCGAGGGCCCCCAAAGTAGCCAGTCCGGGCCTGCACATGAGTATCACATGACTTCCGGGAAAGCAAGGATAAGGACCAATCAGAAAGCTGGCAATTTGCCGTTCGCTTTGCTGGTGTAGGGATAGCATTTATGCTTTACACGCCACATTACGCCCGATTTCTTACCATCGACCTATTCTGCATAGGGTTATCACTCATCCTTCTCTTGGTATGTAGGAATTTTATTGTAAAAAAAAAGAGGAAGGCAATGATCAATAATCCTACGTTAATAACCCGCGACCTGAAATTTTTTTAGATTTCAGGACGTGCAGACAGAAAATATTCTTTGGTTCATTTTTTTCTCTCACGTGCCTAAAATGGCGTCAGTGACGTTCAACTGCGGTACCAAATGCAGGAGTATATTTATACTCACCAGTGGCAACGGTAGCGCTTACCCGCAATGTTTATTGTTTATGTTATTTATTTCGTTCAGTTTTCTGCATGAAGCTAAAGAGCTTCATGGTTGTCTGTAATCTAAATAATTAAAACAGAAAAACCGTCGGCGATAAAATTTCGCAGCTTTTAGAATGAAACATGTAGTGAAATAACTTTGATCTAGGTGCTAGAAAACTAAATAGTATTCAAGTAAGTTTAATTTACAGGTTAATTTTTCTGCATTGTATGACATAACTGTTTTTATTAAGAATTTGAAAATGATATACATGATTTCTACATTTTACGCTACTTTTTTTGCGAGTGAAGCTAAATGTTAATACAATACGTATACCTATTAAATCGTTAAATATTACATGTTCAGCTATGATATGTTATTTTCAGCAATTTAGTAGATTATAACTTTCTGGTCGATGTTGGCGTGCTATTAAAATATAGCGATTTCAAGAGATTGCCAAAAGTTGCCGATCTAATTTCTCTGATAATTTTATTTACAAGTTGTGTGTTTATTACTTGTATGACGATATATTTTTACCAAAAATATATCATCATACAAGTCAGACATACCGTGCTTATCAAGTTTCTTGGTTATGAGTTATACAAAAGTTTTTGAACTGTTAATAACTGCCGTAAAAGATAAAATATATGGGGAACAGATTCATATCCTGTGCCATTCGGCTCACAGTGGAGTATTTGTAGCAAAACCCTGGCCAAAAATATTTTTCATGTGTTTTAAAGTTAAAACCATTGCTTTTGACTTTTAACTTACTTTGTAATAGTAAATACTCCCTTTTTTGTAAAAAAATAAAAAAAAAATTTTAAATTTTAAAATTAAATTTTTTTATAAAATTAGCTTTATAAATCAATCTTTATTATATATATATATATATATTTACATTTAATAGTTACCAAAGTTTAGTAACTATAAGGATCTTAGTTCTCTAGTGACTTCAGAAGCTTAACTTTTTCAATCTGATTCTCCTGAAGTCTGACCTTCGTCATCTTCTTCATGACTCTTATTTCTTAAAACTTATTTTTTTGTCTCAAAGGCTTAAGAAGAAATAAAGTTTTATATGTTAGCAAAATTTATACATATTACATCTATGTTGTATAGTTGTAAGTCATTTTCAAATCATACCCGTCAAGAAATTATCATGAAAATAAAAAGGGTTCTTTATAAAAAAAATTCTATATAAAAATGGCAGCTGTTTGCGGAACTTTTTTTCTTTGAAATAGACTTTCAATACTATAACCATGATGATTATAATTTAAATTAGGTCCGTCAAGTCCCGACACACCTTCATAAAGCTTTAAGAAACTTAAATTACAGCTAAATTGATTAAAAAAAACCATTTTTCAAGTTTTTAATTTTTTTAATTTGTTAATAATAAAACGAAGTAAATTATTATATATTTTAAAACAAGGCTCTTACCTTTTTTTAACAGGTAAACCTGATTTAATTTCAAAACATTTATTGTTAAGGCCACAAAAAAATATAGATTTAAACTAGCAACAAAGCTGAAACGCAATCAAAAGACATTTCTATTCACAAAGAAATCTGTTTTTGAACTGAGGCTAGAAACTGCTGAGTGTTACTTATGCTGCTGGAAATGATGTGATTCACTCAGCAGTTTGTTAGAAATGACAAAATGCACTTTTTACAATTATTGCACAATTTTAAATTTTTACACTTTTGGCCAGGTTTTTGCGTCAAATACTCCACTGTGCGGCGCGAAGTTGTCAAACTCCACAAAGTGGAGTTCTCATACATGGAAATACTATTTCTTACTGTTTTAAGACTTTTAGCCTGACGATCGACACTTTGTATGAAAATTCAATAATAAGTAGCTAATAATACAATTGAGTACTTTAAGGGGAAAATATTGAATACAGCATTTATCTGGAGTAAATAATTAAAACTGCCAAAATATTTCCAAAGTCTTCAAAATGTATCAGTTGTTTTCTAAAAGAGGTCAAAATTTAAATTTTTAAAAAATATGTCATAGGATAGTGTGGAAACAATGAATTCAAAGTACAAAAATTTTATTTTCATGAAAATTCTTAAAAGCTATAAAATAACCATGTATATACTTCAAGATAGACATATAAAAATACAAACATTCTAAAAAAATAAATCAAGTACATAAAATTTAAAAGTTTGTAGCAAGATGATTTTAGTGTATATAGAAGAATGAAAATATAATTATGACAATAGAATATTGTCATAAAAAAATTGTCAGGTGAATTTTTAGAAAAAAATAAAAATTTCAAATATTTCCAAACTATTAAAATCAATTTATAAACATAATAGCCAAGATATGAATAAGCAAGGGTTAGGTTTCATTTTCCTGATTGTATTCCTTGAAAAGAAAGAAAATAAAAACATTATGAAAATAATTCAAAAGATTTTTCATTTAATGAACTTATAATTTGTTACCTGAAAGTAATTTCAAATGTCATTGTCGAATAACTTGTAAATGATCATCAATCAGATTTGATTACTTAAAACTGAAAAAAACCTAGTGACATTTCAGAGATATAATCATTGATCTTTGGTGATGTAAGCATGAAGCTTAGCTGCCTCAGGATTACAGAGTATTAAGCAATTAATCTTAATAATAAAAACATTTATTATATAGATTACAACCGAATTATAGCTGACTGTGGATAAAGGAACCACTTACATAATCACCAAATTTGATGCTATAAAAAAATTCATTTTCCCCAACATTCATGTGTTTGGTGTTTTTATAATTTCTATCTACGTGTAAAAAGTATTAAAATTACTCAATCTTATCAAAGTTAACAAACTATCATTTATGTGCTTTAAATTTTAAAATATTACAATAAAATTGATACTCACTGTTAATTTCATGCAAAACTTTATGATGGAACTATTTAAATATTTAAATTTTCTACATTAATTATCAATTGCTACTAAATTTTGTGAGTTTTTATAGCATGGCACCATGTGCAGTAATCTTCACTTTCGGTGTTGCTTTCTTTTATCATTCTTCTATCACAGAACTTTTTATTTATGATGCCATTTGAAACCATTTTTATACTTTGTTATTTTTTTCTATATTCATTCAGTGTTAAAGTTTTTGATGACAAGATTTAATAAATAACATTCATGGTCATCTTTTATTGCAACAAAGATAATAGCAACAGCATTAAAAGTAATATTCCAACATATTCATAATTTTAAGTATATCATTCATTATAGTATGCTTGCTTAAAGTTCTAAGTCAATAGATTATTTTGCACTGGCAAAATTTATAACTGTGTTCTTTTAGTTCATGTCTAGGGTAATTTTTTAATATGAATAGTTTCGGTCCTAAAGATCATTGTTAGCTTAATTGATGTTTGTTGTATTAGGCAGTGGCGCACCCAGGATTTTTTCTTGGAGGGGGCCGAGATGAATGGATAAAAATATTTATAATGCATTGGGGGGGGGGGGGTGGCGAGATGAACGAATAAAAATATTTATAATGCAAAATCAATATTTCTACTTCTTTGAGGGGGTAGCCCCCCCCCCCCTCCTGGGTGCGCCACTGGTATTAGGTATTATGTATCCTATCCCCTCCTAGGGATAAAAAATATTCAATGAATAGAGAGTGAATGTTGTAAAATTGTCAAATATATAGTTTTGAAAATTCTGTTGCTCTTTATTTTTTCTCACTTCTCCAGAAATGTGTTGTATAACTATGCTGTGATGGAATATGCATGAAATGTATAGAAATCTGTTAATATAAAAATTTTATTTTAAACATTTTATGTGACTTTACATTTTAGTATTTAAAAATTTGGAAATTTCTACATTAACTTAATATATATATGAAGGTAACAGACTATAGCAGTAAATTACTTTGCTCTGGAAAATTTAACATCTGAGATCTTATCATTCATGCTTTTGACCAGGGAAACCTTAGTCATTACGTGGCCAAATTGCAGAAATTTTCACAGAGTCCTCCAAATTTCAAATATACAAGAAATGATAAACATTTCATGTGAAGTATGAAAGACAAAAATTAAGAAGGTGGTCATATTTCCTTTTTTATGTACATTTATAAGAAAAGAAGAGTAAGATGTAGCTAGACTACATGTATTTCATTCAGAGATCAAAATTATTGACAGTCAAATTTTGCTAGATTTTTTATTAGCGAGATCATTTATAAATTCATGTAATTTTTATTTCCTAGTGTCTACATGCTCTATAGACAGTACTGCAAGTCTGTTGAGTCTGTCCTGTGATATTGCTTACCTCAGGTATGTTTTAATTGATTTTTTTCTTGGAAAGCTTTGTTTTCCCAATTCTATAGTTATATGGATGGTTAAAAATATCCTTAAAGATACGCACACACACACACACACACATATATATATGCATTTGAAAAGCTACTGGCTGTTACTAGTAGCAATAGTAGAAATTTAATAGGGTTTCTGAAACAATAGGTTTTAAAAGTTCTATTTCTTTGACCAGCCTATTGTTATCTTTGTTAACATCGTTTTTAGACATCATTTGGTCATTATTTTGAATCAGTTTTACTTTTGTCAAAGGAATTTCTATTATCGATGCATATTTTATGTGTTAGTTCTGTTGAATTGTCTCAAATAAACTTCTCTAGCCTGTCTAGCTTTTTATGGTATTTGTTAAAAACAATGCACCTGAAACATTTCTTTCCTGTTACTTATTGGTTCATCAACATACTTGTAATTGAATATCCTTTTTCATTTTTGTAAATGTGGTTCTCGAAATTCTAGACTGATTTCTAAATAAGTCGCAAGCTCTGTGGCTCCAACTTAAACTTGTTCAAATCTGAGTGGCTATCTTTTATCAGGCATGCTAGAAGGTTTCTAAATGATCACAGTACTTCCTTTCAAACATAGTTTAAATATTTCTTCATGTTAGGCTCTGTGCTAGCATGGGGACCAATTGTATCTAATCTGATTTCAATTGGATCAAAGCAGCCCTACCTTTGATAATTAATTTTTTACATATTTTCTATCCTTTTATGCTTAGTATTCCTAAGGCTCTCTTATAATTTTTTATATCATTTTAATTCTGTGGTTTACTGTTGTGAGTTTGGATTCACACACTTCTTAATATTTTAGAGAATAAAAGAGAACATTGACTAGTAGCCAAAATCTGTTGTCTTGATTTAGACATGTAAATCTTCGTAGCAGAAAAATTGTGGGTATTTTGTAGCTTTCACATTGCATGTTATCTCATCTAATTATCTTTTGGTAAGTGAAGTTTCAGTAGGTATTTTGTTCTGTTAAACCATTGATATATTTAAAGGAGTTTTTCAGAAACTTTGAAAATTTTGCAGGCCTCTTTTCACAAGAGAATCTCTCTAGTAGATCTCCTATTTCAGTTTCTAGTTTTAATGGTTCTTTACTTGCTACAACAATAAGCAATAATTTCTTAGCCTGAAAAAACTTTATGACGGAGCCACCACATTTCTTTGTACTCCACACCCACATTTCTTTGTACAACTATGATTTCTGATTCACCAAGTCATAACCACATGGATGTTTGGATAAACATGGTCAATATTGTTCTTAATCATGTACTTTAGAATGTCACTAACTTTTAAGTCTTTAGGTATAGTTCTTCTAAACATCTGCAGTTTCGGGTAAAGTTGCTTGTATATGAGAATACATTTTCCCTTCATATCGCACAATGAAAACTTCCTGAAGTTGCTGGCAACTATGGAGAATTTCTTCATCGGGTTTTTCTTTTAACCAATTTCTATCATGAATAAACCCAAAATTTTGTCCATATTTCCTCAGCTTTATAAATCTTGAATTACAGCTCTGGGAATTTATGTCAATAATCATCTAAAAGTACTCTGTTTTGAACATGTCTTCTGGATTTTCACCCCTGTCATCTGGTATTTCATACTGTAAAATGTTCTATTTCTTCCTCCTTGGTATTTCCTTAAATTCTTTTAAAACATTAAGTTTTTCAGCAATTTTATTTGCTGTGATCATTGCTGACACCATCCCGCTGTTTCTGTATTCTACTATCCAAGTAATAAACTGTTCAGATTGTTTTATAGCTGAAAGCTCCTTTGTGTCTTCTCTTTACCATAGCGTACTTATAATGTTAAGTTTTACCAATATATCATACCATGGAACTACTAAAATGATAAATTTATATTATAAAATTTCATTCATTAGTGTTTGAAAGCTTTTCCTTTTACTCTCAGGCGTCATGTAAACTCATTACAAAAATATGCATGTAAATATGTACTTTCGTTAGTTTAAGCTACGCAAGACCCTAGGTGCTGCCTAATTTCGCCTCTATGTAGAGTCATCACAGACAGGCTTCCAAGATGTTAAATACCAAGGCCCCCCCCCCCCCCCCCCTCTCAACAAAAAATAACTTCTCAGAATATCTGATAATTCCGAATTATGTCTAGTTCCTCCTTCAAAATCTAACATGTCCTGAATATTGTAATTAAAAATGGTTAGAATTTGTTATTTGTATTCATAGGTATATATGCAGTTGTATTCACAACTTAATGCAAATTTATATTGTAATTAAAAATGGTTAGAATTTGTTATTTGTATTCATAGGTATATATGCAGTTGTATTCACAACTTAATGCAAATTTATGTTGGCATATTCATGGTGTCATGTGGCATTTTCTTGCACCTCATTTTACCCCTTTTATACCTCCTGATCCACTTTTAAGTGATTAATTTGTTGAGAAACCTGAAAGTGGCTCTGAATTCTTCCTGAAGTTTCAGGTAATTTTCTTTTGTTTCTTTCCTTTAGTTGTTAGTTGGTACTTTTAGCGTATTATTCCTTTATTCGTGAGTCTGTTACAGCTATGTTTTGTAGTGCTGTACAGTTAATAAATTTTGAGTTTTATTGTACAATGACAAAGTTGTTTTTGTTTTGTTAACCCTATTTTGTTAGGTCAAAAACTTGGATCTACGTATGCAGTTTGTAGTGTTGAAAATAAAATTAAGCTGAAGGAAAAGATGTAGTCATAAAAAATACCTAAAATATGTAGCGGGACTCTACTGTTCTTGAATATTCGCTTGAATATGCTTACCTGAAGCCAGAAAACGAAGTGTGACCATCAGTTTGTAATGAACAGGAATTGCATCACGTAATTTTGTATCTTGCTTGACAATATGGTGTTTTACTAAATTTAGAAGCAGTTCAAATTGCACTGCAGACCATAGGCGTAGCGTCGGGGGGGGGGGGGGACACGTGCCCCCCCCCCCAACTTAACTTGAAATAAATTAAAAGTTAATAAAAGTTCAGTTAAAATCGGAAAATTATAGGAAACTTTTAAGAAAGTTGGTTTTTTCCCGCTTTTTCAAACCGTGAAACTGAAGATTCCGATTATGTCTTTAGCCTTAGCATAGTTTTTAACAATGATATGATCCATAACAAAAATTCGATGCTATATTTATTGCTCATTTTATTTATATTATATTTATTTTTCTCATTGTATAACATTTGAATATTATTCAAACATAATTTCTATTGTTATTCAATTTCGAAAAAATCATATTATTTCATATTTTAAGGACCGCCCAGCAGTCAACGCGCTGAGGAGGGCCCTAACTGAATTCAGTTCGTCCCCCCCCCCCCCAAAAAAAAGAAAAGTTAGAAGCATGCTACGCTTATGCTGCAGACATCCGAATAAAATTTCTGAACTGTTGTGCATCTTCCAACCTCAACTCATTTACGAGTGTTGAATAAGTTCCGAATTCAATTCGTCGATCCGCCCATTTTCTTACCCAACACTCCTTATTTTCACTTTCAGCTTTTTCACAATTTTATACGCAATTATAAAAGCTAGGGCTTGACGCGCAGGGCCCGACTTAGCCTAATTGGGGCCCGGGGCAAAAACTTCTTTGGGGCCCCCCTCTGCTTCACTACTTTAGTAATGAAGAACTTCATACTTATTACTAAACTTTCTATTCGATTTGGGGGCCCGGGGCAACTGCCCCGTATACCCCTGCCTTAGTCAGGCTCTGTTGACGCGAATCCATTTGGAAAGAAAAGATAAAAAACAAATTGCGATCAAATCACACAACTGTCTGCGAGTTCACTCTCAAGTCGACACGAAATGTTCCTGATCACGAGATCGCGGTGACCTTCGAGTCTCTCGAACCTGTCTCGAGCGTAACTGATCTCAAATGCACAACACCCTGAGATTAATCTCGAGATTTTCTTTCAAGTGGACACTTAGCATTAGAACAAAATGGTTTTCCAGTATTCTCTGAATCACACAATCGTTTTATTTATTTTATTATCCAGTATAAAGGTAATTCGAATTTTTCTTAATTTTTAATTTTAACTCTTAGCTTTTCTAGATTTATAGGAAAACTATTTTATTATTATTAACAAGTTTAAAGAGTATTTAAAAGATAAGTCAATTCACATTTTTGGTCCCATTGTATATTTTTCTAAGAAAAGATCATTTTTATAGTACATGTTTATAGAAATAGATCATTTATTCTTAGTACATTTATTATGTACTAGCCGGGCTTCGCCTAGCTACGCTCAAGCCATCCGTGTAACATATTTATGTACTTCGGGCCCCACAAAAGAAAAAAAAGCCTACAAATGTATTAAATTTAAGTGAATAAATTCCTTTCAATTTTCATTCCCGTCGCTGCCGACAGATGGCAGCACCACTGCACAGATGATTTGGTTTCTCAGCAGTGAGTGATTTTAGAATGAAAATATCTCTAAAACTATTGAATTAACAGAATAAGTGTACGAAGAAAAAATTATCAGTTTTCGAAGCTCTTTCCAAATATGTAACATTTATGTACTTTCATGAGAAAAAAAATTACACCGTTTCTTGTATATTTGTCGGCCATTATTTTTTTCGAAGATGGGTGCCCGCCCGGATGAGTTACGGTCACGTGATCTCTCGACTTCCACTTGTCCCTTTATTAGTACAGATTAGTCTCCCCTTTGTGCTTACATAGCTCGCCTAGTGGACGTATGCAAATCAGAATTGGAAAAAATTTTTACCGTTCTAATCACCCAATCTTAAAGAATGTCATAAATTGCTAGCATTACTTTTTAGTCATAGACTTTGTGAAAGGCTCTTTGGCCCAACGTCCACTGTGAATGCAATAGAAAATAAAGACTTTTGTCCATAGAATTGCATAAAGGAGCATTTATAAGAATACACTTTCTTTTAGAAGCTTACGTAACCATGGAATATCCATCCCGCAAAATAGAGAAAGTTTCAAAAATTAGTCGCAAATGAGAAAGACGTGCCGAAATCAGGATATATAAAATTGTTTGCAAAATTTTATAGCAATGCAAAAATCCAAAAACATAATTTTTCTAGAAAAATTGAACTTTAGTTAAAATCCTTGCATAAATTTAAACACCTCCATCCCCCCAAAAAAATAATAAATTAAAGATAGTATAATATGAGCAAATTATAATATACCAATATTAAATATAGAAATTGGAAAAATACCAATTTTTTTCAAAAATTTCTTTAATTGTATTACACTCTAAATTAGCAGAAATCACCCAGCACACCCACTTGAAAACTTTTTTTATTCTGAGAAAATATTTACTGTGGGAGAAGATCTTTGAAATGTACAAATAAAGCGGTAAGATATTGTTATTAAATCATTTATTACAAAGCGGTAAAGACGACATTTCTTCACGAAAAAATACCATTCCTAAACAAACATAGTCCGCACGTCATGAAACGAGCGAGTACGGTTGCCTTAAAGGTCTGAGTTTACCGCGATGAAATTTTTATTGCCACACTTCACGCATCGGTACGAGTATCGTACTTAAACCAAAATTTGAATTAGTTGATATGTAATGTAATTATTTTTCCACTGAAGTGTACACATATGTAATTTTTTTTGTTCTGTTGCGGCTGTGTAATTGTTTCTTTACTATACTACCGAGCTGTGTCAAATCAGTATGTGACTGGTTGAGATTTCAAGTCACACCCCACATTCATTCGGCATATATTATTGACAGGGCAGGCCAGAAATTATGGCAATTGGCCATTGAGTAGTCATATGTGATTTTTGGATGCTACACTTCTATGTCATCCTCAGAGCAGAAGTATAACACAATCGGCTATTAATATTGCGGATGAATGGCCCTCATCACCCAATTCTACGTTGCCGCTGACGAGAAACAAAGATGAATCGAACCAACTCCCTTCATCACCTGAAATGCCCCCTCCACCTTCACCGAAGAAGAAAAGGTAGGGGCATAGTGAAGCCAGGATAAATATTTCTTCAGACTCAGAGGTTGACAAAGTAATTCACTTTCTACAAAGCAAGAAATCACTGAAACAAAAGCTTGACTGGGTAGATAACTTGTTTCTGAGTTATGCTGCAACTTTTAAAATATTCCGGCCAACGATTCAAGCAATGTTAAAATTAAAACTTGCTACACTGTTCTCAGAAACCGAACTGCATGACCTTCAAAAGCAGAAGGTATCACTAACAACCTCACCATCACTTCCTAGTTCAATTTTCAGTGGATTTGAGACACGGGGCTTGACAACCTATGCTAAAGTAGCAGGAGATCATCTTTCACTGGTAGTGATAATACATTCCTTTCTGCACATGGTGAATTTCAAAATTTTAATACTAATGATTTTTGAGTTCGAAATTGATTATTTGTAATTTCCTCTATCTATTGTTTTTTTCTTAACTGATTGGCGAGCTGATTTCGGCTTCCGCCATTTTGTTCTTTTAATTGATTCTGGCTTTCGCCAATTTTCGCCATCGAATCTAATATTAGTTTAAATTGTTCATCCATTTTCCGGGTAACTGGCATTCACTAAAAAGGTCCCACTTCTGGACACCAAAATGTTCTGTATCCGAGCGATGAGTGGATACTTTTAGTTAATAAATTTTCAAACTCAGAAAAGAATATGCCAGTTACCACTAATTTAATGACAGGACTTTATATACAACATAACTTCAGTACACTTTTTACAAATTGCAGGCATGTAGACAAAAATGAACACTGAATCTTCACTGGAAGCTAAACAATCCCAGCACCTAAATATATCTTCGTCGACAAGGGGAATACAAATTTAAAAATTAGTTTCTATAACAATTATTTAAATATAGCATACGACATTGTATTTCCCTCCTTCCTAACACCTTGTCTTGTGTTAGCCGTGTCCAAAAACCTTTAGGTGATACCTCACTCGAAAAAACTTTTTTGCAGTGAAAACATTCTCCAGCTTTCTCAGGAGAGGGGCGGTTACCCTCCACGAACATTCTTCCAATGAGAAGACATCCCTGACCACGGGCGAACGTGATGGATGTTTTGTACCATGTGTACACATGCTAGAGTGGAAAAGAACTGTTCTGAAGAATTTGAGAATAGGGGTAGTTGGAACACTACAGGAGGTAGAGATAATTAGAACGAGATATAGACGAGTCGTGGATTAGGATTGCAGTCGTATGAGTTCTTTCAAAGCAAGATTACTACTGTTAGTTTTGAAAAAGAGCTAAGTAAGGCAGCTCTCATCTCAAAAAGGTAGTAAAATTTCTGGGATTATTTACACAGATTTTTTTTTCACCCAAGAACTTTTCTTTCGATATTTAAAGGTTAAATGATTGCTATGTTTTCACAACACATTTAAAATGTTTACGGATAATTGCCCAATAATAACGAAAATATTATACCACTAAGCTTATTTTAATGTATTTGAATTTTACAGATAAGCAAAATATATTTTAAGGAAAATTACATTTAAAAACACATGAAGAAGATAGCTGAAAATCTTTAGGTTTTAAATTAGCTAAACACACACACATACATAAACACACACACACACACACACGCATGCATGCATGCATACATACATGCATGTGACACAATAGGTCAACGGTCTGTAGCAAATCTTGAAGGAAAACTTGAAGGAATTTCGTCCTGAAGTAGGCAAGAGAGTCTCAAAGAGTGTTTGCCTTTTTATAAATTTTACGATGCGTACACTGCTACTGCACACTACTATTTTCCAGAATCAACCGCGTGTATTCGTTTCGAATTCGGGGCGAATAATGTTGGAGCGGTACCACTGGCCGCCTTGGAGGGGTTTGACCGTACGTACACACACACACACACACACACACACATATATATATATATATATATATATATATATATATGAGCTGTTATTTTTGAAAGTGGTATAAGTCCACTTTTAAAAAAAAGCGAGTTAACGGTAATTTTAGTAAGACATAGAAACCTTCTCTTCATATTTATAATCATACATTCAATAGAATACGATTTTTTCATAAAGTAAACAAAAGAATTTTGGCTATAAAATGTTATCGCAAAAATATTTTTTTTTAAAATTGGAATAAGTCCATTCCTAATAATTCTAAAGGTTCCGCCGACCACAGCGTTAAGCTTATACGGCATATTTAAATTCGCTTGTGAACATATTACAATTTACAATTACAGTTTACATTATATACATAAAATTTTAGATTCACGGTGCTCTTTCAATTATTCTTACTGTTACTATTGCATTCACCATTGCATTAATAACATATTACGATTTACAATTTCAATTTACATTATATACTAACAATTTTACATTTTTGATGCAATTTCAATTACAATTTCATTTACCACTACATTATGGATACATTGCAATTTTAAATTACGATTTACATTGTATACTCACAAATTACATTCAAGGTAAAATTTCAATACAATTACCTTACTCTTACAATTTTACATTTAAGATGCAATTTCAAACATAATTACACTTACTATTGCATTAAACAATTTACATACATAATACAATTCTATTACAAACGATTAACAAACAGGTTTACTGGTAAACATTTTTATAATAATTATTTCTTCTAAAGTAATTAAATCACTCTAATAATAATAATTAAAACAACTTACTGCAATTATTATTGATTATTATGACTTCAGTGTACACTATGCTTTAGCAGATATTACTTAATATCGCAATGTGCTAGTGTCTTAAAAACAACATCGTTAACAAGATAATGGTATTATTGTTCTGATGAAGTGGTGAGAAGTAATTTCACTGATTTTGTTTGGTTTTCTTTCACAAGTCCTACTGTTTGGTTTGTGTTTCTTATACTAATAGATTGCAGCGTGAGTATTATTTAAATAAAATTTTAATTAAAGCAGAAAATCAAAGGTTTAGATAAATAATATTTCATACAGTTGTTACAATGAGTTCACATACCTATAAAAAAAGACGATAATATGTCAATTTGGTCTGACACTGATGTTGGTAAGAGTAATTAATTTTTTTTTGCGGAGTATTGGAGTTTTTTTTTTTATTATAAAAATGAAACCCATTAATATTAGAAAAAGAAGAAGAATTTATGAATCGAATGAGGAAAGCAGTTTGAGCAATAATAATTCAAGATTGCTACAAACTAAGAAGAGAATTAGAATTTTGGAATTACCTGACTGAACGACTGACGAAGGCGACTTTACTAATTTTCATCACATTATGAAATTAATGATCAGAAGATTAGGAAATGCAAAAGAAATAAAGGCGAAAAATATTATACAAAAACTGGAAATATTATTCCCGCAAATAAATTCCAAAATAAGGATTGCAAATGTGTGAAAGTGTGCAAGAATTGTATTGCACAGAGAGATCAAATATCCCTTTTTAATTTTGGGCTGGAAATGGGGGATTTTAACAAACAAAATACAATCTTGTGTGCATCTACTCAGCGTACGCCAGTAAAAAGAAGACAAGGTACAAATTTTAAGGGATCAGTTAGAGATTGTAGTTATAAATACTTTTTAAATATTGAAAAGGAAAGCGGTGCGGTATGTAAAAAGTTCTTTATAGGAACATTTTATATATCTATAGGCACACTACATAGGGCTCTCAAAGCAAAGGTTATTGGAAAAGACTTGTGGAAAAATGAAAGGATCTTGCAGAAAGATTGATGAACTTGTGGATGCCGTAAAAGATCATATAAAAAATTTTCCACACTACGAAAGCCATTACACGCGTTCTAATAATCCAAACAGAAAATACCCGAGTTCTGATTTGAACTTAAGAAAAATGTACAATTTGTATGTCGAAAAGTACGAGGAGAATGTTTCTCAGCGACTGTTTCTAAACATTTGTCAGCAAGCAAATATATAGAAGAATTTTTAAGAATAATTTTAATTTAAGTTTTCATCACCCACATAAAGATACGTGTCAAAAATGCGATTTGCTAAATATGAAAATTAAAGTTACCTTAATGAAAAAAGCAGCCTTTTAGAAGAACATAGTATACATTTAAGTAATGCAGAACTGGCTAGAAAAACTTTAAAAGAAGATCAAAACTTAGCATCAACGAATCCAGATAAATATTTCATTTTCGTTTGATCTACAAAAGGCCCTTCCATATCCAAAACAAAGTAATTTACATTTTACACTTGCTTATTTATATCGGCTTTTTAATATAACTAAAATTATTTCTTAAAAAACTTGGTGGTTAGTGTATTTACATGTCTTCATTTTAATTATTATTTTTTATATTAAAAAATCCATTTCAGTGAAGCTAATGTCTATAAAAATATGGACTTATATTTCCTCTTGCTTTTATTCCTTATAATATGTTATTTTTGAAAGTGGTATAAGTCCATTTAGAGCTAAAAAAATTTTAATTTTTTAAAATAATTTTAATAATAATTATTTCATAATAAAATTTAAAAAGGTGTATAGTGTTAAAAACCTCACTCGATTTGATTAACGTTTGCCAATATTTTTAAATTAATTCAAATGCAAACCCTTCAATATCTCGATACATGAAACATGGACTTCTACCACTTTCAAAATAGCAGCTCATATATATATATACCTATTTGCTGAGATGACCCTGTTGTAAGCGCGCTGGCTTTCGGTGCTAAGGGTGCTCGGATCGAATCCCGGTGCGCGCCACTAAAATACCTCCGTTCGTGTCTTCCCTTCATAGGGAGCAATGGTGGTCCGTCTATAGGGTGCCCCCATAATAAAATGGTCAGCAAAAACTGCAGTGAATAACAGGCGAATGTTTATCCGACAAAGTGCCTCCGCATTGGGAGGGGGAGAAATTATATACATATATATATACACAGTGCGTTAAATAAGTTTTAAGACTCGTCTCAGAGCGCAGGTTGTAATGGCGCTGTGAGTGTAAATGTGCATGTGTCATAACGCCCATCGTCTGCTGGTACACTGTCAACAAGTTGAGAGCATTTCGTTAAGTAGTTGAGAGAAGGCGAGCATTCATTGCAGAAGTGAATTTTTTCCATGTTGATTTTTTAAGATGGAGCAAAGAGCTGTAATTAAATTTAACTCAAAACTTGTTAAAAGTGCTTCGGAAACATACCGACTCGTGAAACAAGTTTACGGTGACTGTTATTTAAGTAGATCAAATGATTTTGTGTGGCACAAACGTTTTTTTGGACGGAAGAGATACGGTAGAAGATGACCAATTTCATCTAGGACACCTGAAGTTATTGAGAAAGTACGAAATTTCGTAACAAACGATCGCTGTGCATGACTGAGAATGATGGAAGACTCTTTAAACATCAACAAAGAAACAATTCGAACCATCCTGCATGAGGATTTGGGCAAAACAAAAGTGTGTGCTAAATTTGTTCCACACACTTTAACCCCTGAAAATAAAGCAATGAGAAGTGCACATTGCAGAGACATCATTTCAGCCGCTGAAAACGATCCAAACTTCTTGAAGTCCATTGTTACAGGTGATGAAACCTGGTGTTTCCAATATGATCCTGAAACAAAACGACAAAGGGCGGAATGGAAGTCACCAAATTCCCCGCAAGCCAAAAAAGCAAGAAAAGTTCCATCCAAAATCAAAACAATGTCATTACATTCTTCGATATTAAAGGTATTATCCACAAAGAATTTGTTCTAACTGGACAAACAATTACAGGTCAATACTACTTAGCTGTTTTAAAGCGTTTGATGGCCAGAATTCGTCGCATTCGTCCAGACTACACAAGGACTGAAAGCAGTTGGTGTTTGTTACACGACAATGCACCCAGTCACACCTTCCTTATTGTTCGTCGACTTTTGGCAAAAAATAATGTCTGCGTGTTGAACCATCCACCATATTCACCTGATTTAACACCCTGTGACTACTCCTTATTCCCAAAACTTAAAATGAAGTTAAAAGGGTGTTATTTTGAGGATATTTCGACCATACAAGAAGTATCGACGCGTGCTTTGGAGGCCATTCCACAAAGTGATTTACAACAGGCGTTTGATTCATTAATAAATCGCTGTAAAAAGTGCATTGAAGCCACTGGGTCCTATTTTGAATAAAAAACCAAAACAGGTATTAATTTCTTGTTTCCATTTCTTTTTACAGACCCAGTCTTAAAGCTTATTTGACGCACTGTGTGTATATATATATATACATATCTACTCGTGCATATACACTAGCTGAATATCCGTGTTTCGCGACGGGAATACATTACTACCATCTACTATGTAATTTCGTTAATTAATTTTCAAATTGATTTTAGCAGTAAAGTGTTGTCATTCCTCCAATGAGTTCACCCTACAAATTAACGACAGTAATCCGACATTAAATATGGGTTTTAGATTATTATTGTTATTTTAATTCTAGGGGATTTCAGCCCCAATTTTAACACCCTTAAAGGTTGAATTAATTTTTTTTTAAAGTCTCTCTGGGTGAGCAACTGGGGCATTAGACGAACCATAATGCAAATTTTCAGCTTCCTAGGTCTGCTGGTTACAGAGATACAGTGATCAGTCAGTCAATATTTTTGAAGGGTTTAAGACCGTTTAAACCTTAAATTTTCAATTTCTTAAAAATATTTTTTAGTGTGCACTTACGACCCTATATATATATGGCCAAATAGGTAGTAAAATTTCCGTGGTGGATCACCCGGAATTTTTTTCTTCAAGACCTTTTCTCCGACATTTAAAGATTAAAAAATTGCTATATTTTATATAACAAAAAAATTTAGGCGCATGGTTGAAATAATTATAGATTAACAAGTAAAATGAAATTTGAGAACTATTAACATCGAAAGCACGAAAATGTGATATTTATGTGAAATGAATATTAATCTTATTTACGAAGTAAACACTTGGAGAACGAGCGAAATAGTAGTACAGTAATACCGAGCTTACGCTATCCCGACTTACACGAACTCGGAGTTACGCGGTTTTTGATTTTACTCATATTCACCTCTTTAAATCTTGGAATGAAACTTCCCACAAAACTTTAAATAGTGTCTGGAAGAAATGTTGTCCAATATTTTTTAACAACGAGACGGAAACAAAGCCTGAAACTGATCACTTACGCGATCTTTCGTTGGTCCCACCTATTACGTAACTTGGGGTATTACTGTACCATTCCTTCAGCCTGAAGTGCTATTCACGAAACTTGTCTCGAAACTCACTCGCAAGCACAAGATAAAATGAATATGCACTTCACACCCGCAAATAACCTCCCTTCCTTATCTGCTTCAAATCTAGAACTTCCGCTCCTCAGCTGGACATCGAGGGGGGAGGTACTGTCCGACCACGGAAGCAAGGTCCCTGGAAGCTGTTGCGCATGCGCGAGAAAAGCTAGTCTACTTAGAAAATAGGGGAAAACGTCATATTTTCGAATGTGTTTGTTTATGAAATACGGAATGCATTTCAGGCTGCTTTTTGTCCGCAATTTTAAACTTATTTTTTAAAACTTTATTTTTGATCGAATATGTGAATAATAATTTCAAAATAATAAAAAGAAAGAAGCAAATCTATTTAAAAAATAGGAGTTTTATGGGAGTGGATATTTTCGGATTACATCACAATCAAAATTATCTAAAGCTACGTTTTCGGTGGTTCTTTTTTTCTGACGTTTCCTCGGAGATTTAAATTTTGGAGTTTCTTCACCCTTTGCTTCTCTACGTATTCTTTTTACACTGGACGTTGATATCCCTGTCATTTTACTATCTCTCTTTGGGGATTGCGAAACTGGAACAATAACATTTCCTTCTAGTGCTTCTTTATCACACAATTTAATAACATTGTGTATTTTACGTTTACAATCACTACGGAACGGCTTATTCCGAGCAGTCGTGTTGGGTAAAGGAGGCATTAATTTTAATATAATAATCAAAATAACAGACGAGGAAAAAGCAAGCAAGCGCAGTTAGTAACTGATTCTAAAGAATGTCGAGAGAATACGAGACTTTTCCCCCTCCTTCCTAAGCAGCCTTACCTACAGCGTGAATGGAATCGTCTTGGCACTATGCCAACCGTGGTTCTTCGTACTGTGGTCGGACAGTAGCGAACTTCCCCCACTACCCTTAAGGGGAGGAGCCTTCGGCGAAAACTCACGTTTTACAGGTGGAAACACAAAATAACTGCTTAGAATGCTAATTACCTATTAACACAAAAAATGCAAAAAATATCTTTAAAAAAAGCCTGAACTTTCAAGATTTGCGTCTTGTTTTCAAAATTTTTAAATTATTATTAGTTATTTTGTTACAGAGCATTTTAGCAAGCGATGTCTCTCGTTTTGGAATTTTGAAAATGTAACTTAATTTTAAAAATATTTTGAATAATTTAAAAAAAAATGGAAAGCCCCGCATTTATTTTGGAAGCCTACTTTCAGATTCCGAAAACAGAATTCAAATAATTATTAGGGAACCCGGTATGCGAAGTGATATTTCGTAATTCATTAACATTGAATCGTACGATCTGCGAGGTCTGCTGATGCACCCCCTTAAACCATTCACTGGGAATCACTTGTGAAAATCTACAAACTCGCACCAATCTATCTTTATAACTGATATTCCATTCCTGGTCCTTTAACCTCGTAGCAACCGTAACCCCGTGTTGCTACACAGCTCTAAACAAAATCACCTCTCTGCTATTGACCCAAGGGCTGGATTTATCATGGTGGACGCTGAACATGCAAAACCATCGTTTTTGTTTATCATAGATTCCAAAACATCGCGTGTTGGCCCTAAACTTGCAACAATATCAATATATTTCATAACTTCCCTCAAACAAATGCCTACTGTTTGCCTTGTGTCAATTGGTTTCCTATAATTCGTTGCGCACTTTTCAATCCTCCATTTTATCAAATCGTACAATTCCTCGAAACATTCTCGCGACATACGAAAATACTTGAAATATCGATCTTCATGTGACTCCAGTTCGATACATAAGCGGTGGTATTTCCCTAATTTTTCTCTCTCATTGATTTCATGCACCCAGCATTGTCTTTTCTTTTTCTTTGTGTTTCACAACGCTAATAGCAGAATTTGTTCTTCCGAGCTCATACTCTATAACGAAAATGAAACTATTTAAACGCACTACGTGTTCTCGAGAAGACGACCACACTGGATCCCACACACAAAGGTATCACTACCTGTCTGACGTCCCCATATCACGGACCGCCGCGACAGACCGTTTTATGTGTGGCCGACCCTTAAGGCGCCTGGTGCCCTAATTAGAATAATTTTAAAATGCTTAGTAGTTTAATTAGTCCAGAACATAATATATAACTCCTCAGTTTATAGATATATCAGTTCTTAGTACAAACATTTACATATTGCTATTTATTTCACGTGTAAAATACGGAAAGATCTTGTTGGTACCGTGTTAATATATCTCATTCAATTTCTTTCTCCTGTCTTTACAGGTGCTCGGTACAGATTGTAAGATGCGATACTAGAATGTGCAGTCCATATATTTAGAAGTTCAACGTATTACCGGCAGATAGTTTTCGGATCATCGTGTACAGAAACATCGGCATGCCAGAAAAGGGAATAACGTGTATTTCCAATGTAACAGGACCTTCCAATGACAGCCATTCCTGAGAGCGGAACAATACTAAAGCCGAAGATGAAATTATTCCATGTGACACATGTAGAATTATTCTAGTTATAAAAAGTTCCAGTTCACAGATTCCCCCTCGCACCGAAGAGATTTTCGAATGTAATTTATGTATAGGAAGATTTTCACATTGGCCGGCTTAAATACGCATCATTCGTACCACATTGCTGATTATACTCTACCCATACAAGAGAAACTTTTCGGCTGCACTGTACGTGAGAAAATGTTTTTTGTGCAGAGTGATTTAAAAGGACATCTCCACAACCACACGGGAGAGAAATCTTTCGCATGTACTATATGTGGGATAAAAGTTTCTAATAAGTATCACTTAAAAAGACATCTCCGCAACCACACGGAAGATAAATCTTTCGCATGTACTGTATGTGGGAAAAAAATTTCCCATCAGTGTAATTTAAAAAGACATCTCCGCACCCACACGGAAGAAAAACCTTTTACCTGTACCATATGTGAGAAAAAATTTTCTGATAAGGGTCATTTAAAAAGACATCTCCGCATCCACACAGAAGAGAAACCTTTCACCTGTATTATATGTGAGAAAAAGTTTTCTGATCAGGGTCATTTAAAAACACATCTCCGCACCCACACAGAAGAGAAACCTTTCGCATGCACTGTGTGTGAGAAAAAATTTTGTCAACGGAGTCTCTTAAAATCTCATCTTCGCACCCACACAGGAGAAAAACCTTTCGCCTGCACTGTATGTGAAAAAAAGTTTTCTGGACAGGGTAATTTAAAAGTACATCTCCGCACCCACACAGGAGAGAAACCTTTCGACTGCACTGTTTGCGGGAAAATGTTTTCTGTGCAGGGTGTATTAAAAAAACATCTCCGAACCCACACAGGAGAGAAACCTTTCGCATGCACTATATGTGAGAAGAAATTTACTGATAAGAGTTATTTAAAAATACATCTCCGCTTCCACACAAGAGAGAAGCCTTTCGATTGCACTGTATGTGGGAAAATGTTTTCTGTGCAGGGTCATTTAAAAATCCATCTCCGAACCCACACTGGAGAGAAACCTTTCGCATGCACTGTATGTGAGAAAAAGTTTTCTTGTCGGGGTCCTTTAAAAAGACATCTCCGCACCCACACAGGTGAGAAACCTTTCGCCTGCACTGTATGCGAGAAAAGGTTTTCTGGACTGGATGATGTAAAAACACATCTCCGTACCCACACAGGAGAGAAACCTTTCGACTGCACAGTATGTGGGAAAATGTTTTCTAGGCAGGGTGATGTAAAAAAACATTTCCGAACGCACACGGGAGAGAAACCTTTCGACTGCACTGTATGTGGGAAAATGTTTTCTAGGCAGGGTGATGTAAAAAAACATCTCCGAACCCACAAGGGAGAGAAACCTTTCGACTGTACTGTATGTGGGAAAATGTTTTTTCGGAAGGGTGATTTCAAAATACATCTCCGAACCCACACGGGAGAGAAACCTTTCGACTGCACTGTATGTGGGAAGATGTTTTGTGGGCAGAGTAATTTAATAACACATTTCCGCACCCACACAGGAGAGAAACCTTTCGACTGCACTGTCTGTAGGAAAACGTTTTCCCTACAGGGGGATTTAAAAAGACATTTCCGCACCCACACAGGAGAAAAGCCATTTGCATGCACAGTATGTGAGAAAAGATTTCGTGAAAAAAATCATTTAAAAACACACCTTCGTATCCACACAGGAGAGAAACCTTTCGCATGCAATGCATGTGAGAAAAGATTTTCTGATCAGAGGAATTTGAAAACGCATCTCCTTATCCATGGAGCAAAGACACATGGATAAGGAGATTTAGTGCACATTTGTTCTGCACAAAATGTGAGAAGAATTTCTGATGGGTGATTTCAAATTACATCTCCGAACCCACGCTTGAGAGAAACCTTTCGACTGCACTGTATGTGGGAAGATGTTTTCTGGCCAGATTAATTTAATAAAACATTTCCGCACCCACTCAGGAGAGAAACCTTTTGCATGCACTGTATGTGAGAAAATATTTTCTGAACAAAGTCATTTAAAAGCACACCTTCGTATCCACACAGGAGAGAAAACTTTCGCTTGCAATGTATGTGAGAAAAGATTTTCTTTCTAGTGGAATTTGTAAACGCATCTCCTTATCCATGGAGGAGAGACTTGGTCTGCACTAAATGTGAGAAGATTTTCTGAACTCGATCATGTAAAAAAACACGTTCGCACGTACCCACACAGAAGAGAAACATCCTCACAGTAGGAGAGATTTCTTTCCAGCGTGCTCTAAAAAACATATCTTCCTATCCTTTCAGGGGTGTAACCCACTTCCTACTGTCGTATGAAAAAGTTTTTTTGTTCCACAGTGTGGGAAAGGTCCTTGAAAATCGAATTTAAACTCGGGTTTGACGGTGTTTACTTAAAGGCAATATCACACGTAATTATATTTTGAAATTAATGTAGTGTTTATGACATTTTTTAATGCATCAATACGCTATCGGCCATGACCTATCATGCTTGATGGGATACTTGACCCATCCAAGTGACTGGGGTAAAAAAAAATTGTCATATCTGTTTACACTGCAGAAAGGAGTGTCATGAAATGCTACTTATGCAATACGTCTGGTTTTTGTTTTTGCCTAATATGAAATTATAATTTTTAAGATTTAACTGCTTATTTCTACATCTGTTTTGTTCTGTAAATGGAAAATAAATATGTATAATGATATATAAATAAATTTTTTATGACTTCATATCAAGACTAAATTAATTTTTGGTTTTGTCTCTCTTTTCATTATTTTAAAGTATTCTAACTTTTATTAGAAGGTTTTTTTTTGTAATGTGCAGCCAAAGTAATATTTAACGCATGGTGCATCTACTTATACTTTTCTTATAGGTATCATCTTAAATTTTTATGTATAAAATATTTAATTTTTATTTGGAATTCAACTCTTAAAAGTTGTTTATAAATTACACAAGGTCTCGTCTGTTGTATAATGGACTCTTTACTGGGTCTTGCAAGATACGAGGGTCATTTCAAGGATAATTGACAAGACGGCGCCATTTCGTCTGTATGATACAATAAAAAAATTTCCATTTGCAGTTGAGAACTAGAGGAATATTCATGTGTTTTAAAGTTTTCTAACGTGTTTTGTTTTGAAGTGACGAATTTTTTCAATGCAGTCTGCAGATGTCTCGGGTAATGTGGGTGTAAAAGGTCAAAGATCACACATGAAACTTCAAAGTTTGTGCTCGTCGGGTTCCTCACTGCTTGACATCGGAACAAAAACATACGCCAGGACATTCCACTGTTGTTGAAACCTTTCCACAGTCAACGTTTTTCCACCTTAGAAGCTTTCTTCAGCTGATACCCGAGTCATTAGAGGACTGAACAAGGGTATAATCCTGCA
Organism: Dolomedes plantarius; assembly: GCA_907164885.2. Taxonomy (NCBI): domain Eukaryota; kingdom Metazoa; phylum Arthropoda; class Arachnida; order Araneae; family Dolomedidae; genus Dolomedes; species Dolomedes plantarius. The sequence continues at coordinate 125,130,422 of OU015499.1, read as the reverse complement.
AGGAATAAATAACACTACAACAAATTTGAACTTTTTCTGTCCTTTAGATGAAACTATGTGATTCTGTATAAACAAAAGGTGCTTGATTTAAAGATCGAAACCAAAACGGTCCATCACGTACCGTTTTGGTAGGAAACCCACTTCTCATATTTATAAAAAATTGTCTTAAAAAATGTAACAGAGGCTTGATTATAGAAAACACAAACACTAAAATGATTTTTTTGACCGTTTCCTCTTGTAGACATCTGTTGGTGTGTCCCTGATAGCAGAACAGCAATAGTCAGCTAGAATATTTCCATTCCATCGTCGTCTGAAACGCTTTTCAAACATAGAGATGTCCTGATGAAACCTTTCCCCATGCTTATCACATAATTGCACCAAGCTTTTTAGGAAAGAAGTCCAGATGTGAGTCCAAAAAGTGTAGTTTTAATGATATATTGCAACCTATAACACGAAAACTCCTCACCGTGTCACCTACAAGATGTACATGGTTTTCCGCTTTTGCATTTCCAGGGAAACGTGAGAACATTGATTTGAATACCAGCCAGGCTTCTTTTTCTGCTTGTGACATTTTATTTTCAAACTCTTTATCATGAAAGACTGCTTTAATTTGTTGGCCTCTAAAAACCCCTGCTTTTACATTTGCCTCACTTAAATCTTTGAATTTGTTCCCGAGAGGCAAGAAAACCACTCTTTCTCTGTCCAGAGCTTTAACAAATATTTTCATCAAACCGAGTTTAATGTGCAGTGGTGGAAGAAAGACATTGCGGATCATAAGTGGTTCATGTGATATGCTTTTGGTGCCAGGAATGAAGTTTTTTCTTGAGGGCCACTGTTTACGGAAGTAATGATTTTTTCTGTCACGGCTGTCCCATTCGCAGAGAAAGCAGCAGAATTTAGTGTATGCCTGTTGCATGCCTGCTAATATCCGAATGACTTTCGAATCTCCACAAATGTGCCTTTTGAATGAAGTGTACTCAATTAACTTCAGTATAGCGCTCATAACTTCGTAAGTTTCCTTTGTATTTGTGGAATATGCTACAGGAACAGACGGACAAACATTGCCTATATGGAGGAGCACTGCTTTGAGACTACGTTTGGACGTATCAATAAACAGGCGCCACTCTGCTGGATTATGTTCATGTCCCAATGCCTGAAATTGGCCATTCCATCACAGCAATATACGATGTGCTCTTTCTCCGCAAAATAGTCTACAAGATGGCTTTGTCGTCTTCTAAATAAACTTATTTTTACACCTTTCTCTAATAGATTCCAACCTTGAAGTCTAGAACCCATTAATTGTGAGTCTGTTTGAGAGAGTTATAAGTCCCGTTCAAGATCGTTAAGCTCTGTCTGTGTGATTTCATGATGTGAACATGTCATACAAGTAGATGGTTGGAAGTCAGGATCTAGATGATTTCACCACCGTTATCGGTGGTGTCTCCCTCTGAATCAACAATATATTTATCTAGGGCTGTAGGTGTAGGACGATCTTCAGAATGAGGAACTGGTTGCATAGCGGTGAGTAAGATTGGATACTGAATACAATGTCTGGATTTTGAAGAGAACCCCTTGACAGCTATCAAACAAAAGTAACAACCCGTTACGTGATTGATCGGTTCACGCCAAACGATAGGTACTGCAAATTTAAATCTACGTTTTCCTTGGAACCAGTTTCTCAGATTCCTGGAACATGAATTGCAACATATATGTGGGGCCCAGGACTTATCCTGATCCCCAACTCTACATCCAAAGTACATTTCATAAGTATAGATTTCCATTGCTAAAATGTGAATTTTTGGGAAAAGGGTGCGTGGTTAGCAAAAAATAATTACAGATTCGTTATTTTCAGCCAAAAATATACAATAAACACACATTTTTCATGTACGGTGTAATCTTACTAGATCTTGGGACTTTTATTGAGAAGCAGATGGACTATATGGAAGGACTGTGGAGAGAAATTGTCAGATACCAAATACGTATAACAAAACTTATTTAGTGTGCATTACTTCTGAAATGACCCTCGTATTTAGACAGGAAATGTGATCATCTGCTTTCACTCTGAGAGTGGCTGTCATTTTGTTTGCTTCCATGGGAATAATCGATAGCCACACTCGCATGGCATGGCCGACGGAATTTTGGCTCGATGCCAGATCCCGTTTTCCAGTTGTCCCTCGAATAAATGCGTCGGGAAATTTAGTCAATGGCAGTACAGAAAATACACTTTGCTGTGAGCACATGTAAAATATGTGATTTTAGAAAATAGAAGAATTGTTCTGATCTCTTAAAATTACAAGCAAAGGACAGTCAAACTTTGTTATATGAACCGAACATTTGAAGACAAAGTAATTTGATCAACAGAGAATTTATATAAATTCAATTAGAAGAGCTTACTTCAGCCGTTACCCGAGCCATTAGAGGAAGCAACAACAGTAGCATCCCGGAAGGAATAAATCCTAGATGTTGGGTCTCTTATTCAGAAGCAGGAGGTCTAAGTAGAAGGACTCGAGAGAAATTGTCAGAAATCAAATAGGTATAAAAAATCTAATTGTACATTACTTCTGAAATGACCCTCATATTTAGACAGGAAATGTGATCATCTGCCTTCACCCTGTAATCAGAAGAGTGGCCCCGGTAATCAGAAGAAAACTTTGGGAGTGGTGTTTCACATTATCAGATGAAGTATGATTGGTATTTAAATCAATCTTTTATGAATTTGATTGGCAGCTAACGTATGCGACGAATTTTGTGTCTTTATCAAATTATATTTAATCTTGTACTTTAAAATACGAGTGTATATAAAACTCGTCAGAACGTGGAAGTATCAGTTAGAAAATTTATTTTGCTAAAACGACGGGTTCAAAAGGAAAATACTATCTCCCTTTGCGAAATTTCAAAACTATAAGAATATCATTTCGAATTTACACTTAGACACGTTTGAGGATAAAACTTCTGTGTTTGTAAAAGATTTAAATGAATGTTTTTTAAACAACCAATGCAAACAAAAGGTGCATATTCGGTATAAAGAAAAATTACAAAATTTAGGTGAACTACAGAGGCTGTTCGCACATTTTTTAGACGATTTTGGTAAGCGGTAATAAAAAATCGTTTGCTGCAAAAGAAATAATTGCAATTGTACTATGTTTTTAAAAGTAAATTATAGTCTGCGGCTTGAAAGTTTTGTTTTTATTCAAAATGGCGTTTTTAACAAAGCAGGGGTTCGAAGCCTACATTTATGCTCTTTCCGAAGAGAAATATGCATACTCCGTTATCCAAAAACGATGTGAGAGTCATGGTTTTGTGATATCTAAAGCGTCGATAGGTAATATCGTCAACAAGAAAGGAAAAAAACGTCAATTGGAGCGTCAAATTTAAGTACATGGTTCAAAGAATCGAAAGAAAGTTTTTCTAAGGGATTCATGATTGTTGCTGGTTTTTCTTATAATGGCAAGTAAAAAATAAAGAGAGTGGAAAAAATGTCAAGATTAACTCCAAATACTATCAGGAACATATTTTATCGCCAATTTTTCTGAATGAAATACCATTGCTTTACCCACAGTGCCATCAATCTGTGAGACTCCATCAGGACAAAGCTAGCAGTCACACATCAAAATCCACTGTAAATTTCCTGAAAGAAATGGAACAAAAAACTGGTATCAAGGCCATACCCTTCACTGATATCCCTACTAAATCTCCCGATGTATCACCTATGGATTTTTGTGCTTTCGGACTTTTAAAATCTGCATTATCCAAACGTCGTCCCAAAACCCTTATAGGACTCTGGAAAGCTGTTCAGGAGGAATGGGATAGAATACCTCTTCTGACACTTCAAAAGGCATTATTATCCTGGAAATTGCGGTGTCGAAAGATAGTTCAGAATAAGGGATGTCAAATAGAACATTTAAAACACAAGAATTTTATGTAATTTAGTTTTGTGAATACAATATACATCGTCTAAAAAATGTGTGAACAGCCTCTGTAGATGATTCAATAATAGAACTTAATCTCGCAATTTGCGGGTTTATTTATTTGTTTATTTTTTTAGAAAACTATTAAGATAGGATTTAACTTTTTGAGATTCCCATCCATCGCTAGCATGGTTCGTGGTCGGGACGCTGACGGGTTCGGGGGGGGGGGGGGGCAGGGGTTGATTGTCGATCCCTATTATGCCATGCAGATTAAAGATAATACGGCGCTCGTCTCTTGTGAAGTTGTGGGAAAAACTAAATCATCACCGGAAAAATGAAAAGAAATGAAATGTAAGTGTGCGGAAAACACTGGGAAAACTCAGTTGAATTAAAAAAAAAAAACTATTTTCGTAGGCTGCAAATGTAGGTGGGGTCGAATGTGAGGGGTTAGATTCACGACGTCTGAATCGTTCATCTCGCCGGAGTCATCTGGTCAATGCCAGAAGCAACAGTTTGATCTCCAGTTCTCAGAGACGGTCAAAAACCCCCGTGGAAAAATTTCGCAACTTGAAAGAAAAGAAACATACTGAGGTTACAGTGTGCCTTAGTTTTTTCTCCCGACATACTTGGTGATCTTTATTAAACTTTCACTACTCGGAGCCACCTGTAGCGCGATCTATTAGCCGGAATTCCACCAAAATTGATAGAGGGACTAAGGACGACACGGGAAAGAGTGTCCGTGAAAAAAAAAAAATTCTAAAAGTCACCGATACGGGAAGATATGACGCCGTTGTTTCGGCGCACCCGAGAATTTGCATAATAGACAAGTAAAACATCAAAATGCTAATTCATGACTGCGTAGTCGACAGCATCGCCAGTATTTTGGGATATAAAGTTCGGTGCGGAATCTGTTGCGCCGTCACTTTACAGACGAAAGGGTCATCAGTCGCTTTTTTCCACGAGCATGGCCACTTCGCTCCCCGGACGTAACCGATGTGACTTCTTTCTGCGGGGCTATTTAAGGTCCAAGGTGTATCTTGGTGGATTCTCTAACTTGGCGGTCCTAAAAGACAACATATCCCGGACTGTGGTGAACATACCTGGTGACATGTTACGCTCGGCCGTTGAGAACGTAGTGTTCAGGATGCAATGTGTCGGCCACCAGGATGGTGGTCACATTGATGGAGGAAGAAGTGAATTCGCTAAATTAGCCGTGTTGCAGTGACATTTTTTGTTATTCGTTTGTCTGCCTATTACAATTTTTTGGCATTCACCCCTTATCTTTATAGCCCGATATACTGGCATTGCTGTCGACTACGTAGTCAAGAATTTCCATTTTGATGTTTTACTTGCGTTTTGGGCAAATTCTCGGGTGTGTCGATTACAACAGCGTCATATCTTCCCCTATCGGCGACTTTCGGAACTTTTTTTCCACGGGAACGCTTTCCCATGTCGTCCTTAGTCCCTTTATCAATTTTGGTGCAATTCCGTTTGATAGATCACGCTACGGATGGCTCTGAGTAGTGTCAGTTTAATTAAAATCACCCTGTATATCTGCAGATCAGTGGCTCTTATCCAGACAAAATTCCTTCATCCCTATATCAATTTTGGAGCAATTCCGTTTGATAGATCACGCTACGGATGGCTCTGAGTAGTGTCAGTTTAATTAAAATCACCCTGTATATCTGCAGATCAGTGGCTCTTATCCAGACAAAATTCCTTCATCCCTATATCAATTTTGGAGCAATTCCGTTTGATAGATCACGCTACGGATGGCTCTGAGTAGTGTCAGTTTAATTAAAATCACCCTGTATATCTGCAGATCAGTGGCTCTTATCCAGACAAAATTCCTTCATCCCTATATCAATTTTGGAGCAATTCCGTTTGATAGATCACGCTACGGATGGCTCTGAGTAGTGTCAGTTTAATTAAAATCACCCTGTATATCTGCAGATCAGTGGCTCTTATCCAGACAAAATTCCTTCATCCCTATATCAATTTTGGAGCAATTCCGTTTGATAGATCACGCTACGGATGGCTCTGAGTGGTGTCAGTTTAATTAAAATCACCCTGTATATCTGCAGATCAGTGGCTCTTATCCAGACAAAATTCCTTCATCCGTGCCCTTCAAGTCAGGTTATCTGTTTTTCCCATGGAACCGAATGAGATGGCAACGACCATTTTTACTTTCAGTGTTCCCCAATGAAGCTACTACTTCAAGGTTAATTTAATGTGTTGGTTAACATTAGAAAGATGGGAAATTTTTTTTTCTTACTAAAAATACTGAACGCCGTCATTTTGACGGTTAAAAATAAAATCAAGAATTTAAAATATAAGTTTTTTCAATGGTTAAATACTTTAAATTTTGAGCTATTTCAAACCGATATGTAATAAATTTGTATATATTTACTTATATTTTTAATGCAGGTATGCCAATCTGACAACCTGCTAGGTTTATCCGTAAAAATATATGCATTGTTTGTGCAGTTCTTACTTTTCAACACCAATATTTTCAAAGAGCCAATATTTCTGTTACTTGCAAAAGTGGGAAGAGACGAAAAGTAACTAACGTTTTTCAGGTATTATTTTAAAGATTTCTGCTTGTTTTCTATATTGCAGTCAAAAATGACGGCTTTCAGCCTTAGTAGGTTAGGTATACAACACCTTTTCTCCCCCTCTTTACTATCAAATATAATTTTGTAATTGTGTGTGCATTATTCACATAAAATTTCAGAAGCCTGAGGACATAGCACTCAATAGTATGTCCGAAACCGTCAAAATGTGTTAAAAGATTAACCTTTAGCTTGCGGGGCCCATTTTTCAGATTCCCTCTTTAGAACGAGAAGTTTCATACCCCCTTTGTAAAAACGGCCATATACATGTATATACATATTCTGATTGCTTTCGATTTACTTTTCGATCACAAAAGTTTTGTTAATAGTTGACTTTCTCTCGGATTTAATATGTGGATATGCTGAAAAATATATTGGTTAGTGGATATATTTTACAGTATTAAAAAGAGCTCTCGAATATCTGCTGAAAATTATCGGCTTGAAGTAATAGCATATGTGAACAAACAGCACGGAAGTTTTCTTCAAATGCCTGAAAGACTAAAATAATTACGATTTCTTCTTGAACACATCGGGGGTTCTTTCGCTAACATGAGAATTCTACGAGACACTCTTATAAACGTATTTGCATTTGACTACAAACACTTAACAAACTTTAAATTTGTAAATTTCCTCGCATTCAGCAACATTATAGCGAGGTAAAACTGTAACATAGGTTTCCCTTGAATAAAGACATACCTTGCGTGGCCAAATTTTATGACCCACTGACAGTTTTATGCAAAGCAGTCACGACGTCACGGTATTGCCGCTTGTTGAGTCTCGCATAGAAAGGGACTGCTAGGAGACTGTAAAGACAGTTGAAGTCGCCTGGAAAGGAATGGGTAGAAAATGAAATTTAACTTTGAACTTGGAACGGTTGTGGGCGGCGAGTATCAAGTAAACTGCTTCGCTTGAGTAGCGTGCATGATAGCGCAAGATTAAACGCCTCGAGTTCGTGTAGGATCGCAAGGACTGGACATCAAATGAATGGAAAGGGATAATGTGGTCCGATAAATCCCGTTTCCTACTACACCAATCAGATGGCAGGATGCGAAAATGGAAAAATCAATACAAAATCGTTTACCCTAAATGCATTGCCGCAGCACTTGAAGTTGATGGATGCAGTGTTATGGTTTGGGGAATACGTTCCTGTCATTGTTTTAATTCTTGTAGAAAAACATCTGAATGCCGATAGGATTCCTATTTTTTTGCTGATCAAGTACATCCAGTTATATTAAGGGTTCACTCCACTGGAGATCGATACCTCCATGAAACAAAGTTCCCATCGTCCACAAATGGTTTGAAGAGCTTCATGGAGTCTTCACCTTCCTTAGCAGGTCTCCACAATACGCCATCGGAGGGCGACGCCATTTTCGGCGTCGCCCTCCGATGGAGACCAGAACTAATCGCTCCCATGTTAACGTCCATAGAGGAAAATTTCGAGGAATTTTTACTTCAAAGCCAATATTTTTTAACTCTTAAAACCTATTGAAATGCACACCGAAGAACGTCAACTTAATTTTTAAAAATACTTTTAACCGTGTTTCAAATGCAATATTTGAAGGAAATTGAAAGGTTTCTTTGGAAGTCGGCTGTTTTACGCTTTGTGCGCAAACATTTGGTACAGAGTTGGCTAATTTTAGCCAAATGCGAAAGCTTTTGTACATTTCAGATTAATCTCTGGTTTGGCGATAAATATCTCACCAGGGCAATAATTATAGCATTTAATAAATGCTTTTGGAATAGAATGAGAAAATATAAAATGCATCTTTAACAATTTATTTTAAAAAAGTACTTCAATTGTAACAAAAAAGAAAAGGGATTTTCATACAACAAGAAAAAATACGTGATCTTTTACGGATTTCACAGAGATAAAAATAATAATCTAAAAACAAAGATCTAAAAAATTAATACACAAAATAAGGAGAATTTTTAAATTGTTTTTGGGAGGCAACAACTTACTATATAAACTACGATGCTCATATAAATTATGTCAAGTATTCTGTTGAAGTTTAACCCATTAAATTCAGATAATATAATTACAAGATAAAAAGAACTTTTTATATACCATGTTTTTAAATTTTCTGTTGAATCATATAAACTTGACAATTCTATGTATTAATAAATACTTTTTAAAAAAATTTTTGATAAATTACCCCATGAATTTGAAAGAAAATTAAGTTAATTGGAAGTTAACTTGCGTTTAACTTTTCGTTCCCGTCCCGGGCGATAGATGGCTGCACCAGTCTACAAAACAAAATTAACTGAAAATGATTTCAAATCTGCTTAAAGATGGCTTTAAGTATTAAAGAATGCATTGCCATCGTGTTCTGAGCTATTCTAAAAGTTTCAAATGTCTAGCTAGTCGGGAAGTTAGTTAAAAATCGATTGCAAGATTTGTAAGGGACAAACACACACGCAAACAAACAAGAAAGCGAATTTTTTTGCACATTTCAGTTAATCTCTGGTTTGGCGATAGACATTCCATATCTCACTAGGGCAATAATTATAGCATTTAATAAATGCTTTTGGAATAGAAACAGAAAATACAAAATGCATCTTTAACAATTTATTTAAAAAGAGTATTTCAATTGTTTAAAAAAAAAGGATTTTCATACAACATGAAAAAATACGTAATCTTTACGGATTTATTAGCGACCAGCTGAATACCCGTGCTTCGCTACGGGGTACATTTTAGGATAATTACAATGAAAAAGTAGTGAAATTGCTTTTTAGAGGATTTTCTTATAAACAATATATTTTGTTTCTTCATTGGGAGGAACTAATATTACCAGGCTCGTCTGCGAACTTACGCGTGAGCAAGCTACGTAAAACTGACCGGGCGAGAAACAAGTTTCTCGTAAATGTACGCCAGCATATATTAAAGCTTGGTCTTGGGACTTATTTATCGTCATGGCGAAGCATATTTTGAGAGGAAATTACAGTTTTATATATAGATTTGATTTAATATCCATAAAACATACTAATTTGAACTAAATTTTTAAAAAATTCCATCTCAATTAGTCTAGTGGTTAAATTTTATCTTTTACTGTATTTTAATATTTTATTTGGCAATTAATTTCGTTGTTATGCACGTGACGCAAAATTAATTTAAAGTATCACAAAAAGAAAAGAAATCTCGTGATCAGCATTTAATAAATTAAATTCAAAACTTTCCAAACGATTACTGTTTTGGAAGCTAGTGTTCTGCTAATTTCCAGTAAAAGCTAAAATCATTTGAAAACCACACACCAGTGTTCCACTCACACGCAACACTATAAACCCCTAAAAGAATTGCAAGAATAAAACGTATAAAAAATATAAATCTATTAATTTAAATGATTAAACACACACAAATGTATAAATTACACAAAAGTTTACTTAAATTCTTTAATCTGTCTACATCTCCAGTATAGAAATATTTTCGGGGCATTTACAGAACATGGTATATTTCACTTTTGAAAACACGCATTAAATGAGCATCATCTCAATGAAAAATTTCTGAAATGAGCATGGCAATGAAGATCGTGTGTTTACAAACAACAGCAGTAACCGAAATGCGTTAAAATAGAAATTTTAAGAGTATTATGGTAGTGAGTTGTGTATATAAATAAAAACTTTCCAAACGATTACTGTTTTGGATGCTAATGTTCTGCTAATTTCCAGTAAAAGCTAAAATCATTTGAAAACCACACACCAGTGTTACACTCACACGCAACACTATAAAACTGAATTACAGTACTCTACGTTTATATGGGCATTGAGAATTCTGGCTAGTAGAGGGCAATACGGGACAATCCATGCATTATCTATAGACTCTTGCTATCTTTGTCTATTATTTGATCCGTAATATCTGCCTCATATGCCGTATGTTTCTAAACGCCATTCCCGAATGAAGAAATCGTGTAGAGGAGGCTTCTGCAACATGTGGGCAGAGACAGTTGTTTTGTGACAACTGACTGAAGTGGTGTCATCTTTGGCTATTATTTGATCCGTAATATCTGCCTCATATGCCGTATGTTTCTAAACGCCATTCCCATATGAACCACAGCCTAATTCCTTTAAAATGGAACAAAATAAGTAACTCCAGTTAACCATGTAATCCACTACTGATACAGGGGCATCAAAATGTGAGAATACAGAATTTAAACCAGCCAAAACTGCAATTATGGTGTACATATGACACCTAACTTCTCCAAAAATCTTTGCTTTTGTGATGAGACTCATAAGTGATTTTTGTTTTTGATGAAACACTCTTGCTAACAAATCATGACGATCCTGTGGTTTTTGTCCAACTATTCTTTGCTGTTCTTGTCTGATTTCTTCCAGTCTCGCTTCTCTTTCTGGGGTAAAGATTCGGAAAATCATTCGGGAAAAGCTGAAAAGTAAACAATACCAAATCAATTTAAAAACTAAATACAGTATAAATAACGTAGAAAAAGTAACAGTATGAATAACACAGTGTGAATAAAAAAGTACAGGCTGCGGGCAGATATGCTCAGGCCAATAATACAAAAAAATTTTTAAATCGTAGTAAGTAATGAAAAATATTTTACACACTTCAATAATAGCAAAACAAAACATGATAGTAAGAAGTTAAATTCTAAAAATATAAATGAGGTATAAATCAGCTATCGATTCTAATTTATGAATCAGGACATGAAAAAAATTACTGCATGTAAAAAAAATTAACCTTATCTCGATTAATTTAAACACTTCTTGACCTGTGGCTTGTCCAATCATGTGAAATATAATTCTTGACAATAATTCTGGTTAACCTAAACTGTTATTTGTGTTTTTTTTAATTTAAAAAAGTTATGTTCTCAAAATATGACAATTAAGAAAAAGATATCATCGAGAAAAAATAAATAATGCTACTTGGGAAAGTCATACCACAAATTTCTATAAAATTAATGTGCAACTATATTTGACGTACAAAATAATGCATATGTAATACATTGTTAACATGTTTTAACTTCAAAAATTTCCACAATCAAAAGCTAAAATTAGTTTAAAATATTAGCTTTAGGATTTTGTGCAGAATGATAGGTGTTTTAGCTAAATTTCATTAAAAATTACTTCAAATTGATCAATTTATAAGAAAGGTATGCTATTTACAGGTAAGTTTTTGTTTCTTTTTTTGATTTGTAAGTGCTATTTTAGCATAAAAGACCAAAAAAACCTTTACAAAATTATTTTTTCTCAAAGCTAAACACAAACATAATTAACAGTCGTTTTAAAACACCCCTGGTAAACATTGTTAAGTTTCGAAGTATTACAATGATAATAAAAAATATTCCAGAGTTTCAGACAGAAGCATAAAAAGAAAGAATATGCAAAAAAGTAACTAAATTAAACAAAAATTGACAGAATACAGAAAAAGTGAACACCGGCAAAAGTAAATAAAACTTTTCCTTGTGCGCATGCGCATTTCTTATGAATGATTGATTCCAACGCCTAGAGTACCGCGTTGAAAGAACTACATAAAATTTGTGTTGAAATATCGTTCTTTAAAATTCAATTAAAAATCAAAATTTTAAGATAGAGACTTGAAATGAGGTTTATATGAATGAGAAAACTTTCATCTTCCAGATGATGTAAATATTTTCTTTGTAAGATAAAAACAAGAAAGGCATCGACCGTAGATGCTAAAAAGGGCGTAAAAATATCGAAAAAGTGGTTTTAATATTTTGATGAAAATATTAGTCTGTTTTAAATTATTTTTAAACAAATGAGGTCTTGTTTGAAGGAGAAATGTCTGAAGTCTTAGACTGTAAAAAGATCAAAATTCTATGATCATTTTTTGCCGAGATATTGTAATCTGAAGTTAAAAAACATAAATATCGCACAAAACATAAAATAAAAAATTTTCTAGAATAAAATTTAACATTCGGGCTTCGAGGTGCACCTTCCCATAGTCTGCACTACCCGTGTGCCAAATTTCACGGCTGTAAGTTTCATAGATTCGCCTGGGGGTCGCATACGCATACACACACACACACACGCGCACGCAAACACTCTCTTTTATTAATAAGATATTACCATTGCCATTAATTGCATACATTGACGTTGTATTTAATCTGTATGTATTCCGTAGCGAAGTGTGGGTTTTCAGATAGGTTGGAATCATGAAGCTACAGAATCATGAAGCATCTGTAGCTTCATGGTTGGAATACTAAAAGTTTAAAATAGTGGCGCCATCTACTGAACGTCTGTGAATCGATAGTCGCATCCTTCAAAAGTTGTTGGTTATTTATTAATTAAAAATATTGGAAAGTTCTTGTGGATCTGGAAATATACATGTGGTAACTAACAGTTTTAAAATTTATAAATTATCAACCTACACAGGTGATAATTTATCCGGCGTTGCCCGGGATTTTAAGAATGTTTTTTAACCAAAATCAATTTAAAAACTAAACACAGTATAAATAAGATAGAATAAAAAGCATGTGAAATGTTATACGCATGAATAAAAGGAAAACCCAACATAAAAAAACCATAAATTTACAATAATTTCTTCAGAATTCAGCTAGATTTAGCGTTTCATCATTGGAGCAAAAAAAAAACCTGAAAAGTAAAACATAAAATATATACATTTATAATAAACCACTAAATGTTGAAAAAGAAAAATGTCGAATTGTCTTTAGGGAAGTAAAGAATTTTGTAAAGTAAAGCTGAAAAGTAAAAATGTCAAATTGTCGAATGTTTGTTAACCAAAATCAATTTAAAAACTAAACACAGTATAAATAACATAAAAAAGATTTAGCCTTTATCATTGGAGCAAAAAATCCTGAAAAGTAAAACATAAAATATAGAAATTTATAATAAACCTACCAAAATCCATTAAAAAACTAAACACAGTAAAAATAACATAGAAAAAAAAGTATACGAAATGTTATACACATTAATAATATGAAAGATAAAATAAAATTAAAATAATAATTTTTAAAAATAATAAAATAAAATAAAAATAATTTTTAAAAATAATAATAATAATTATTTTTAAAAATAATAAATAAAAATAATAATAATAATAATTTAAAAAATGAAATAAAAAAGCCTCCATAAAAAAGCTGAAAATGCAGGTTTAGCAAAACTTGTATGATCCGTATTCGAACCCGGGTCGTGGAACGTAGTAAATGAACGATTTTTCCGAATGCGCCACGATGACATGCTGCTTTATTGAGTAAATAGAAAAATATTCGTACTAAGATTACTGAAAAGTTGCTATGGGTTGGTGAATATATATGTATTTATGGAGTAAGAGGAGTTTTAAGTCAGAAATAAGTTAGCAGGATAGAAGCTTAGTCTTTAACTCTTCAATAGACACAAAGACATAAGCGAGGAGGATTGCAGTAGCGATTTAAAAGATCTCGTGACACTTAGCGTGGTTGATTCGAATTTTCCATCGCGTGTGAGAGTGTAAATATGCCGTTGGATCCGATTTATTTTAGAGTATAAAATCTGACTTGAAAGATTATTATTTTCATTTATTATTCTGGTTTAATATATGACTTTAAACTTTTTGATTTTATTTATTTTTATCTTTTCACTCGCTGTTTGCCAGCTAACCCTAACGTGGACGCCATATTCAGAGGGGTGATTCCACAAAGAGTAATAGCTTACATTTAGTTTCAAAAATTGTTGGTTTTTTATTAATTAAAAATTAACAGAAATTAATTTCGATTTTGGAAGTTCTTAAGTCCCTCGTCTGTTTTTAAAGACGCCTGTATGTAAAATTTCACGATCGCTGCTCCTAAACTGTGGATTTCTATACAATTATAGACAGACAAATTTTAATTTTTATATATTAGATAATAATAATAATAATCTAGAAACAAAGATTTAAAAAATTAACTAACAAAATAAGGAAAAATTTTTAACTGTTTTTGGGAGGCAACAACTTAATATTTAAACTATGATGCTCATATAAATTATATCAAGTATTCTGTTGAAGTTTAACCCTCAAATTCAGATAGTAAAACAACCCCAATGCTTAGTTAAAAAAAATTAAATTCGGTGTTTCGAGTGAAAAGAAATAAGGTCTAAAATAGAAAAAAACTCATATTTAATGGACAGTAATTGAAGAATCACTTGTGCTAAATAAAATCCCATTTTATTTCTTCTTTGATCGCCCTCAAAACACACGTTTTCTTTCCTTCCTTTTTTTTCTCTTTGTGTGTGTACGTCTTTTTATTTAATTAAAAACAAAAATTTAAATTTAAATTCTCATAACTCAGCAATAATTATAGTTTAAAAACATCTACGGACCAATTTCACGAGAACCCTTACTCAAATTAATCATAGTCATCATTGGATAAGCCTTTCGCCCAGGTACTCCGAAAAGACCCATAATGGCGGTAGTGAGTTTAAAACTTTTTAATCATGTTTAAGGCCGTCTGCACACGGAGCAACTCAAAAGAAACTGATAACTGACTCCAATCACAAACCAGTCCGTGATGAGTCGCAACCTATGTAATTGAATGGAGCCACGCACACGACGCAACTGGTTACAAACCCGTCCGACGGGTTTGTAACCAGTTGCGCCGTGTGCGTGGCTCCATTCAATTACATAGGTTGCGACTCGACGGGTTTGTAACCAGTTGCGCCGTGTGCGTGGCTCCATTCAATTACATAGGTTGCGACTCATCACGGACTGGTTTGTGATTGGAGTCAGTTATCAGTTTCTTTTGAGTTGCATCGTGTGCAGACGGGCTTATAGTATTAAAACTTCGATTTTCACACTAAAATAAACTACCATTATCTACTTAGAAAGCCAACAGGAAAATTATTCAGTAGTAATCATAAGTGTAGGAATTTGATATGTTTCAGTTATAAAGAAATCAGATTTGTAACTGAAATACTAGATAAATACTAGTCGATCAGAAGAGCATATATTTTTTAAAATAGGTAAAAGGAGATTTGAGAAAAAAAAACACAAATTAAACTTACTTCAACGTCGTAAGTTTAATTTTTCATTGATACATGAACCCATGCACATATAATCCCACACGGTTGTAATAAAATGACTCTAAGTGGGAAGACTTCAAAGCATCTTGCCCTCGTTTCATTAAATTTATATCCCTGCTGAAAAAAGAACAAATATCGTAAGTTGTCATTGTACACGGCTAACAGACACCGGAAATGAATTAATCTAAACAATCCCAAAATGATTTGGCATCTTTGATTTAGAAGGTTACCATACAAGGGTTACCATAATTTTCTATTTCTTAACGTTTTTCGCCCACTAGGCAGTGTTTGGCAAAGTGAAATTCGAAAGTGAATAATATCTATTGTTTTTCTCATTAAAAACAACTTGTCCATGAGTAATTTTTATAAAAAATCCCGGATTTTAAATACACTAAGGTTTACATAATAGGAATTTCTTTAACTACGGATAGGTTTCGAGCAAGAGTCTCCGCAAAAAGGACGCAATGTTAATCTCCCTAAGGTTTCCTAGTTTTGTTGTTGAGGATATCGAAGTGCTCTTTCCAAAAATCTCTCAGGGTCAAATAGATGTCATCTGTGGCTTGAAAAGAAGTGCCATGATATACAATTTTCTAAAATTAGAAATAACGTGCTGGTCCACAGGCTGAATCAAAGAAGTTCTGTTGGGCGGTAGAAATTTGACATTAATGAAGTTATATTTGGTGCCCAGGTCTTTTTCGAAATTTGGAGGATGAGCAGAAGCGTTATCCATGACGGTATTTCAAGGGCAAACCATTCTTCTGGAGATATTTCTTGACAGCAGGTGCGAAGACCTCAATAATCCACTCCGTGAAAATAACTGTTCTTACCTAGGCGTTAGGAATTGCTCTCCATATTACAGGCAGTTTAGCTTTCAGCACAATATTTTTAGTGAATGCACGAGGGTTTTTCAGAGTGGTAATTCTAAAGATTCCGCCGACCACAGCGATAAGCTTATATGGCATATTTGAAGTCGCTTGTGAACATATTACAATTTACAATTACAGCTTACATTATATACATACAATTTTACATTCAAGGTGCTCTTTCAATTACTCTTACTATTACTATTACATTTACCATTGCATTAATAACATATTTCGATTTACAATTTCAATTTACATTATATACTAACGATTTTACATTTTTGATGCAATTTCCATTACCATTTCAATTACAATAACATTTACCACTACTTTATGGATACATTGCAATTTTGAATTACGATTTACATTGTATACTCACAAATTACATTCAAGGTAAAATTTCAATACAGTTACCTTACTCTTACAATTTTACATTTAAGATGCAATTTCAAACATAATTACCAGTGGCGTAGCGAGAGGGGGCAAGGGGGTTTATCATGCCCCGGGCGCCACTCGCAGAGGGGCGCCAAATGGTCCCCAAGACAAATAAGATATTCCAGAAAATTTCAATTTTTATATGGGGGGGGGGCGCCAAATAGGTATCGTGCCCCGGGCGCTAGTTATGCTCGCTACGCCACTGATAATTACACTTACTATTGCATTAAACAACTACATTACATACATAATACAATTGTATTACAAACGAGAGTGGTAAATTAAATTTTTCAGGTAAATTGATTTTTTCAGAGTGGTAAATTAAAAGTGGCTT
Organism: Dolomedes plantarius; assembly: GCA_907164885.2. NCBI lineage: Eukaryota > Metazoa > Arthropoda > Arachnida > Araneae > Dolomedidae > Dolomedes > Dolomedes plantarius. The sequence goes on along the minus strand of OU015499.1, from coordinate 125,113,303 downwards.
GATTTTACTGTCACTACTTGTATTAGCACACAAAAAAAGTGTAAGTCTGTCCGTCATAGGCTTGTGCCCAGGAAGTGCCATCCCCTCTTTGGTGATGCAGGTTCTTCTTGGCATTTTTTTTTTCAAAAATAATCCTGTTTCATCACAGTTAAAAACTTGGTTTGGCATGTAGCCTTCCCTTTTAACAAACTGTTTGAATTCATGAACGATTTCCCCTGCAGCCTTTTTATCTGAACTAGCAGCCTCCCCATGCCTAACAACTCTGCGAATTCCACTTCGCTCCCGGAATTTCTCAAACCTTTTTTTTAAATCCTCTACTTTAAAATCTTCACTTTCATTCCCATTTGTACTCGGTGTGTTTTTGTTACCAAATCACTGTGCAACTTCTTAGCCTATTCGCATACTTAAGCCCTCACTAATACTATCACCAGTAAAATTTTTTTCCATGTATTTGTAGGAGATCACTTATGATAGTAAACAATTTTAACTGAAAATGTAAATAGTTGGTATTTGGCTCGATAGATGGCAGCACCCGCTAGAGCAGTAAATCGAATTATATCGGTTACAAAGTAATATGGAAGAAATTCTAAAATATTGATATTTTGTTTAATTTATTGATATGCAGTATAAAAGAAATATTTACTGATTGAAAATTTGCTTTATTTATCATATAATAATTATTTTTTGTTTTGCATATGTAAAATATTAACTGTACTACTATACGGTAACTGCGCTTACCATGTATAACTGTAACCGAGAGGTTAACTGCAAGAGATACATGTGATGTTGTCGCAGTCAGAGAAATTTGTCGTGCTTGTAATGTCACGTTCAGGGACGGATTTACATATTTTTATGCCCTAGGCTAAAGCACCATTTTGCGCCCCCTTCCTTCCATTTAAATTTTTGACTTATAACATTAGATTTAATATACAGTAAGAGTTTTTGAAACATATATACTTAATAAACATTTGAGTAACATATCTATATATATTTATAAATGAATGTTTGTTTGTTTGTTCGTATTTTGTGCGCTGCTGTACCGTTCATCCGATTGCGATGAAACTTGGACAACTTATTGCTTGAACTTGTACGAAGGTTATAGACTATTTTCATCCCACTACGACGTTCCATTCCGGAATTATGTTAGAACAAGTTTGCGCGGTATCAACGGATATTTTTTGTTCAAAGCCACTGTAACATTTCATTGCTGCCAATTAAATTATAACATTTCCGTAAAAATAAATAGACATGAATTAAAAACGTGATTTATTCATATATTGGCGCATGCAAGAATGAATTTGATGTATTATTTTCATATACGTGGCAACGCTGGAATATTTCTTTTTAAAAATGAAAATATAAGGATGGAAAGTCATTCATTTTCAATGAATGTGTTATCTATCCATTTCATGAATTGAAACTATCCCAGGCTACCTGTTCAAACTCAAATATACTGCAGGACACGTTGACTTAGCTAGGAACACGTGCGTTTAGCCTTGACGCGATGATTTATATAACTGAAGTGACACTGAAACATAGCAGATGATTTAGTTTTGAGAAAGAATTATAATCCTGAAATACGTGTATATTATAATTAAGAAAGTCTGAAAATGGCATTGAAACGAAGTCCTCTTCAATATTTTTCTTTGGAATATGGTTTTCGGTATGACCACCGCTCAAAGTTTTTTTCAGAAGTATTACCAGTTTCTTCAAGCTGTTCTTCGGTTTCAAAAGTATTGGCAATTTCTTCAAGTTGTTCTTCGGTTTCGATATTTGCGATTTGTTCGCTAGGCAAAAAAGACGATGCTATGCCTCTTTTCGCTTTAATGCCAAGCATGGCTTCATAAGGACTTTGGCGTATTCCTTCGTAGTATGTAGTGTTCTTGGCAAATTGAACAAAGGGTAAACCTTCTGACCATTTATTTGTATCGTTATCGTTCATCCATGCAGTTAGCATATTCTGTATATCCTGATTGGCCCTTTCAACTGAGCCTTGTGTTTGACTGTGACGAGGCTTTCCATGAACTATCTTAACATCTTTCCACATGGCGCATAATTCAAATATGACTTGATTACTGAATTCTCTACCATTATCTGATTGCAATATTGCTGGAGCACCAAATGTTAAAAATATTGGAAGAACGTGATACGCTACTTCTTCCGCCCTCTTAGTTTTCAAAGGTCGTAGCTGGACAAACTTAGTTAAATGATCTTGATACACCATTATGAACTTATATTCGCCATCTCTGTTTGACTGCAGATCTATCAGATCAACTTGACATCTTGAGTTTAACTCAGAACTGATCATTGGTTTCACAACAATACCTTTCTTAGGCGCACTGTGTTTCATTTGACACTATTTGCATAAATTTAAATACAACATTATAACTTCATATGTAATATTTTTGTATTTATTTTGCAACTCTTTAAGCATACGTGTTCTTCCTCCGTGGCCTATTCTGGTGTGAGTTTCATATAGTATACTGAACAATTCCTCATTGGTAACATAATACTGTATATTCGTTTCTCCTGGTTTTAATGGTACAATTAACTTCTTTTCATCATTAATTTTTAAAACGTCAAAACGTTTTAATCGTCTAAAATCCAAAGGTGTGTTACACTTAGTTTTAGCAGAAACCACTTCAGAAAGTATTTTAGAGTACTTTTCTTGAGAAAAATAAAAACAATTGTCTTCTCGTTTACCCGCAATTAATGTATTTAACTTTTCAAGAAAAAGATCACGATTCACTGCAGTATCTATTCTGTATAAATTTGGGTACCGGAAAAAAAATTAAGAAAACGTTGCTCTCACCATCAAACCTTGCATAAGACTGACAAAGCTGACTGACTCCAAGCAGAACAAAGGATATGGCGGGAAACAGCAAGTCGCCTCTTTGTCGGCTCCTCTCTTTTCGACCTCCACCAGAGCATATCTGTGATTGTCGACATACACCGGTGAGGGTCCGAATGTACAAGAATGTAATGAAATATTCGATCTTTCACCGACGTATTTGGTGTTTGTTGACATTCACCGGTGAAAGTCGACATTCTCCAATTTCGGTCTTTTACAGTAACATATACATATATATATATACACACATATATATGTACACACATATGAATGTATATATATATATATATATATATATATATATGGGAACTCCATATTACGGACATCAGAAGGTATGAGAACAATTAGAACTTAACATGTTCTTTTATTTAAAAGTCGACACATAACATAAATTTACAGTTACGAAACCCGGCTCGTAGTTCATCGCAGTGAATTCGGAGCGGAGAAGCGTACGTACCACGCTAGTACGGAAAAGTGAAGTAGTGAAGATCGGTGTTCCAATGTCCGCGGCAATTCCCTAATCCTGCGCGAACCAGATGCGCAGAACGCGACGTCGGAGTTGTCTGCGAGTTGGGTTGCCACAGTATCCCCCCCCCAAGTTCCGTAGGTACTGAGGGTTACAAGTAACGGGGGTTAAACCGAACCCGTCGACCAGAACGCGTTGACACTGGAACTGGAGTTGTTATTGGAGTCGGCGAGGGCGAAGCTCTCGTAACAGTTGTATGAGTAGGTACGCTAGTCGTGACAGGATCATTCTGATTCAACACAGGATGCTGCGACGTCAGGGAGTCGCTGGTGGTGAGGAATGCTGGCTTTAAACGGTCGAGGCCAATAACACAATTCTTACCATTCATAAGCAATGTGTAATATTTAGCCGTTCTATCCATTACCTTGAAGGGTCCGTTGTACGGATGCTGTAGTGAGCGCCGGATCCCATCATAGCGCACAAAGACATGAGAGCACGATTCGAGAGAAGGGTGCACGAAGGTGGTCGGATTATGATGAGCAGAAGTGGGAGTTGGTGAGAGACTCTGCATTAAGCTACGGAGATGTTGGACGAACTCGGATGGTTCGACTGCAGGGGGTGGGGATGGATGGAGAAAATCTGCAGGGAGGCGGAGAGTAGAGCCATATAAAAGCTCCGCACTTGTGCACTGGAGGTCTTTCTTGAACGAGGAGCGGAGTCCCAGGAGGACTAATGGGAGAGTCTCAGTCCACCGGTTGTGTGAGTGACATCTAAGGGTCTGTTTAAGTGAGCAGTGAAAACGCTCAACTAGCCTGTTGCCCGCTGGATGGTACGGTGAGGTGCGGATGTGCTTCGTGCCTAGTAGTGACATCAGAGCAGAGAAAAGATGTGCTTGAAACTGGCGTCCTTGATCGGTGGTGATGACGGAAGGGGTTCCAAAACGGGCAACCCACTGACTGATGAAAGCGCTTGCTACTGTCTCGGACGAGATGTTAGTTATCGGGATCGCTTCCGGCCATCGAGTATACCGATCCACGCACGTAAGCAAGTAAGTGAATCCCTCCGAAGGCGGAAGTGGGCCCACCAAATCAAGATGTACGTGATCGAAGCGATGAGATGGCGGAGAAAATTGCTGCAGGGGGCTGTGTGTGTGCTTATGTACCGTTGAGCGTTGACAGCTCAAGCAGGTACGAGTCCATGCTGTGATGTCCTTCGCCATTGATGGCCACACATAACGCTCTGAAATGAGCTTCTTGGTTGCTCGCACTCCAGGGTGAGATAGTCCATGCAGGGAGTGGAACAGGCGTTCTCTGAACGCCTCTGGGACGAAAGGACGTACATTGCCGGTACTGCTATCTCAGAATATTTGCAGATCGTTGGAAAGTTTTAGTGGCTGAAGAACCAAACTCGTATGCGTCTCTCCAGAGAGAAGACGTTGTATTTCCTGGTCATGCGACTGGGCCTTAGCGAGTTCGGTGAAGTCGAAACTGGTGATACTCGCAATGTGGTCCAGGCGTGACAAGGTATCTGCAACAACATTCTTGTTTCCTGGAACATGGCGAATGTCTGTAGTAAACTGCGCTATGAAGTCGAGGTGGCTCAACTGACGGGGCGAGCAAGAATCGGAGTTCTTAGTAAAGGCATACGTTAAGGGCCTATGATCGGTAAAAACTATAAAGGACTGACCTTCGAGAGAGTGTCTAAAGTGCTTAATCGCTGAGTAGATACCTAGCAATTCCCTATCATAGGTACTATACTTCCGCTCAGCGTTCGTTAACTTTCGTGAGAAGAAAGAAAGAGGCTGGAGTCCCAAAGTGGTTTTTGCATGCAGGGCCGCTCCGATGGCAGAATCGGATGCGTCAACCATTAGAGAGAGTTGCTGCCCGGGAGAGTGGAAACCGACGGGGACTGCCTGTGAGAGATCAGCCTTGCATTTATTAAATGCAGCAAGCGCTTCGTCCGTCCATGGCACAGGACGTTTATCATTCTTTCGAGATTCTTTCAAGTACTCATTCAAGGGCGCTTGAGTATGCGCGGTGTGTACCATAAAACGCGTATAAAAATTTATCATGGCCAGGAATCTGCGGAGCTGGGAAATGGTCTCAGGTTTTGGGAAGTTAGTAATTTGTTCCGTTTTCTCAGGTAAGGGTTCAATACCGAAAGATGAAATTTTACAGCCCAGAAAGGTTACAAAAGGTTTACCAAGGACGCATTTGGCATGGTTCAGTTTAAGGTTGTATTGTTTGAGGCGGTCAAAAACTTGTTGGAGGTGAGAACTATGCTCTTCAGAGGAGGAAGAGGCGATGAGAATGTCATCGAAATATATCACACAGAAATCAAGGCCAACAAGGACTTGATGGATGAAACGCTGAAACGTTTGTCCCGCGTTTCGAAGACCGAAAGGAGTGAATACAAATTCGTACAAGCCAAAAGGAGTGGTGACGGCAGTCTTTGGCACGTCATCTGGGTGGACAGGGATCTGGTGGTAAGCCCTGGCCAGATCGAGGGTGGAAAAAATGGACTTATTATGCAAGAGTTGCGTACAATCTTGAATGTGTGGTACAGGGTACCGGTCCGGAACGGTTACGGCATTGAGTCTGCGGTAATCGCCACAAGGACGCCAATCACCGTTTGTTTTTCTAACCATGTGCAAGGGCCTAGCCCAAGGGCTCTTCGATGGCCGAATGATGCCTTGGGAAAGCAGAAATTCGAATTCCTACGTGCTGCCCGTAATAATTCCGGTGACAGACGTCAGGGTTTGGAAAACACAGGGGGACCCGTAGTTTCGATATGGTGAAAAACAGAAGTAGATGAAAGATTGGACGGAAGGTGGGATGGATTTGTGAGTTGAGGATAATTTTTGAGAAGCTGGTCGAAACTAGAGTTTCCCCAGAGAATAGAAATATTTGTGGAGCTAGGATTAGTTGAAGGTGATTTGCCTCTGGAAGATATTTTAGTTAGATTGTCGATTAGGGAGTTATTGCGAGCATCGACCAGTCAGCCAAAATGTTTCAGAAAGTCGATGCCTATAATAGGCTGTGAAACGTCCGCGATGACGAACGTCCACGTAAAGGAACGTCGGAGGTTGAGGTCAAACTTGAGCAGTTTAGTTCCGTAAGTGGGGATGTTCGAGCCGTTGGCGGCCAAAAGAACCAAGTCTGACGTGCCTGATGCGTTTGGTACTAACGATTTGGGAATTACCGACAAATCGGCATCTGTATCAATGAGAAATTCTATTGTAGACGAGGGATCGGCCAAGAGGATGCGATTGATCTGGCGATCGCGTTGTAGGCCATCAGGCGGTCGCCTTATTAGTTTCCCGACTGCTGGAAGGAGCATGGGGATTTACACCGTTTGGCTCTTTCTCCAAAGTTGGTGTGGTAGAAACATTGCCCGTTGGCCGCTTCCTTGTATTGGCGAGGGCGGCTTCTCGATCGGCTGTTCTCGCGGCGGTGGGCACCTTTATGTGGGTTACGACCACGTACCAGTGCCGATAACTCGTTCACCTGCTGGGTAAGTCTATCTATGCGAGAATCAAGGTCGGAACCTTGATTGGTGTTTTTTGTACTGGCTACAATGTTTATTTCGGGGGGTGCTAGGTCGTGAATTTTATCTGCAGCTGCAGCCAATGTGCTGAGGTCATCGCTCAGGGTAGCGAGAATACTTCGGGTAGAGGTTGGAAGCCTCGCGAACCATAAAGATTTTAACAAGGGGTCGCCTATCGACGTGCCAGCTAATGTGCGCATTCGTGCCAAGAGTTGTGAAGGGCGTTGGTCGCCCAATTCGAGACCTTTTAGCAGCGTACGGATTTTGGACTCTTGGCTTTCGGTATTCAACTCAATCAATCGCTGCTTTACAGTATTATATTGGTCCTTGTCAGGTGGATTTAGAACGAAATCAGCAATTGGGTCTAAAACAGTGGTCTCTAGAGTTGCAATGGCATGGTTAAATTTTGTGGAGTCCGCCGTAATATTTGCAATGGTAAATTGTACTTCAATTTGCCTAAACCATATGTATGGATTGGTTTTCCAGAAAGGAGGTGGTTTAATGGAGACGCGCGAAAGATTCGCGGAAGGGTCGCCGGGAGGTTGCATCATATAAATCAAGGAGAGAAACAATACAAATACAATTCAATAGCTACGTATGCCAAAGGTAATTGTGCAAAAATAAGGTGAAATACAGTTGTTATACGATATAAGTATTCAGTAGGGAAATAATCAAGCATGTGCAAAGAAAAGTATGTATAGAAATAAAGTATGCAAAGAAAACATCAATACCAAAATGCAAAACAAAAATAATCTAGCAAAAAAAATATGGGAAAGAGACGCTAGCATGTAAGGAAATTGCGGGGATAATATCTGGTACAGCACAGTACGAAAATACATTACAAAGAAAAGTATAAGGGTTGGAAGAGCATATATACGGAATACCGAGAAGGTAAGTTTAATAGAGTTTACGGTAATAATGGAACGGAAAATAATTACGGAAAATAATGGGACAGCTTACCTATCACGTAGATAGTTGTGATAATCCATTTAATTAATCCTAAGGCTTAATTATCCGAGCAGTTAGGCACCACGAAAAAATAGGCGTGCGACACGTGATCGCTGTTTGATTCTTTGCGTCAAGAATTCAGAATAATCACTGTAAGGTATAAAACCTTGCACCACACATATCGTAAGCGAGGACACAACACACAGTATCAGGATGGTGGAGAAGAAAAATTTTTTGGAGCTTCACAAACACGCTGTCTTGTCGGGCCACGTGCGATTTATAGCAGATGACAGCCGCGGAGGAAAAAATGTTCCCAGAAAAAGTGAGACGTACTCCGAATGGTTAGCCGCTTAAGAGATCATATGAAGCACAATTTCATCAAAATTGAAGACAAACCGGGGCGATGCTGATGGATTGCTGCTTGGTCGGCCACGCGGCAAATCGAAAGCAAAATTGTCCAGTCAGTCTCTGGTCACCAATTTATGGGAACTATTATTCCCATATTACGGACATCACAAGGTATGAGAACATTTAGAACTTAACATGTTCTTTTATTTAAAAGTCGACACATAACATAAATTTACAGTTACGAAACCCGGCTCGTAGTTCATCGCAGTGAATTCGGAGCGGAGAAGCGTACGTACCACGCTAGTACGGAAAAGTGAAGTAATGAAGATCGGTGTTCCAATGTCCACGGCAATTCCCTAATCCTGCGCGAACCAGATGCGCAGAACGCGACGTCGGAGTTGTCTGCGTGTTGGGTTGCCACATATATATATATATATATATATATATATATATATATATATATATATATATATATATATATATATATATATATATATATATATATATATATATATATATACAATTGTACCTCGACTTACGAGTTTAATCCGTTCCATGACTTAGCTCGTAACTCGAATCAATTTTCCCCATTGAAATGAATGGAAAGGCCATTAATTCTCTCCGGGCTTCCCCCAAAACACCGCAATTTTTTGTTACATGTTTTTAAATAAGAAAAACGTGCTTATAAACGACGAACATTGTATAAAAACCCAATACAGTAGAATGTACTGCAATAAATTTGTTTTATTAAGTGTAGTATTAAGTATATATATTCGTTTTATTAAGTACAACATTTACCTTGGAGATCAGACTTGAAGATGCTGATGGAAGAGGAGGAGAAAGGTAGAACTGAAAAATTAAATCTTATTCGTTGATTTTTAATCTTTTCGCCCCGCTTTCCTGACTTTCGCTTTTATTACCAGCTACTCTCTTAAAGTGAACGAGTGAGACACGGAAGCTGGGCGATTGTTGCATCGTTCGCTGTGGCTGTAATGTCCAGATTCTTCTTTCTGAGAATCCGAAAAACGTGTTCTCAGAATCCAATCTCTCGGTTTAAGACTGGATAGTAGTCTCAGAATAATATTATACAATTGTATAATAATTGTACATAAAGGTTGTAAATATTATATGCTTCTTGTGTTCTTATTTGATGAGCACGTAACATGGCATTCGCTGCTCAAACCAGCGGTGGGATATCTGAAGCTTGCTCGTAACTCGAAGCAAAAAATCTACCGAGAGAATGCTCGTAATCTACCGAGAAAAAAATCTACCGAGAAAAACTCGTAAGTCGAGGTACCACTGTATATATATATATATATATATATATATATATATATATATATATATATATATATATATATATATATATATATATATATATATATATATTTATATATATACTAGTAGGTAACCCGTCATTTTGACGTCATAATGGAAAAAGTATATGAAAGTTAAAAAATATCCCGAATTATCAAAAATATTGCATTTAATCCACACCTTGTAAAAGTAAACCCTTTCATTATTTTTTATTTATTTAGTTTTTCATGCGATTGGAGTAGTAGACTGCCATCCAACCCGTCATTTTGACGTCATAATACTAAAAATGACGTCATAATGAAAAAGTATATGAAAGTTAAAAAAATTTTTTACAGTTCACTACGCGATTCATTCACATTCAAGTTTGCTTACTTTCAGAATTCATCGCAAAAGTAAACAGATTTTTAAAAACTGTTAAATATACAGCTAAAAACATCCAATTTTTTTTTAGTTCTGAATGTTTTATAGAAAAATAGGCTGAACAAACGTGATTTGATGCAGAAAATGTTTGTTTTTAGGTAAGAAAAAATTCTGATCCACATCTGAAATTGAAATTTAGCCTAACCGGCGGTTTGTTTACTGAGGGCTTCAATTGAAAGATGAGTACAGCCCGGAAGTGTCATACAGAGACAACGGCTATTATATATATATATATATATATATATATATATATATATATATATATATATATATTTTATTATATATATATATATATATATATATATATATATATATATTATATATATATATATATAATATATTATTATATATATAATATATATATATATATATATATATATATATATATATATATATATATATATATATATATATATATATATAAATATAAATATATATATATATATATATATACATACATATATATATATATATATATATATATATATTGTCGCGTAGATGGTAGTCGTATGGATTGAACACACACGTAGAGGGAATACAACGCTGTTTATTAGCACACAACACTTAGCTGATAGAACTCAGAACTGAACTCATAGGTTGAGCTACTTGCTCTTTTATCCATCAACAGAATATTCTGGAACGCCGTTCCAGGAAATTAAAGAATGTTCTAGCAACTTCTAGAACTAACAGAAATAGAATTAAATTAAATTAAATTAAAATAATGTAGAGCTTCGAACCGGGGACCTCTTGCTCAGCAGTCCGGTGCGTTGACCATTCAGCAACAGAGTCTTTGACGGGAAGGGCTTTAAGCGGCATTGCTCCCTCCTTAGAAGAACAGCGTCCCGCTGTCCTAGGTTGCCTAACTGCTAGCAACTTTTGATCTGGAACGTGTCTGTGGTCCGGTGTAATCATTCTTTACATTGGTAGCCGGATTCTCTTCACAATGGCCGTCTTCAGATGTTGAAGAATCACCATTCGGATGTTGTGCTTGTAATTCAGGGTCGTAGTAAGGCTTCATTCTAAGAAAATGGACGGTGTCTATCGTTTTCCGGCGTCTTGATGTTGGCTCATAGTCTTGGACTTCGTAGGTTACGTCAGATAATCGTCGTAACACCTGGTATGGTCCGAAGTATTTTTTAAGCAGTTTCTCGGACAAGCCTACTTTCCGAACAGGCGTGAAAATCCATACTAAATCTCCAGGTGAATAGGACACCACCCTGTGCTTGGAATTATAACGCCGACGGTCCTTTTCTTGCGCCTCTAGGGTTCGTAGTCTGGCTAACTGCCTTGCCTCTTCGGTTTTCACGACAAGATGCTTAGTATAGTCGTTCTCCACGTCAGGGCAGAAGGGGAAAAGAGTGTCGAGCGTTGTTTCGGCTTCTCGGCCATGGAGTAAATAGAAAGGTGTGAATCCGGTTACATCCTGTTTAGCAGTGTTGTAAGCGAAGGTCACAAACGGCAGTATCTCGTCCCAGTTTCTCTGTTCTACGTCTACGTACATGGATAACATGTCGCCTAGTGTTTTGTTGAATCGCTCAGTAAGGCCATTGGTCTGGGGATGGTAGGCTGTCGTCATTCGATGACTAATGTTACACAACCGGATGATATCTGAAACAAGTCTTGATTGAAACACTTGCCCTCGATCGGTGATGATAACTCGGGGCGCTCCATGTTTTAGAAGTATATCTTCGACGAGGAACCTCGCTAATTCCGCAGCTTCAGCAGTTTTCAGGGCTTTTGTAATAGCATAGCGACTCAAATAGTCGGTGCAGACTACGATCCATTTATTTCCAGTGGTCGAATTTGGAAAACGCCCAAGGAGATCTATCCCAATGCGATGAAATGGCGCAACAGCAGGCGGTATAGGCATTAGATGACCCGGTGGCTTCTGTGGAACGGCTTTCCTACGCTGGCATTCCCGGCAGTGCATGACATATCGTCGCACATTTCGGTAGAGCCCTGGCCAGTGAAACCGCTTCCTTATTCTGTCGTACGTTTTGACGAATCCTAGATGTCCGGCCGTGGGTGCGTCATGGAAACATTGAAGAATGTCTTGACGTAGATGCTTTGGAATGACAGGAAGCCATTTCTTGCCGGTTGGATCGAAACTCTTTTTACATAGTACGTCTTCAATCAGCTCAAATTCTCCTTTCACTGTTTCGCCATTTCCTAGAGTCCGTATTAACTCCGCAAGTCTTGGATCTTTTCTTTGTTCGTCAGCAACGTTAGCAAAATCTATAGCGGCGATGACTTCCGATGGTATATTGTCTTCTTCCAATGGATTTCGGGACAAACTATCAGCGTCCTTGTGTTTCTTTCCGCTCTTGTAAACAATCGAGATGTCATACTCTTGTAGTCGCAAGGCCCACCTCGCAAGTCTTCCTGAAGGATCCTTTAGATTAGTTAGCCAACACAGCGAATGGTGGTCTGTTACGATTGAAAAGTGTTTGCCGAAGAGGTATGGTCTAAACTTGTGAACAGCCCATACGGCGGCAAGGCATTCTCTTTCAGTCGTGGAATAATTTTTCTCTGCTTTGGTTAGTGTCCGCGAAGCATAGGCAATAACTGTTTCTTTTCCATGCTGTATTTGAACCAAGACTGCTCCAATACCATAGCCGCTGGCGTCCGTTCGCAATTCTGTTTCGGCGTTTTCGTCGTAAAGTCCCAGTATAGGGTCAGATATCAGTGCTTCCTTCAGCCGGTCGAAAGCATCCGACTGCTCACGTCCCCAATGAAATTTAGAGTCACCTTTCAGCAACATTTGTAAGGGTTGAGCTTGATGACAAAAATCCTTGATGAAGCGGCGGTAATAAGAACAGAGTCCTAGGAAACATCTGACGTCGTGCACACTTTTGGGTGTGGGAAAACACTTCACGGCCTTTACTTTATCTGGATCGGGGCGGACACCTCCTTCCGATACTAGATGTCCCAAAATCTTAATTTGTTCAGCCCCGAAGAGACATTTTTTTGGATTTAGGACAAGCCCAGCTTCTTGGATGCATTTAAGTACGACATTCAGACGTTTAAGATGGTCGTCGAAGGTCTCAGAAAACACGACAATGTCGTCTAGATAACAGAGACACATGGTCCATTTTAGGTGTCGTAGCAAGTTATCCATCATTCTTTCAACGGTTGCCGGCGCATTGCACAGACCAAAGGGCATGACCTTGAACTCGTAAAGTCCTTCTGGTGTGATAAAAGCTGTCTTTTCGCGATCTGCCTCGTCCACTTCAATCTGCCAGTAGCCAGAATAGAGATCGATCGACGAAAAGAACTGGGCTCCTTTTAAGCTGTCTAATGTGTCGTCAATACGTGGCAGAGGGTAGGCATCTTTTTTCGTAATTTTATTGAGCCGACGATAATCGACACAAAATCGCCAACTTCCATCCTTTTTCTTCACGAGGACAACTGGGGACGACCATGGGCTCTCCGATGGTTGAATAACATCTCTGTCTAGCATCTTTTCTACTTCCTCTTGAATAATTCGACGCTCCGCAGGAGATACTCTGTAAGCCCTTTGGCTAATCGGTAGATGATTGCCAGTGATTATACGATGTTTCACATTTACTTTTGTTCCGGCTTTTCTTGATTGATCAAAAATTTCAGGAAACTCAGAAAGTAATTCTAAAAGTCGCTGTTTTCGTTCTACCGTGAGATCTTGGGCTAGCATTTGGGAATAGTCGACCGGAGAAGGGCTCGATTTCAACTTGGCGGCTGAGCAGATATGCGCACTGGAGATGCAGTTCAGATACCTCTCGTCTAGAGTCTCTGCATAGCCCACACACATGCCTTTGGGAATGAACCTAGCTTCTGGTTGAGCATTCGTGACCCAGAGTTCGGCTGTACCGTCGTAAAACGTCAGGATCGTTGAGGGCACCGCAACTTCTTTGTCCAGCAGCAGTAGTCGATTTCCCTCCACTATGACGTCTGTGATCGCATTAATTTTGGGATTCGTGACAATTACTTTAGAAATAGAGTGCGGAGGTACGACGCAGTCTTGAAGGGTGTTCACTCGCCACGTCTCAGCAGAATCAGGATCTGACATCATTTCGTCAAACACTAGTTCCGATCGGCCACAGTCGACGACTGCTCTCGAGGCTTCGAGAAAATCCCAACCAAGTATAACATTGTGACTGCAGTTCGGCATAACTGTAAACTCAAAGGGACGTGTTAGACCATTGATGTTTAAGCGAAGAACACATTTCCCTATTGGACGGACGTGACTTCCGTCGGCGACCTTGAGGATTATGCTTCCGCTGATTCTGAACATAATCTTTCACAGCTGACGTCTATATTGGTCTGAGATAACAGAAAATGATGCGCCGGAGTCCACGAGTGCACGTACTGGTTGACTGTCAATGTTTAATTCTAGATAATTCTTCGTCATCTTTGCGGCAGCTGGAGGATTTTGTTTTTCAGCGGCCTCACCTCCAAGGAAGGTCGCACTGCTTAGTTTTCCTCATTTCTTCGGCCAGGTGAGACACTGGAACGTCTATACGGCGATGGGGATCTGAAGCGACGAGTAGGCGATCGACCTCGGTTAGGGCTAGGCGACAGACTTCTTTCAAACGTTCGGCTGGATTCGTCGGCGGTGTTCTGGGAGATCATGCGTCGCTGGGCTGTGTTTCCTCTATCAGCTCTGTAAGCGTTAAAAATTGCTCTTCTATCCCGGCAATAGCGAACGACATGTCCGGGGCGGCCACAATGAAAGCAAACGGGACGATTGTCGGTCGTACGCCACACGTCGGTTTTTCGGGGTAATTGTTCCTGTGCCGGCTCCGGCCTGTTATACGTCGAGTGGATGCTGCGGTTGTATGTGGGAGTCGACCTTCGAAAGCTTCCACTAGATATGGGAGCCAAAGATTTCTCAACGTCATCTCGCACAATTGCTTCTATGGTTTGTACGCCTGTTTGGGGCTCTTCAATTTGGGTTGTAGTTAATCGCTGTATCTCTTCACGGACAATTTTACGGATCAGTGAGGTTAGATCCTGTTCTTCGTCGACGGAGGCAATTGGGACAACATTCGGCAAGCGACTGAATTTCTGACGTCCTATTCGCTTTTGCTGCATATCCTCAATGTACTGACACCATTTACTGAAATCGACTGTCGTTTTTATCTCCTTAGTTAATAAGGCCTGGTACACCTCTTCTGCGATGCCCTTCATTAAGTGGGACACTTTATCGTCTTCTGACATGGCCGGGTCAATTTGGTTGCAGAGTCATAAAACGTCTTGGATATAAGATTGTGTAGCTTCCCCAGCTCTCTGCGCTCGGCATTTTAAGCAATCCTTAGCTCGCTGTATATATAGCTGAGAGTCACCAAAAGTTTTTTTCAGTTCTCTTTCGAAGTCGTCCCATGAATTCAGCAGATCTTCGTTATTTTCAAACCATATTTTGGCGGTCCCATCAAGGAAAAAGTAGACGTTCGCAAGACATAGTGTATCATCCCATTGATTAAATTTTGATACTCTAAGGTATTCTTTTAACCACTTGGTTGGATCTTGTCCAGGATCGCCTCTAAAAATTGTCAGCTTTCTCGGTTCCCTAATTAGTGCTGGAGACAGCAGGACGGTTTGTGGCTTGACTTCTCCTTCAGGCATTGCCGGGAATCGCTTTCGTGGAGCGGCTACGTAAAGACCGTATTCCGGAGGAAGATTTAAAAGTCTACGGCTTCTTCGTATTTCTTCTGCTTCCAGACTGAACTGAGTACCCGGCGCCTCCACCAAAGATGTCGCGTAGATGGTAGTCGTATGGATTGAACACACACGTAGAGGGAATACAACGCTGTTTATTAGCACACAACACTTAGCTGATAGAACTCAGAACTGAACTCACAGGTTGAGCTACTTGCTCTTTTATCCATCAACAGAATATTCTGGAACGCCGTTCCAGGAAATTAAAGAATGTTCTAGCAACTTCTAGAACTAACAGAAATAGAATTAAATTAAAATAATGTAGAGCTTCGAACCGGGGACCTCTTGCTCAGCAGTCCGGTGAGTTGACCATTCAGCAACAGAGTCTTTGACGGGAAGGGCTTTAAGCGGCAATATATATATATATATATATATATATATATATATATATATATATATATATATATATATATATATATATATATATATATATATATATATATATATATATATATATATATATATATATATATATATATATATATATATATATATATATATATATATATATACACACACAGTTGGTTCTCTGTTTAACGACTTTCAAGGGACCGTGAAAAATCGTCCTTAAGTAGAGATCGCCCTTAAACAGAATTTGTGAAAAAATAACATTTCCCTTCAAACTTTACAGGCTTAGGACTGTCAATATATTTCTTAATATATTGGCGTGTTTAAAAATGTTATTTTTATTATCATCATTATTTTATTCACAAAAAGTTATTTTAAATTACATTGAAAAAAATATAGTACAAACAATACAATAAATTACGATTTAAAAAATTCAAAAAGTGTTGATTGCTTCATTCGCCTTGTTTTCGTTATTCTCTTTTCCAGATTTTCTAAAATGTTAAATGAGTCGCCTTCCATTTTCGATGTAATATAGCGTCGGAGAACATCTAGAGCAGAAATTGCATCTGTGTAAGACGGTGGCAGTGTCTCGTTTTCCGTGTTTTCAACTTCACCTTCTTCGTCTGACACTGTGTTTTCGTTTACAATATCTTCATAAATTTGTTCTACATTTCTGAAATCTGTTGTTAAAACATATTTATCACAATTGTAGAAATCTTGAATTGAAACATCCTCATCTTCAACACGACTTCTCCATTCTTCAGGGGTAATGTCATCGTTGATTTCTACATCCGTACTTTGCAGTTCCACTAAAATATCTTTGTGAATTCCAGCAACGCGAAAGCAGTTTTTTATTGTGGATGAAGAAACTTCTTTCCATGCTGATGTTATCATGTGCATTGCTTCCAAGATTGTAAATTTTCTAATTTTTATACTGTCAGCCGAATTATTTATTAATTTCCTAATTAAATACTTTCTGTAGTATGCTTTCACACTGCGAATGATACCCAGGTCTAATGGCTGGAACTTGCTAGTGCAATTAGCTGGTAAGAAATAGATAGTCAAATTTGTATGTCCAGGGATATTTGGAGTATGTGCAGTGCATCAGTCGATTAAAAGTAAAACTTTTCTCTTTTCTCGATGCATTTTTGCATAAAATTTTCTAATCCAGTCAATAAAAATTTGTGATGTCATCCACGCTTTATTGTTATTGCGGTACTCACAAGGTTTCCTGGTGATATTCTTAAAACACCATGGTTGCTTTGATTTGCCTATAACTAGTGGTGGACATTTCTCAGATCCATCCAAATTAGTGCACAGTAAAACAGTCAATCGTTCCTTACTGTGTTTTCCACCAAAACACTTTTCGCCCATATACGTTAAGGTTTTATTAGGCCCATATTGTAGAATAGGCCCGTCTCATCTGCATTGAATATGTTCTTCTCATCATATCCATCTAATATCCCCTTCAACACTATTTTCCATTCATCCACTATTTTTTCATCTACGGAGCCACTTTCGCCAGATATGCTTTTAAATACAAGCCCGTATCTTTCTTTGAACTTTGTTAGCCATCCAGCCGAAGCCTGAAAATTTTGCATTCCAAACTTTTCTGCCAGAATAATAGCATTTTCTTTAAATATCACTCCGGAAATTGGAATGTTAGATGCTCTTGCTTGATGAAACCATTGCAGGACTGCCTTCTCAAACTCTTCTGATCGGCCACATTGAATTTTCTGCCGTTTGGATTTGGATCCCAAACCAAATTTTTGTGCTGCTTCAAGAATTTTCTTTTTGCTTGCTAAAATGCCTTTGAGAGTAGACTCAGGTAGCTGAAATTGTCTTGCGAATTGGACTTTTGTTATTCCAACACTTTCTTCCCAGTTTTCAATAATTTTCACTTTTTCGTGTAACGTAAGATGCTTTCGCTTTGATGCCATTTTGCTCTGCTCACCTCGTATTCGTACTGGAATGAGCTCCTACACACAACCATGAATTCTCTAAACATGAACACGTGCTTCCCAGAAGGAGTGAGAGAGGGGTGCTTTCGGACAGTTCGTAAATCACATGACAACATGGTAGGTACAATAGAGTGATTCCACACCCGCACTAAGAAATTCGATCCACCAGGGAAGAATGTTCGATTTTCCGAGAAACAGTAATCCCCCCCCCTCCCCCGGTTTTTTCCACTGCAACAAGTCTACGATTGCAACAAACATAAAGGAAATTCCGGGTCTGTTATTGAAACCAAACTCCCCCACAGAAAGTAACCCTCCTGTAGATAAAATGAAGAAAAAGTTTATCACGTAAGAAAAAATCGTCGTTAAATAGAAACAAAATCGTCTTAAAATAGAATTTTTTTACGTCGGAGGGACCGGGACCGGGAAATATCGTCTTTAAATAGAGATCGTCGTTAAGTAGAGCGTCGTTAAATTGAGAACCATCTGTATATATATATATATATATATATATATACATATATATATATATATATATAGATATATATATATATATATATATATATATATATATATATATATATATATATATATATATATATTTATATATTTATATATATATATATATATATATATATATATATATAATATATATATATATATATATATATATATATATATATATATATATATGTATAAATATACATACATACATACATATAAATCCACCTCTCTAAGCTACCGGTAAAATAGGCCGGACATTTTGTCCCCAATGCAAAGCAGCCGGCAAAACCAGCCGGACATTTAATTGGGAATCCTAAGTTACCGGCTGGTCGAATTTCCACACACGATGCGCAGTGACGTTCTGCGTCGGCCGGTCCTTTAGTCAGGATTACGGTTGCGTAGCCACAGCCTTCTGAATAATCGTGATCTTTGTTTATTTTCAAAACAATTTATATCACTGTCATGTGGTTATAGAAAATGACTGCTCTTTGAAGCAATAATTTGAACATTGAATGTGACCCCTGTACAAACAAAAACAGGTTGAAATTTGAAAACGGGAGTATGAATTTTTAATAGCATATTGAGCAGGTACTGTCTCACTATAAGTTATTGATCAACTTTCAATAATATCTTCTAGAACTGAACAGAATAATGATATTGCAGGGATGTTATACTACCTATATGAGGGTGACGTTAAATGCCAATGTGTTATTTGGGATTGTTGAACTGTAATTACTGGACTGTTTTACTCCACTTTGTTGCATGATTGAATAATTTTTAAGGGGAAAATAAGTATAAAATATTAAATATAGAAATTGTTTTATATTTATTAGTGAGGAAATTTTCTTGACTTGCACCATCATATTTTGCTGTTTGTTTTTGTTTTACCATATTTGTAAGTAAAATTTATCAAACCCTCCAAATAATTAATAATGAACGATTATAAATATTAGTAATTAATATCAATGTAAAAATCTGAGGGGCTTAAAATGTTAGGAACACTGAATATCTAAACTTTTTCTTTGTGTATACTTTTGCAGATATTATGTATCAAATCTATACTCTTTGTATCTTTGTTCCTGTTTTACATGTTTTTTTTTTTTTTTTTTCTGCGCCTTCTTTGAAATTAGCTGATGACAAGCATTTGAAATGTGATTCTATGAATAAATATCACATCATTGACATGTCTTATTCATATACAATAATAGTACAAAAGATTAAATTTTGCAAAGAATTTAGTTCTGAATTCTTGGCATGGTTGACATTTCTTCTAAATGGAGTTTTTTTTTTAATATATATTTTGAGGTAAAAGAAGTTACAAAACCTTAATTGTTTTAGAAAAGAAATTGCTCAGCAAAAAGTTTGAAGGTTAATTTAGATTGTAGTGTTTCAAAAAGTATTTATATGAATATTTTGATAATTTTTCTGTATATTACTTTTACATAAAGTGAATTTCAAAATGTTTTACTTCAGTTAGTTAATATTTTTTATATTTCTTTAAATATTAACTAATAGAAAATGTCAGAGTTAAAATATGAGTCTTAAATTTTTTTACTCCCTTCTTATAATTTAGAGTTTATAATGTTTCACTGTATATTATATTTAGCATTTTATACCTTACAGTTTATAGGAAGAATGAATACAGATATTTTTTCCTTTTATAATAAAATAAAATTTGGATAGAAGAATTGTGTAGAGCAGGTGTGTCAAACTCAAAGGCTACCTTGGGCCAAACAAACAAGGTTTAACTATAGGTGGGCCGCAAAAAAAAAATCAATATTAATAGAAACGTAGGTTTATTTACCTAATTTCAGTATATTCAACATAAATATATGCATTTTTTTAATAATAGCAAAAAAGAGTATCATTAAAAAAACATTTAGCGAATTCTTCCTACCTTATTATAATTCTGCGTTGGTTATTTTATTATATATTATTGTGTGCCAATATATTGGCCGGGCCAGAAAAATGTTCATCGCGGGCCACGAGTTTGACACCCCTGGTGTAGAGTATTGTGAGAAAATTTTAAAAACTTAAATTTATTGATCTTGTTTTATAATATAGTTATGATTTTGAGTTTTAAAATTAGCTTCTATTATTTATAATATGACACTATAATAGTCCCAGTAAGGTGAATCGACGATGTTGTAATTCGTCGTGCCTCTTTAGAACTAGACACAAAGCAGATACTCCATCAGAAGGCTTTTTTACATACATTTATTCGGACAACACAATTCGGAACGCCGCTCGGCATAGCACGTCCGACCTGCGAGAGATTTTCTCCTCGACTCCCACGTGACGGCGCGCATCTCCTCAAAGAAGGGGGAAAGAAGTGATGTCACGTGGTTCGCCTCTCACAGATTGGAGCGGGAACACTACAACACCAATGTTTTGAGATAAGATGCCAGCTGAATATCCTTTAAAAGGATATCTGTGACTCTTTTCGTATGAATTGAAAATAGATAAAATCTTTTCCCCTGAACCCTTGCATTTTCAGATAAATTTTGCTTGTAGAGAAACAAAATTTTGGGAATTTTTTTAATGATATCTAGCAAGAGGTATGGTTGTGCAAGATAAACTTATAAGAACTCAGAGTTCATTACTTCCTTGATAAGGTTTTTTTTATCAATGGAGTCAAAATCTTTCCTTTATAATAATTAAGAGTGATGAGATGGTCACTCACTTTTTTGTCACCAAGCTTGTCGGAGTGCTGTACCTTATAATTTTTGCACTTGTAAATTGTGTTATAAATATGAAATGAAGTAAAAAATGCTTTATCATTTACTTAGTAATATTTTGCAGTGTTCTTTTAGCATTTATTCCTGGTTTGGATATAACTATGATATGAACAAATATTTGACATCAACCAGCTAAGATACATCCTCTTAATGTTTCCTTAAATATATAAATCTAAATGTGTATTAATGTTTCAACAATGGTTGGAGATGCAGAGAATAGAATTAATTAAAAATGCTATATACCTCAACTTTTGATCTTTTTTTTTTGTTTGATTGGAGATTTGTATATGCTGGATATATTTGTTTATTTATCGTCAATTTAGTAAAAAAATAATTTAGTGACCATGTTTCTTCTAGCTTTTATATAAGGTAGATGTTTTAGTATTTGTGATTTAGTATTTATTACTCCATGTCCTTAGAATAAGTATTTCCAAGATACAGCGATTTTAAAATATATTGCTAATTTATATGTAAATGAATTGTTTGTAAATATTCTAACAAGATCCCCCTTTTATCACCCATTACTGTGAAAGTTGTTTTGTTTAGTATGATGGTATGTATCTTAATTTAAAAAAAAAAAAATTGTAGATTGTAATGTTTCCATGATAGCACCATCATATTAAATAAATAAACTATCATGTTAAGTATCAAGATCGTATTAAAAGCCTATGGGACTTCTGTATTTAAAATATATTTTATGCAATTGGATGTGTCTGACTTTCCAAAGAGTATAAAGATCTGGATATATCATCTTTAGTTGCAATGGTTTGTTATATGAACCTCTTATGATATCAGAAGATTATCTTCATTTCCCAAAGTTGTTGCCAGTTTTTTTTTTTATGGAAAAATACCATTTAAAATTCCACATTCAAACACCAGTAGAATTAGTTATTAAATATAGGTTATGGATCATAAGTGAAATAAGTCAAATAGGATTGAATGTCGTGTTCCATGAATTTACAATTTATATGAATTTGCATGCTTCATGTCTAAGTGATATTTCTTAGTTTATAAATAAGATTATTTATTCATGAGTTATTTAATGAAATGTGAAAAAAATATATCAATGAAATCCTTATGTTGGGGTGTGTAATAGGATAAGTATTGAAATGTTTCCTAAATGTAATACAAGGTAGTTGTAAATGAGTTTACAAATGATCAGAAAGATACTTTGAAGATAATTTTCAATTTATGAAAGAAAAATTAGTACCACCGTCATTGATAGCACCTTACACCACGATCACTTAAGTCATGATCATGAAGAAGGCTTTTGCATTAATGAAGGCTGAAAATTGTTCTACTTTATATATTAATTAAAATCCTTTTAAACAGTCACTGGGTCTTTAAAACCTACATTCTAGCAGTAGCCATTTATAATTTCTTCCTTGATGATATCCCATATATGCTTCACCTATTCTGAGGTATATTTTATATTCATGATTTCAGAATACTCAGCAACTGATTAAGACTCTTCTATTTTAGGAATCTGTTTTTTTAACTAGTTAGTGGAATGCCCTTATATGACTGGATGCTACTGATGTCCATTTGCTAGCATTTAGAACTGTTAAATGTTAGAAAAATTGTTTCATGGAAAATTATTCTTTGGATGTAATATAGCATGGTCCATGTATAATATAACATTACTATATTCCTATTTGCAATGTTTTCAAGGTTAGTCAACCCCTCTGACATGATTAGGGATGTCATAGAGACTTTTTAATTTGAATTTCTCTCAATCAAGGAACTGATGTCATCCTCTGTTAAACAATAATAACTCTATGGCTAATACATGTAACCCTAGAGGTATTAACTTTCTGACAGCGATCTTTGCCCCTGATTTCCCTATGTTACTCATCATAAGGTTAAAATGATCTTCAGCAATCTTTTTTCTATTACTTTGTTCTCTTTGTAAAATTAATATTTTGTCAGAAAAAATAGAAAAGCCTAGTTTCATTACTGCTATAAATATCCCTGTTGATATCTCCTTAAACCTTACAGGGAATGACAGTTGATATTCTAGGTAATTACTAGCATTTATTGTTTTTTCTTGAAATCCAACTGCTTCACTTTGAGAAGAGTCCTTTGTCAATGCAATCCTTAAGATTCACTATCACTATCTTATATGAATACATGCAATAACATTGATTTTGTAATATTTTTTCAATAGCTAGAGCTGTTGACACACAATTTACCACTGACTGTATTTTCATATTATGGATTTTTTATTTATTTTATTTTTTAAACCTTTAGTGAAGTTTCAATTATTATTTCTTAGGGGATGAAATTCCATGCTATTAGGCAAGTTTAAAGATGGAACTACAACTAACAATGACAGTTACAATTAAATAGTGCTTTGTCTTTAGCTATAAAAGTAATGTAGTTGGTGGTTTTTATCCTTAATGATTTACTTCCTGTGAGATAAAATTCTATTGATATCAGACAATTTCAGATAGAATCTATTAAGGCATTCTAATCCAAAGCCATCACTGAAAATAGTGTCTGCATTGATATCTGAGGGTGTCTGCAAAGCAGGAGATAATTAAAATACATTGTTGCTAATTTATTTCTTGTGAGAAAATTTTATGGGTTGTTAAAAGACGGTTGTCTGTATGGAGAAATTCATTAAATACTTCTCTCAATAATATTCATTTTTTTAAGTTTCTGTAAATTTGTCTCCTACTGTCATGTAACTGTATATTAATAATGCTGTATATTGATAAAGTCATATAAAGTTCACTTTCACTTCTTTGTAAGTTATAAATGATGATTGCAGTTAATAAGATTTTTTTTTTTTTTTTTGTTCTTGTATGAGAATGGAGTATTGACATTTAAGTTCCTAGTTATAAACATTAGCACTGTAAAAAAGATTCATGTGTTCTTAACACTACTGCCTCATTTTGCTATTTTAAGACACATATTTAAGTAAAATTTCAAAATAGTCATTATCATTGCAAGAACTGACATTTCAAAATTCAGTATGTAAAATGTGTTTTTCTTGAAAATTTGAAAAGTGTATCTTAGGTTTGAAGAGGAATAAAAAGAAAAGTTTTAACACGATGAACCACCTCCATATTTCTTTATAATTTTTATGGCTAATGCCCTGTACTTTGTTGCACTCTGATTTATGTGGGGAATAAGGGGAAATATTTTTTGTGGTTAGTCAAAAGCTGACTCCATATATAGCTTTAAAAATAATTGAAGATATTTGTTTAGCTCTTTACAAAAGAAATATACATTGTTTTGTATGCAATATGAAAAATTGACCACAAAGTTGAAATTAGACCTGCAAAGCAAAGAAATATTATAGTCCATAGAAAAGAAAAAACTGTGGTTAAATTAAAACATTTTTTTGTGTTTAAGAACTATATCTATCTCTTTCTCACAGATATATATATACAGTGGAATCTCGATCGATCGTTTTCGGATCCATCGTTTTTCTGTATGTGTCGTTCATTTTATCCAGTCCCAATGATCATATTGCTTTGTTATGCTTCCGCATCTATCGTTTTCCCGTATTTATCGTTCATTTCAATCGATCCCTTGGAAAACAATAGATCGAGATTCCACTGTAAATATATATATATGTATATATAAATATATATATATGTATATAAATATATATATATATATATATATATATATATATATATATATATATATATATATATATATATATATATATATAGTCTTTTCTGCACTCTGCTCATCATAAATGTGTTTAGTCATGTACTAATTTAAATGCACCATAATAAATTAATTTCATAACCAGGGTCATGTATTATATATTTTTATATATTCTTTGATCCTTTTGTATTTTGAGCTGAATTTTTCTGTGATTTTTATGGAGTTTAAAATAGTGGTTACAGGACCAACCTGTCCTGTAAATATGTGTCATTTTTTGTTTTACTTTTTATAAATATTTCTTAATCAAGAATGCTGTAAATGAAACCATGAACATTTTCATTTGCCTTTTCCCTTTTTTTGTTTGTTTCTACAAGGTACAATTTTCATTGACTTTTCCTATTCATATCATTTGCTATATATGCAAAATATTTTTTATCTGATGTGTGGTGTCGATTGTTTGTAAACATACGAATATACAATATAACGTCGGTCAGTTATGCGTTTCTGGTTTATATGTTATTCTGAGGTACAAGTAAATTTCCCAATATCCGAAAACCTGGAATTGAAAATAAAGCTTGATAAATTCAGTTACTATACTGTAGTGATCTTAGCCTAAATCTCATATCTAAGAAATGAGAAAAATAAGATTTACCCCACAGATTAGCGTTCAGCAGAAGTCCCATTCTGTGCCACATTGTCATTGCATCATTATTTCGATTACCTTACTGTAAAATATGAAATATAAGGCGAGTTAAGTATTACAAAATGGTTCCAAAATCAGTTTTCGTATCATGGAGTCTTACTTCTCGTTTAATTTCACAGGGAGGCAAATAAACTCCCATGAAATTCTTATTCAGATGAAAAATATGCGTTTCTAAGAAATGCTCGATGGGAAAGGAAATCTAGATTTTTGCTCTAGTAAATCCTTTCGATTTCGCAATTTATAAAATTTTGTCATCTTATTCCTTTGTTAACTCCCTCGTCAAAGAAGCTTTTATATATGTTAATATCCCAGTATCACTTGTCTTAAAAATACCGGAATGGCTTTTATAATGAAGCAAATCTAGAGAATGCCCCTAGTGACAATAATCTGTTTGGTGCAAACTTATATAAACTTACTTAGGTTTTGTTTTATTTTTTTCAAGACAAATTTCATGTGTATTTTAAGAGTGCTCCATTCTGTAGCAAATATCTTATTAAGTTTCTTGATATTTTAAATTTATTAATCTTTTAATTTTCTTTTGTCCTTTGCAGGTATTCAAGAATTCTGTCGTAAGACGTGTCAGTGGATATTTTCATTCCAGATTACCATTTTAAAATTTGATAAAATTGAATTAAATACAAGAGAAGTTTTGTTGAAGAGGAAAGTTTCAGTTTTTATATGAAACTCAGGATTAATTGTTCACAGTTGGTCGCAAGGGCAAATATATTCCTAACAGGTGCTTGTTTCCCAAGAAATAATACTTTGCTTTGATTCTACTAATTGTTCAGTGAGTTGCAGTTTCCACAATTTAAGAGAGCAACGTACGGCAACATATCTCCAGCTTCTCATGCAAAGAAGAGAAATACTAATTTCTCTGTAAAACCTGTTGGACATCTTCGAACGAATCATTTCAAAACACGTAATCGGTCCCAAGCATGATAAAAATCGTTAAGTAACGCGAGAGACAAGGGGAAAATTCTGATAAGGTTTGTAAAACAAGCTCATTATCCTGGATGAACCAAAGAGAAAACCTCTGTGCGTTGCGGGACTAACAAGGGATTTTCTAATAAGGTTAGTTGATAAAAAATAAAAAAAAGTCTTTGGGGCTACATTGCACTAAATTTGTCTATTTAAAATGTATGTGAAAAAAAGATTTCATCCGAACAAATTGATAGCACATCTGTGTTCATGCCAGAGAAAAATCTTTCATCTCTGGGTATGAATACGATTTTTTTTTTTCGGGGCAGCCATTTGAAAAATTATCGTCGCAAGAATAACGAAGATAAACTATTCGTCTGCAACTTCTGTGATTTTTTTTTAAATCTGCAGATCACTATAATGGCAAATTTCCCTAACATCGAAGGATTTTCCCAAGATACTAATTTAGAAATGCAACTCCGAACGGATAATGGAGAAATGCTTTTTGTCTGCAGTATATGTAACAAAAAATTTTCTAGGAATTTTAACTTAAAAGTGCATCTTCGAACGCATACTGGAGAAAAGCCTTTCGTCTGCAGTGTATGTCAGAAAGGATTTTCTGAAAATGGTCAATTAAAAAAACATCTCCGTACGCATTCTGGAGAAAAGCCTTTCGCCTGCAGTGTATGTAACAAAAGTTTTTCTCAAAGTGGTCACTTAAAAAGACATCTTCTTACGCATACTGGAGAAAAGCCTTTCGTCTGCAGTGTATGTCAGAAAGGATATTCTAAAAATGATCAATTAGAAATACATTTCCGAACGCATACTGGAGAAAGGCCTTTCATCTGCAGTGTATGTGAAAGAGGTTTTTATGATAGTAATACATTAAAAGATCATCTCCGTACACATACTGGAGAAAAGCCTTTCGTCTGCAGTGTATGTAACAAAGGATTTTCTCGGAACTTTATCTTAAA
Organism: Dolomedes plantarius; assembly: GCA_907164885.2. NCBI lineage: Eukaryota > Metazoa > Arthropoda > Arachnida > Araneae > Dolomedidae > Dolomedes > Dolomedes plantarius. Next base: position 125,085,946 of record OU015499.1, on the reverse strand, counting down.
AATGCATCTTCGAACGCATACTGGAGAAAAGTCTTTCATCTGCAGCGTATGTAACAAAGGATTTTCTCGGAACTCTATCTTAAAAAAACATCTCCGTACGCATATGAGTAAGTCTTTTATCTGTAGAGTATGTAAGGAAGAATTTTCTGATAATGGTAACTTAAAAATACATCTCCGTACGCATGCTGGAGAGAACCATTGGCCTAGTACGAAATCAGGACCTGTCCGCTAAAGAGGACGGTAATATTTTACTGCGGTAACCTCCCAAGTTATGGTAACCCAATTATCTCCCTTTCGAGGCGTGCGGGAAGGTGTTTGCTTATGAACAGAACTATTTCAATGTGATATTGTTTTTCTCTCTTCTTAATAAATATCTATTGACGCGTAGTATATTATTTATTCATTATTTGAGCATTTCAAAGACTATTTTTTGTTTTATATCTGTATTTTTCAGTAAATATTTTTTTTTATAATAAACTTCAAATCTGACTCATGCCTTTGAGGGGTTCAATATCTCGCTTTCTTTCTTTGCTAATCGTGTCTGTTGCTGAATGATGTCCAAAAAGCAACCAAGATTCTACACATTTTGTTTGATTCAACAGACCTAGAGGACGGCTAACAATTTTGCCGAACATCACTGCCGATGTTGTTTTAGTCAACAATGAAGTTCTTAAAGGGGTTACAATAAGCTTCATCTGGTTTTAAAAAAACCTTTCACATTCACTTGAAGTTATCGGAAGCATGTATTAATTGAAATAATCCTTCTATGATTATTTTTTCCTCGATGTATTGTCGGAAACCGTATCATCTCCCTTTCATTCAAACGAAGTCTACTTGATAAATTCCTTATTTCTGCTTCCCCAAGCATCAAATGATTTTGAACTTCTTCTGGCCACTGTTTTGGATCTAGCACTCTGGCCCATTCATGGGCGGATCCAGCCGATTTTCAAGGGGGAGAGGGCTGTCTTCCACCCCGAGGGGGTCCAGAGATTATGGAATGTCCCCTGTGCAGCGGAGGGACCGAGGAGCCTCCCCCAGCAAAATATTTAAATATATGTAGTGCTTGAAAACTTCTTTTTAAGCTCTTAAGTACCTCAAAAGCACCTTAAAATATTATTTTCAACCAAGAAATTTACATCCTCTGTGAATGTAACATGAAAACCATGGCATTTTATTCAATCACGAGACATAGATTTTTATTTTAATTCATAAACATCTTGGTACAGTTTTATAACATTGGTACATTTTTCATAATGTTATTGTTATATAAATTATTTCAAACCTAATTAACTTAAATGTTACATATTGTCTCAAATCTTAAACTGTTGAGGACAAAGGATTATGTCAGACTATATTATGTAAAGACAATATTTTTAAATCAAATTCAACCTACTAAAAACTTTTAATATGTTACATTTAATAAAGTAAAATACATTGCTCACTTTGTCTAAGCTCTGATAATTTAACATATAAAAGAAATAGGTATTTGGACAATTTTATTTAGGTTTGAGATGACAAAAACAAGTTTTGGCCTAAACTACAAGTTCCAACTTCCACTTCTTCATTTTAGCAAACCTATCCACGACTTTTATTTGCATCAACTTTGTCCGCAATTCCTCTGTGAATGTTTAGCAGTGCTAATGCTACAAGTCTATCCTCTCATGGTTGTTCTCATCCAGTCCTTCAACCTTCGAAGGGTTGAAAAGGACCTCTTGGCTGTAGTTGTGCAAACCGGCAGAGTTGCAAAAGTCTTCATCAATTCGTATATTGCAGGATAAACCTCTTTGTCACACTTGATGAGAGTTTCAATGACTGTATCTGGGAGAATGTGTCAAAAACAGCTTAAATATTTAATTTAAAAAATTCTAAAGAATTTTTCAAAAATCTTTCTTAGTGCACCCCTACACTATAAGAAGAATCGCCATGCAAAATTTCAGCCCTTTAAGTCGAGCGGTTTGGTTTGTGCGTTGTATGTCAGTCAGTTATGGAACTGTTTTATACATATAGACGATGTGGTGTTACATCTCGACGGTCGGCACGTCTCAATTCACTTGTAGCCATCATGAACGGCGTAACACGTAAATCTTCTTTGAATACTCCGAACTGACCAAGATATATGGTGGGGAATAAAAGTTTCTCCGCATGTTCATCAATAATTACAAGACAAAAAGAACTTTTTATATACCATGTTTATAAATTTTCTGTTGAATCACATAAACTTGACATTTCTATGTATATTAATACATTTAAAAAAATTTTCATGAATTATCCCATCAACTTGAAAGAAAATGAAGTTTATTGGAAGTTAACTTGCTTTTAACTTTTCGTTCCCGTCCCGGCCGATAGATGCATGCACAGGTCTACAAAAAAAAACTGAAAATTAATTTAATTCTGCTTAAAGATGGCTAAAAGTATTAAAAAAAATGCACTGTCACCGTGTTCTGAGCTATTCTAAAAGTTTCAAATGTCTAGCTAGTCGGGAAGTTAGTTAAAAATCGATGGCAAGATTTGTACTGGACAAACACACACACACACAAACAAACAAGAAAGCAAGTAAATAAAAACATGGTAAAAAATAAACTATGCGTCATATTCATTTCAGCTGGTGCAATCCGGAGAAACTTATCGATCCAAAGCACCGTCTGTTGGTAAGCTGTAAGACTATCCTTGACAGGTTCGTCTTCACTCATTTCATTCCTGTCGATTATATTTTTTGATGTATCATTGAAGAGAGATGGATTTCCTGTGATAGTGTAAAATTATCCCATCATTATATCTCTCTATATATATAAAACGCGTAGATATGCGGCACAAAAATCGACGATATTTCTACACTCCGAATGGCAACGGCTGCCACTACCAGATGTAAACATTACCGAACGTCCACAATTTGCAACCGCGTGTCAACGTGGATTTACGCACTGAAAACAGGAATGCTCGAAAGTGAGCTACACGATCAAGTGAAATTTGGGAACAGTCTCAAGAAAGACAGCGAAGAAGAAATAATTCATTAAGAGAGAGGCGTGGAAGAGAGTATAAATGATCGCGAAGTTATGCTTAACCATCGCCGGCATAGCAACTGAGAGCCAGTAATAGTTAATTTTCTACACTTTTTTCAGTACGTGGTGAAATTTTACTCCATTTTTATAGGTGAAGAAATTTTCCCAACAATTTATTATTTGATATGATTAAGTATAGATAAATGAATTGTGGACAATAGTATATACAGAGAGTGATGTAATGCACACTATATTTTAGTACTTGCTAAATTTTTACTCCATTTTATAAGGGGAAACCTTATGAATTAACACCTCGGACCTGGTACTTCCTCGTCGAAAAAACTTATTTATATGTTAAGGTCCCAGTATCACTTGTCTTTAGAAAAATTAGAATGGCTTTTCTAATCAGGCACATGTAGAGAATGTGCCTAGTGGCAATAATCTCTTTGGTGCAAACTTATATAACCTTACTTAGGTTTTATTTATTTTTTTTTTCAAGACAAATTATATGTGTATTTTAAGAGTGCTCATTTCTGTAGCAAATATCTTATTAAGTCTGTTGATATATTAAATTTATTAATGTTTTAATTTTCTTTTGTCCTTTGCAGGTATCCAAGAATTCTGTCGTAAGATTTGCCAGTGGATATTTTCATTCCAGATTACCATCTTAAAATTTGATAAAGTTGAATTAATTACAATAGAAGTTTTGTTGAAGTGAAATTTCAGTTTTTATATGAAACTCGTGATTAATTGTTCACAGTTGGTCGCAAGGGCAGATGCATTCTTAAAAGATGCTTGTTTTTTGAAGAAATATCACTTTGCTTTAATTCTATTAATTGTTTAGTAAGTTGCAGTTTCCACAATTTAAGAGAGCAACGTACGGCAACATATCTCCAGCGTCTCATGCCAAGAAAAAAATGCTAATTTCTCTGTAAAACCTGTATAACAGACATCTTCAAACAAATCATCTCAAAACAAGTAATAGGTCCCATGCATGATAAAAATCGTTAATTAACGCGAGAGACAAGGGAAAAATCTGATAAAGTTTGTAAAACAAGCTTATCATCCTAGATGTACCGAAGACCCTTCTGTGCATTGCGGGACAAACAAGGGATTTTCTTATAAGGTTAGTTGAAAAAAATAAAATAAAGTCTTTATGGCTACATTGCACTAAATTTGTCTGTTTAAAATGTATGTGAAAAAAAGATTTCATCGGGACAAATTGATAGCACATTTGTGTCCACGCTAGAGAAAAATCTTTTATACCTGAGTATGAATACGATTCTTTTTTCAGGGCAGCCATTTGAAAAATTATCGCCACAAGCATAACGAAGATAAACTATTCGTCTGCAACTTCTGTGATTTTTTTTAAAATCTGCTGATCACTATGATGGCAAATTTTCCTAACATCGAAGAATTTTCCCAAAATAGTAATTTAGAAATGCAACTCCGAACGTATACTGGAGAAATGCTTTTTGTCTGCAGTATATGCAACAAAAATTTTTCTAGGAATTTTAACTTAAAAGAGCATCTTCGAACGCATACTGGAGAAAAGCCTTTCGTCTGCAGTGTATGCAACAAAAGATTTTCTTATAAGGGTAATTTAAAAACACATCTCCGTACTCATACTGGAGAAAAGCCTTTCGTCTGCAGTGTATGTCAGGAAGGATTTTCTCAAAGTGATCATTTAAAAAGACATCTAAGTACACATAGTAGAGAAAAGCCTAAACATCATAGGCATACTGGAGAAAAACCTTTCATCTGCATTTTATGTAACAAAGGATTTTCTCAGAACTCTATCTTAAAAAAACATCTCCGTACGCATTCTGGAGAAAAGCCTTTTGTCTGCAACGTATGTAACAAAGGATTTTTTGCGAGTGATGGCTTAAAAAAACATATCCGTACACATTCTGGAGAAAAGCCTTTTGTCTGCAACGTATGTAACAAAGGATTTTTTGCGAGTGATGTCTTAAAAAAACATATCCGTACACATTCTGGAGAAAAGCCTTTTGTCTGCAGCGTATGTAACAAAGAATTTTCTCTTAATGATAGCTTAAAAAGACATCTTCTTACGCATACTGGAGAAAAGCCTTTTGTCTGTATTGTATGCAAGAGAGGATTTTCTCAACAGGCTCATTTAAAAGTGCATCTCCGTTCTCATACTGGAGAAAAGCCTTTTGTCTGCAGTGTATGTAAGAAAGGATTTTCTGAGCAGAGTAGCTTTAAATATCATCTCCGTACGCATACTGGAGAAAAGCCTTTCGTCTGCAGTGTATGTCAGGCAAGATTTTCTGGGAAAGGTACCTTAAGAAAACATTTCCGTACGCATAACAGAGAAAAGTCTTTCGTCTGCAATGTATGAGAGAAAGGTTTTTCTGCGAATGATAGCTTAAAAAAAACATCTCCTTATGCATATGAGTACTGGAAAAAAGTCTTTTGTCTGTAGAGTATGTAAGGAAGAACTTTCTGATAATGGTAACTTAAGACGACATCTCTGTATGCATGCTAGAGAGAAACATTGGCCTAGTACGAAATCAGGGCCTGTCCGCTAAAGAAGACGATAATATTTTACTGCGGTATCCTCCCAATTTATGGTAACCCAGTTATTGCCTTTCGAGGCGTGCGGGAGGGTATTTGCTTATGAACGGAGCTATTTCAATGTAATGTTTTTCCCGCTTCTTAATAAATATCTCTATTGGCGCGTAGTACATTATTTATGCATTATTTGAACATTTCAAAAAGTATTTTTCTGTTTTATATCTGTATTTTTCAGAAGAAACAAAATGTTTTGAAGTGAGTGTAGTAGATGCTTGATTAACTCCCCTTGGACATTCCTGTTAAATCGCATTGTTACAGTCTTTGGTAATCCCAGGCAATATCATTAAAGATGGCTGACTTTTTAACGAAATTAAAACGTGCGCGGCGTGGGGGGTCTAAACAATTCAGATTTGCACACAAATAACAACTTTTATCCAATCAGCCAGTAAGACACACCTCTCTGTCACGTGATGAGATGAACTTATAAAAATATCTGATGTCTAAATTTAGACGCACTCTGCAAGATTTTGGTGTGGCACTGTTGCCTAGTAAACCGCCGTCATCGATGTCAATAAATGGATAAATAAACATGTGTTAATGAAGATATTCGTCTTTCTGGTTACGACTACAAGTTTTTGAAGTGTGATATGCCGGCACCGGTCATCATCCCCGCCGGGCCGGTATATTACACACACACACACACACACACACACACATATATATATATATATATATATATATATATATATATATATATATATATATATATATATATATATATATATATCCCCCAAATTGCCAAGCTTAGCGCTGTTAATTGAAAAAGGTCCGTGAGGTTGTATTACTGGCTGCTGGTATCTGTCGACGACGTAAATTTATACAGGTGTTGTTGAACATCGTATTTCCTTAATGCCCTTTTGTTGAAATTGAATTTAACATCATTTAGTTTTATATATTTGGCAACACTCTGTCTGTAGTAGTTGTTTAGTAGTATCGTGTTTTCTATCGCTTCTAACAAACTACCTTAACCTGCAGGACCTGCTAGACTTAAATAGATTTGTAGCAGCTATTATTATATATTTTTTATTATTCTATTTTTATATATTCGGTATGGCAACATTAAGTTTTTGTTAGTTCTAAACTCATGTAGACGTACACTCAAGAGCCAAAACATTATGACCACCTGTCAATAACGAGTTGGCCCACCTTTGGCGTGCAACACAGCTTCAACCCGCCTTGGCATGGATGCCACAAGTCCTTTGTAGATGACCGGAGACAGACTGTACCAAATGTTTAAGCAACGGTCACGCAAATCCGAGATATTGCGAATTGGTGGTCTTTGAACTCTGAGCTACCGTCCCATGACATGCCAAATGTGTTCTATCGGATTGAGATCCGGTGAGTTAGGCGGCCAGGACATTAACTGGAATTCAGCATCATGTTCCTGGAACCACTCCAACACAATTTTAGCCTTGTGACACGGGGCGTTGTCCTGTTGGAACATTCCATTTCCAGCTGGAAAAACAGAGGCCATGTAAGGGTGCAACTGGTCCGCAATGATGCTCATATACCCTGTAGCATTCATGGTCTGCTCTACCACAACCACGGGTCCCAGAGACGCCCAAGAGAACGTCCCCCAAAGCATAATACTGCCATCACCGGCCTGTGTATGAACTACTGTACATTGAGGGAGCAACAGTTCGCCTGGAAGACGGCCATCGGCGTGATCCTGACACTGCCATCGGCGTGATGAATGACAAACCGTGATTCATCTGACCAGGCAACTCTCTCCCACTGATCCATGGACCAGTCGCGATGTTCCTGGGCCCAGCGCAGGCGCAGTTGGCGATGACGCTTGGTCAGCAAAGGCACACGAGTGGGACGTTTGCTGCGTAGCCCCATATCCAACAGTGTCCGCTCAACAGTGTGCTGCGATACTATTCTACTTGGCCCTGCATTGTATTGGGCTGTCAGCTGAGCCACTGTCTGGCTCCGGTTTTGCTTCACCATGCGAGACAGTCTCCGACGACCTTTTTCTTTGATAGCGTGTGGACGTCCAACACCATGTCGTCTACTGCTGGTTTCACCGTCATTCATCCACGTTGCATAAGTACTAACAACTGTAGGTCGCGAACAACCCACGAGTCGTGCAGTTTCGGAAATACTTGTTCTGAGCCTTCGAGCCATTACAATCTGCCCTCTATCAAAGTCGCTTAGATCCGCAGCCTTTCCCATCACACACAGAAGTAAGTGAAAGAATGATTCTTCAGACTCTCCAGCAGCAGTTAAATACCACTTCCGCCTGATCACGTGCCTTCCACGTCATCCAGGCGAATTCATTGCAAAATGTAGGGGTGGTCATAATGTTTTGGCTCTTGAGTGTAATTGTTAATTATTAAAATGGTGGTATTTAGAATGTGTGCTATTAAATTTTATAAATGATAAATATTACACTTGCCGCTTCGAAATAACGTAAAGTTTTGAGAATAGAGGTTAGTGTCTTGTCAGTTTTCTTATGCTGGCGAACTTATATAATTTACTTGCGGTGCATCGTTACATTATATAGTGACCATGGCAAATGAAGAATTTGAAAACCAATCGGAGTCAACGGGATCAGGAATTCAAGCGGAATTACACAAAGTAAATGTCAAAATTCAGCCATTCTGGGAGGAAAAACCAGAAATTTGGTTTTATCAAGTCCAGTTTAAAATATCTGGCATCGTATCTGAGGAAACTAGGTTTAACTATCTAATTTCTGAACTAAACCCAAAATAGTTGAAAATACACAATCTTAGTCAAAAAAAAGACGCACCAAGAAGGGGTAAGGACCTGTTCACATAGGAGTCCGTTGCGTAGTGTTAAGGAAAACATGAGGTTGAGACGAAAGTAAACCAATCATAGGCGTTAAAAATTTCATTGCTAATCGTTTGGAGGTTTTTCATTGGTTAAATATATTTCAATACTTTAACGTTCCGCAAAGGACTCCTATGTGAACTGGCCCTAATGCAAATTGGACACAAATTGATATGCATACAGGTTTCGACGGAAAAGGCAAAATTTTAAAGTTTTTGCGGCCAATGAATGAACATGTGATGCTGCAGCGCATCTTAACTGCGCAACTGGTAGGATATTAAAGAGGAGCAATTTTTCGATTCCAGGTCATAAATTCTTTGCGAATTTTATTCCGTGTACTCAGGTAAACAGTAACTATACCTCGCATACAGGTGCGAGAACAATATGCACAGATGTCAGCATTTTAGAGAGGGCGTGTAGTTGGGCTCAAAGAAGCCGGTTGTCTAATCGGCGAATCACTCGACATTTGGATAGAATCGATGCCACCATTAGACGATATTGGCAGGTATGGGGAACCATGGCCGATCACAGCGTCAAGAAGGAAGCGGTCGGCCTAGAGAAATGCCAGAACGTGAGGACCGGGCAATCGTCAAAGCGGCACTCACAGCCCCAGATTCAGCATTATTATCGATCGTACGTGCAACTAGGGCTTCAGTGACCGCGAGGACCATTCATAGTCGGCTCAGAGAAAGGGGGCTGAGCTCACGGCACCCTTTGCGCTGCCTACCATTGACCTCTGTACACCGACAAGCCCGCTTGCAGTGGTGTCGGGCACATTCGACCTGGAATGTCACTGACTGAAATAAAATTGTCTTTAGTGAGGAGTCCTGCTTCAAATTGAGCCCCGATGACCAGCGAATACGTGTCTGGAGACGCCCCGGACAGCGGTGAGATACCAGCCTGACTGTCTTCCGCCATGCTGGCCGACGACCAGGAGTGATGGTCTCGGGTGCCATTTCATTTCATAGCAGGACCCCCTTTGGTTGTTATCCGCGGCACCCTTACAGCACAGCGGTACGTCGATGATATTCTACGCCCCGTTGGGTTGCCCTTCATATCACACCTTTCTGGGCTTACATTTCAGGAAGATAATGCCCGCCCGCACACGGCGAGAGTTTCTACTGCTTGCCGAAAGCTACCTTGGCCAGCAAGGTCACCGGATCTCTCCCCTCATTAAGGACGTTTGGAGAATTATGGACAGGGTCCACCAACCGGCTCGAGATTTTTATGATCTAACGCGCCAATCTATATATATATAACGCGTAGGTATGCGGCACAAAAATGGACGATATTTCTACATTCCGAATGACAACGGCTGCCAATACCAGATGTAAACATTAGCTGCCGTCCGCAATTTGCAACCGCGTGTCAACATGGATTTAAGCACTGAAATCGGGAATGTTCGAAAGCGAGCTGCACGATCAAGTGAAAATTGAGAACAGTCTCAAAAAAAGCGAAGAAATAATTCATTAAGAGAGAGGCGTGAAAAACAGAGCATAAATAATCGCGAGGTTAGGTTTAACCATCGCCGGCATTGCAATAAACAACCAGTAATATTTAATTTTCTACTCTTTTTTCAGTACTTGCTGAATTTTTTCTCCATTTTATAAGTGAAGAAATTTTCCCAATAATTTATTATTTAATATGATTAAGTGTAGATATCTGAATTGTAAACAGTAATATATACAGAGAGTGATGTAATCAACACTATATTTAAAATTTTTCCCCTACAATTTCTTATTTGTTGTAATGATAAATTATAGATATCTTAATTTTGAAAAATAGTACATACAAAGAAGGATGTAATTTTTAAAATAATTGATGTTGGGTTTCTCAGTCTTATCTTTAACTCTGTTCTGAGGTAATGTAAATTCACATTTTTTTATCACGATGTTCTTGAATCAGCCTTATAGAGAATGCCCCTTAACAACATATATTTATGATGACAGGTAATGGAAACATTCCTTACATATGTTACTTTCAGTTGCATTGTTTTGCAAAAGAAAATCTAAAACTAAAAGCGACCATGCTGGTCGCGCAGCGGCTAGTTGGACATAATTTGGCACGATATCTCGCAGGAGGACATCCGCCACCTCTATCAATCATTGTCAAGCCGAATAACTGTTTGCAAAAGGGCCAGAGGTGGGCCAACGCGTTATTAACTTTTTAGCTTTATGAAGCTCTTTACCTTCAATAAATCATTCATTTTTTCTCAAATTGTAATAATTTGTCTAGTACATGTACATCTACCGATTTTCGTCTCATTCGGATAACTCCTTCTTGGTGTCTGAAGCACAACTTTTTTTTTGTGGGGGGGGGGGGGTCTAAGAGTATATATGGAATATAATTCAAAGTAGTAGTAACTACGAATATTCTTACTCTAAAAAAAAAAAAAAAAAAGATTGTTGGACTTATTTGAAGAAAGTGAAGGTGTTCGAATTAAAAGATTAATTTCAGGAATTGAACTCTGCGACTTGAAACCTAGTCAGTTATTAGAGAAATTAAAATTCATGGCTACTGGAGATGTTTCAGAAAATTTAATTAAAACGCTATGGTTTGGAAAACTGCCCGACTTCATCAAAAATATTTTACTTGTTAGTGATGAAGATATTTCTAAGTTGACAATTATGGCAGATAAAATAAATGATATGAGTAGTAAACCTGAAATTTGCTAATGCAGAATTCACTCAAATTACTGAGTTCACGAAGAAAATTACATCTATTGAACAACAGATTGCACAGCTCGGTTTAAATCGCAATTCGCGATTTCGAGTTCGTCAGTCCAATAATTTCCGGGCTCACTCTCGTAGTAAATCGCGTAAAAGATATGATCCCAAATGAAGATTCCGTTTCTACCATTTTAAATTTTGAACTAAATGTTTGCCGGGAAAATGTACTCCTCCCTGTGAATCACGGTCGTTAAATTATACGGTCAACTCCTCCAAGGCATGACAACACTTTACTGCCAAAGTTAATTTAAATTAAATTAACCAAATTACATAATGGATGGTAGTAATGTATTGCATCGGAATTCAGCTAGTAGTAGAATAAAATAAAAATGTTTTTTAAGTAATAGTTTTTAGCCACTATCAGTTATATTAAAAAGTTCTCGTTCCTGTTTTGCTTCATTTCTATTAATTATCAAAACTGGAGCCTGCAAGTTGAAAAGTAAAGAACATACCTGAAAGACTTTTGATGCAAAGGGTCTCAAGTTATGAGAAATATTATTTGACTAGTATATAACCCCCGGTCAAAAACGACGGAATGTTGATCAGAGTTTCAAGATGTGATTCATCATTTTCATCGGGCATTGCTGAAAACTGTACTTAAACAGCAGTAAACAACAAAACAAAACTAAAACTGTTTCATAAGTGAATGGCTCACCACACAGCAGACATTGCTGAAAACGATACTTAAACAGCAGTAAACAATAATAAAATAAAACGTGAAACACAATTTAATTAACATTAAAATTAAATATTAAAAATGTAGTTATTTAAAGGGAATATGAAAAACTGTGGAGTAGAATGAATTCGAAATTCAAGCGAATGACTCAATTGAATAAATGATTCTTTTCAATGGATATTTTAATTTGAAGATATTTCAAAAACTAAACGGTTTTGAGCCAGGGTGTTCACTTGAAATTTTCATATTTTTTTAAAGGGCTTTCAAAATATGTAACTTTTGTGGTATTATTTTTCAAGAAAAATTTCAGAAAATGGCGCCGCAATGTCAAGATGTTCCCGACTTGGTCCGTCCCGGAATGGTTACCTACACTTTTTCTACTCTAGACTTTTATATAAGTAAAGATATTTTGAATTTTTCGATTCACCCTTTGTACTTGTACCCTAGCATGTGCGATTTTTGTAGTAAATTTACATTCTTCTATGGTGAATTGAGGGTGCATTAAATATGGTGGGATGTTAAGTATGACACCCTGAGGCCTTAAATCATGTATTGCAAAAACTTTGTCAGCAATGATAAGATCTCCTGGCTTTGACATTTAGATTATACCACACCTCTGAAAAATTTCTCCGTCAGAAATGGATCCAGGATATAAGTCACTAGCAAAACATTGCAGACCATTAGGAGAAACTGCAGTCAAACCTTTGAAAGTCTGCATATGTTTATAGTGTGAGTAAGTTTGCTTTTGAACATCCATATTATCTCTTGGGCTTTCTATTCGAATTTCAGTGCAGTCAATGAGGAATCTACAGTTTGGAAATGGATCAGAAATGTTTGGATCTCGCTTTTTCACTGAACTAGCCGCTGCGCGACCAGCATGGTCGCTTTTAGTTCTATATATTTTCTTTTGCAAAACAACTCAACTGAAAGTAACAAATGTATCGGATGTTACCATTACCTGTCATCATAAATATACGTTGTTAAGGGGTATTCTCTATAAGGTTGATTCTAAAACATCGTGATTAAAAAATGTGAATTTCCATTACTTCAGAGCAGAGTTAAAGAAAAGACTGAGAAACCCAACACCAATGATTTTTAAAATTACATCCCTCTCTGTATGTACTATTTTTCAAAATTAAGATATTTACATTTTATCATTACATCAAATAAGATATTGTTGGGGAAAATATTTTCCCCTTATAAAGGGGGCTTGGGGTGCCCTTTGAGTGGATGACAGATCTGTACTGTTTGTCCGGCATCCTCGAGCCCCACAGCAATGGAAAGCACCGGACCTGGGAAATTAACCTTCGTCTGCGTATTCAGGTATTGCTACGTAGCGGCTGGTCTTCAGGTGTTCAGGGACGATGGACTTTAACAGGTCTGGGGGTCCGAGGTGTCAATTCATAAGGTTTCCCCTTATAAAATGGAGTAAAAATTTAGCAAGTACTAAAATATAGTGTGCATTACATCACTCTCTGTATATACTATTGTCCACAATTCATTTATCTATACTTAATCATATCAAATAATAAATTGTCGGGAAAATTTCTTCACCTATAAAAATGGAGTAAAATTTCACCACGTACTGAAAAAAGTGTAGAAAATTAACTATTACTGGCTCTCAGTTGCTATGCCGGCGATGGTTAAGCCTAACTTCGCGATCATTTATACTCTCTTTCACGCCTCTCTCTTAATGAATTATTTCTTCTTCGCTGTCTTTCTTGAGACTGTTCCCAAATTTCACGTGATCGTGTAGCTCACTTTCGAGCATTCCTGTTTTCAGTGCGTAAATCCATGTTGACACGCGGTTGCAAATTGTGGACGTTCGGTAATGTTTACATCTGGTAGTGGCAGCCGTTGCCATTCGGAGTGTAGAAATATCGTCGATTTTTGTGTCGCATACCTACACGTTTTATATATATAGATATAATGATGGGATAATTTTACACTATCACAGTAAATCCATCTCTCTTCAATGATACATCAGAAAATATAATCGACGGAAATGAAATGAGTGAAGACGAACCCGTCGAGGATAGTCTTACAGCTCACCAACAGACGCTGCTTTGGATCGATAAGTTTCTCCGGATTGCACCAGCTGAAATGAATTTGACGCATAGTTTATTTTTTACCATGTTTTTATTTACTTGCTTTCTTGTTTGTTTGTGTGTGTGTGTTTGTCCAGTACAAATCTTGCAATCGATTTTTAACTAACTTCCCAACTACTGTCCGACCACAGAAGCAAGGTCCCTGGAATCTGTTACGCATGCGCGAGAAAAGCTAGTCTTCTTAGAAAATAGGGGAAAACGTCATATTTTCGGATGTGTTTGTTTATGAAATACGGAATGCATTTCAGACTGCTTTTTGTTCGCAATTTTAAAGCAATTTTTTAAACTTTATTTTTGATCGAATATGTGAATAATAATTTCAAAATGATAAAAAGAAAGGAGCAAATCTATTTAAAAAATAGGAGTGTTATAGGAGTGGATATTTTCGGATTACATCAAAATCAAAATTATCTAAAGCTACGTTTTCGGTGGTTCTTTTTTTCTGACATTTCCTCAGGAGATTCAAATTTTGGAGTTTCTTCACCCTTTGCTTCTCTGCGTATTCTTTTTACTCTGGACATTGATATCCCGGTCATTTCACTAGCTCTCTTTAGGGATTGCGAAAGTGGAACAATAACATTTCCTTCTAGCGCTTCTTTATCACACAATTTAATTACATTGTGTATCATACGTTTACAATCACTACGGAACGGCTTATTCCGAGCAGTTGTGTTGGGTAAAGGACCCATTAATTTTAATATAATAATCAAAATAACAGATGAGGAAAAAGCAAGCAAGCGTAGTTAGTAACCGATTCTAAAGAATGTCGAGAGAATACGAGACTTTTCCCCCTCCTTCCTCAGCAGCCTTACCAACAGCGTGAATAGAATCGTCTTGGTACTGCCAACCGTGGTTCTTCGTACTGTGGTCGGACAGTAGCTAGACATTTCAAACTTTTAGAATAGCTCAGAACACGGTGACAGTGCATTTTTTAAATACTTTTAGCCATCTTTAAGCAGAATTAAATTAATTTTCAGTTAATTTTGTTTTGTAGACTAGTGCAGCCATCTATCAGCCGGGACGGAAACGAAAAGTTAAATGCAAGTTAACTTAAAATTAACTTCATTTTCTTTGAAGTTGATGGGATAATTCATCAAAAAAAATTTTTTAAAGTATTTATTAATACATAGAATTGTCAAATTTATATGATTCAACAGAAAATTTAAAAACATGGTATATAAAAAGTTCTTTTTATCTCGTAATTATTTTTTACCGTGTTTTTATTTACTTGCTTTCTTGTTTGTTTTCGTGTTCGTGTGTGTGTGTTTGTCCAGTACAAATCTTGCAATGGATTTTTAACTAACTTCCCGACTAGCTAGACATTTGAAACTTTTAGAATAGCTCAGAACACGGTGACAGTGCATTTTTTTAATAGTTTTAGCCATCTTTAAGCAGAATTAAATTAATTTTTAGTTTTTTTTTTGTAGACCTGTGCAGGCATCTATCGGCCGGGACGGGAACGAAAAGTTAAACGCAAGTTAACTTCCAATAAACTTCATTTTCTTTCAAGTTGATGGGATAATTCATCAAAAAAATTTTTTAAATGTATTAATATACATAGAAATGTCAAGTTTATATGATTCAACAGAAAATTTATAAACATGGTATATAAAAAGTTCTTTTTGTCTTGTAATTATTGATGAACATGAGGAGAAAAGTTTATTCCCCACCATATATCTTGGTCAGTTCGGAGTATTCAAAGATTTACGTGTTACGTCGTTCATGATGGCTACAAGTGAATTGAGACGTGCCGACCGTCGAGAAGTAACACCACATCGTCTATATGTATAAAACAGTTCCATAACTGACTGACATACAACGCAAACCAAACCGCTGGACTTAAAGGGCTGAAATTTTGCATCGCGATTCTTCTTATAGTGTAGGGGTGCAATACGGCATGAGTCAGATTTGAAGTTTATTATAAAAAAAATAATATTTACTGAAAAATATAGATATAAAACAAAAAATACTCTTTGAAATGCTCAAATAATGAATAAATAATATACTACGCGTCAATAGATATTTATTAAGAGAGAAAAACAACATTACATTGAAATAGTTCTGTTCATAAGCAAACACCCTCCCGCACACCCTCGAAAGGGAGATAATTGGGTTATCATAACTTGGGAGGTTACCGCAGTAAAATATTATCGTTCTCTTTAGCGTACAGGTCCTGATTTCGTACTAGGCCAATGTTTCTCTCGAGCATGCGTACGGAGATGTATTTTTAAGTTTCCATTATCAGAAAATTCTTCCTTACATACTCTACAGATAAAAGACTGTAGAGTATGTAAGGAAGACTTACTCATATGCGTACGGAGATGTTTTTTTAAGGTAGAGCTCTGAGAAAATCCTTTGTTACATACACTGCAGATGAAAGACTTTTCTCCAGTATGCGTTCGAAGATGCATTTTTAAGATAAAGTTCCGAGAAAATCCTTTGTTACATACACTGCAGACGAAAGGCTTTTCTCCAGTATGTGTACGGAGATGATTTTTTAATGTATTACTATCATGAAAACCTCTTTCACATACACTGCAGATGAAAGGCCTTTCTCCAGTATGCGTTCGGAAATGTCTTACTAATTTATCATTTTTAGAATATCCTTTCTGACATACACTGCAGACGAAAGGCTTTTCTCCAGTATGCGTAAGAAGATGTCCTTTTAAGCCACCTCTTTGAGAAAAACCTTTGTTACATACACCGCAGACGAAAGGCTTTTCTCCAGAATGCATACGGAGATGTATTTTTAATTGACTATTTCCAGAAAATCCTTTCTTACATACACTGCAGACGAAAGGCTTTTCTCCAGTGTGAGTACGGAGATGCGCTTTTAAATGAGTCTGTTGAGAAAATCCTCTATTGCATACACTGCAGACAAAAGGGTTCTCTCCAGTATGCGTACGGAGATGTGTCATTAATTGATCATTTTTAGAAAATCCTTTCTGACATACAGTGCAGACGAAAGGCTTTTCTCCAGTATGCATACGGATATGTTTTATTAAGCTACTACTCTCAGAAAAACCTTTCTCACATACATTGCAGATGAAAGGCTTTTCTCCAGTATGCGTACAGTAATGATTTATTAATCCTTCCTGACATACACTGCAGGCGAAAGGCTTTTCTCCAGAATGCGTACGGAGATGTTTTTTTAATTGACCATTTTCAGAAAATCCTTTCTGGCACACACTGCAGACGAAAGGCTTTTCTCCAGTATGCGTTCGAAGATGCACTTTTAAGTGAAAATTCCTAGAAAATTTTTTGTTACATATACTGCAGACAAAAAGCATTTCTCCAGTATCCGTTCGGAGTTGCATTTCTAAATTACTATTTTGGGAAAATCCTTCGATGTTAGGGAAATTTGCCATCATAGTGATCTGCAGATTTGAAAAAAAAAAATCACAGAAGTTGCAGACGAATAGTTTATCTTCGTTATGCTTGTCGCGATAATTTTTCAAATGGCTGCCCCGAAAAAAGAATCGTATTCATACTCAGGTATAAAAGATTTTTCTCTAGCATGAACACAAATGTGCTATCAATTTGTCCCGATGAAATCTTTTTTCCACATACATTTTAAACCTTTGAAATTTAGTGCAATGTAGCCCCAAAGACTTTTTTTATTTTTTTTCAACTAACCTTATTAGAAAATCCCTTGTTAGTCCCGCAACGCACAGATTTTCTCTTCGGTTCATCTAGGATAATGAGCTTGTTTTACAAACCTTTTCAGATTTTTCCCTTGTCTCTCGCGTTACTTAACGATTTTTATCATGCTTGGGACCGATTACGTGTTTTGAAATGATTCGTTCGAAGATGTCCAACAGGTTTTACAGAGAAATTAGTATTTCTCTTCTTGGCATGAGATGCTGGAGATATGTTGCCGTACGTTGCTCTCTTAAATTGTGGAAACTGCAACTCACTGAACAATTAGTCAAAACACTGAACAATAATCAAAGCAAAGTAATATTTCTTCGGAAACAAGCACCTATTAGGAATATATCTGCCCTTGCGACCAACTGTGAACAATTAATCCTGAGTTTCATATAAAAACTGAAACTTTCCTCTTCAACAAAACTTCTCTTGTATTTAATTCAATTTTATCAAATTTTAAAATGGTAATCTGGAATGAAAATATCCACTGGCACGTATTACGACAGAATTCTTGAAAACCTGTAACGGACAAAAGAAAATTAAAAGGTTAATAAATTTAAAATATCAAGAAACTTAATAAGATATTTGCTACAGAATGGAGCACTCTTAAAATACACATGTAATTTGTCTTGAAAAAAATAAAACAAAACCTAAGTAAGTTTATATAAGTTTGCACCAAACAGATTATTGTCACTAGGCGCATTCTCTAGATCTGCCTCATTATAAAAGCCATTCCGGTTTTTTTAAGACAAGTGATACTGGGAACTGGGATATTAACATATATAAAAGCTTCTTTGACGAGGGAGTTAACAAAGGAATAAGATGACAAAATTTTATAAATTGCGAAATCGAAAGGATTTACTAGAGCAAAAATCTAGATTTCCTTTCCCATCGAGCATTTCTTAGAAACGCATATTTTTCATCTGAATAAGAATTTCATGGGAGTTTATTTGCCTCTCTGTGAAATTAAACGAGAAGTAAGACTCCATGATACGAAAGCTGATTTTGGAACCATTTTGTAATACTTAACTCGCCTTATATTTCATATTTTACAGTAAGATAATCGAAAAAATGATGCAATGACAATGTGGCACAGAATGGGACTTCTGCTGAACGCTAATCTGTGGGGTAAATCTTATTTTTCTCATTTCTTAGATATGAGATTTAGGCTGAGATCACTACTGTATAGTAACAGAATTTATCAAGCTTTATTTTCAATTCCAGATTTTCGGATATTGGGAAACTTACTTGTACCTCAGAATAACATATAAACCAGAAACGCATAATTGACATTATATTGTATATTCGTATGTTTACAAGCAATCGCCCCCCCCCCCCCCCCCAACAAAAAAAAGATAAATTATGTTTTAATCTTAATCAGCATTTTGTAAAAATTCAGGTTATCTAGGATACATGAATTTTCGATTAAAAAATAATTCATTCAAATTATACATTCGTAAAGTTAATTCCTGATGTTTATACAACATTAAAAACAGTCTGTATATTGCATTATTGCAAAGTCACAAAATTTAATATTTATACATAGTATTTATAGCTTATCATTTATTTTAATTAATACAAAGCTTATCTGTAGCAAGCATCAGTACAAACCTTATCTGCATTACAAATTGAAAGAAAGAGGTATTCTGCATGTGTGCTCCAATGTGTTAAAATTTAAAGGTTCCCATGCAAAATTAATTAGAAACTTCATAAATTAAACATCTTTACACTATGATGCAACTCACATTTGTCTAGCATTTAGCTACATAATATCAGTACAAACTCGATACATAAATTAAAACTTGATAAATTTTTATATTCGTTAAAAAAAATAAATTAAAAAGACTCAATTCATTTTTCAATCAAAAAAATCAAATTTTAACTTGCAAATTTAAAACATATTTCAGAAACAAAAATGAAAAACACAAATTTCTCCACAGCTTATCTAGAATATTTTTTCAGTGTTTGACATTAATATTATACTTAACAGAAGGCATTTACAGCTTTTAGCATAACACTGGTTTTTCACATCAGATAAAAAATATTTCGCATATATAGTAAATGATATGAACAGGAAAAGTCAATGAAAATTGTACCTTGTAGAAACAAACAAAAAAGGAAAAAGGCAAATGAAAAATTTCATGGTGTCATTTACAGCATTCTTGATTAAGAAATATTTATGAAAAGTAAAACAAAAAATGACACATATTTACAGGACAGGTTGGTCCTGTAACAACTATTCAGACAGCACAACTATTCAGACTACACAGAAAAATTCAGCTCAAAATACAAAAGGATCAAAGAATATATAAAAATATATAATACATGACCCTGGTTATGAAATTAATTTATTATGGTGCATTTAAATTAGTAAATGACTAAACACATTTATGATGAGCAGAGTGCAGAAAAGACTATATATATATATATATATATATATATATATATATATATATATATCTGTGAGAAAAAGATAGATATAGTTCTTAAACACAAAAAAATGTTTCAATTTAACCACAGTTTTTTCTTTTCTATGGACTATAATATTTCTTTGCTTTGCAGGTCTAATTTCAACTTTGTGGTCAATTTTTCATATTGCATACAAAACAATGTATATTTCTTTTGTAAAGAGCTAAACAAATATTTTCAATTATTTTTAAAGCTATATATGGAGTCAGCTTTTGACTAATCACAAAAAATATTTCCCCTTATTCCCCACATAAATCAGAGTGCAACAAAGTACAGGGCATTAGCCATAAAAATTATAAAGAAATATGGAGGCGGTTCATTGTGTTAAAACTTTTCTTTTTATTCCTCTTCAAACCTAAGATACACTTTTCAAATTTTCAAGAAAAACACATTTTACATACTGAATTTTGAAATGTTGTCAGTTCTTGCAAAGATAATGACTATTTTGAAATTTTGCTTAAATATGTGTCTTAAAATAGCAAAATGAGGCAGTAGTGTTAAGAACACATGAATCTTTTTTACAGTGCTAATGTTCATAACTAGGAACTTAAATGTCAATACTCCATTCTCATACAACAACAACGAAAAAAAAATCTTATTAACTGCAATCATCATGTATAACTTACAAAGAAGTGAAAGTGAACTTTATATGACTTTATCAATATACAGCATTATTAATATACAGTTACGTTACAGTAGGAGACAAATTTACAGAAACTTAAAAATATGAATATTATTGAGAGAAGTATTTAATGAACTTCTCCATACAGACAACCGTCTTTTAACAATCCATAAAATTTTCTCACAAGAAATAAATTAGCAACAATGTATTTTAATTATCTCCTGCTTTGCAGACACCCTCAGATATCAATGCAGACACTATTTTCAGTGATGGCTTTGGATTAGAATGCCTTAATAGATTCTATCTGAACTTGTCTGATATCAATAGAATTTTATCTCACAGGAAGTAAATCATTAAGGATAAAAACCACCAACTACATTACTTTTATAGCTAAAGACAAACCACTATTTAATTGTAACTGTCATTGTTATTTGTAGTTCCATCTTTAAACTTGCCTAATAGCATGGAATTTCATCCCCTAAGAAATAATAATTGAAACTTCACTAAAGGTTTAAAAAAAAAAAAAAAAAAAAAATCCACAATATGAAAATACAGTCAGTGGTAAATTGTGTGTCAATAGCTCTAGCTATAGAAAAAATATTACAAAATCAATGTTATTGCATGTATTCATATAAGATAGTGATAGTGAATCTTAAGGATTGCATTGACAAAGGACTCATCTCAAAGTGAAGCAGTTGGATTTCAAGAAAAAACAATAAATGGTAGTAATTACCTAGAATATCAACTGTCATTCCCTGTACGATTTAAGGAGATATCAACAGGTATATTTATAGCAGTAATGAAACTAGGCTTTTCTGTTTTTTCTGACAAAACATTATTTTTACAAAGAGAACAAAGTAATAGGAAAAAGATTGCTGAAGATCATTTTAACCTTAGGATGAGTAACATAAGGAAATCAGGGGCAAAGACCGCTGTCAGAAAGTTAATACCTCTAGGGTTACATGTATTAGCCATAGAGTTATCATTGTTTAACAGAGGATGACATCAGTTCCTTGATTGAGAGAAATTCAAATTAAAAAGCACCTGTATGGCATCCCTAATCATGTCAGAGGGGTTGACTAACCTTGAAAACATTGCAAATAGGAATATAGTAATGTTATATTATACATGGACCATGCTATATTACATCCAAAGAATATTTTTCCATGAAACAATTTTTCTAACATTTAACAGTTCTAAATGCTAGCAAATGGACATCAGTAGCATCCAGTCATATAAGGGCATTCCACTAACTAGTTAAAAAAACAGATTCCTAAAATAGAAGAGTCTTAATCAGTTGCTGAGTATTCTGAAATCATGAATATAAAATATACCTCAGAATGGGTGAAGCATATATGGGATATCATCAAGAAATTATAAATGGCTACTGCTAGAATGTAGGTTTTAAAGACCCAGTGACTGTTTAAAAGGATTTTAATTAATATATAAAGTAGAACAATTTTCAGCCTTCATTAATGCAAAAGCCTTCTTCATGATCGTGACTTAAGTGATCGTGGTGTAAGGTCCTAACAATGATGGTGGTACTAATTTTTGCTTTCATAAATTGAAAATTATCTTCAAAGTATCTTTCTGATCATTTGTAAACTCATTTACAACTATCTTGTATCACATACAAAAACATTTCAATACTTACCCTATTACACACCCCAACATAAGGATTTCATTGATATATTTTTTTCACATTTCATTAAATAACTCATGAATAAATAATCTTATTTATAAACTAAGAAATATCACTTAGATATGAAGCATGCAAATTCATATAAACTGTAAATTCATGGAACACGACATTCAATCCTATTTGACTTATTTCATTTAGGATCCATAACCTAGTTTTAACAACTAATTCCACTGGTGTTTGAATGTGGAAATTTAAATGGTATTTTTCCAGAAAAGAAAACGGGCAACTTTAGGAAATGAAGATAATCTTCCGATATAATAACAGCTTCACACAATAAACCATTGCAACTAAAGGTGATATATCCAGATCTATATACTCTTTGTAAAGTCAGACACATCCTATTGTATAAAATATCTCTTAAATACAGAAGTCCCATAGGCTTCTGATATGATCTTGATGCTTTACATGACAGTTTATTTATTTAAAATAATGCTGCTATCATAATAAAATTTTAAAAAAAATAAATTTAAAAAAACATTAAGATACACACCCTCATACTAAACAAAATAACTTTCACAGTAAATGGCTGATAAAAGGAAGATCTTATTAGAAGATTTACAAACAATTCATTTACATATAAATTAGCAATATATTTTAAAATCTTTGAATCTTGGAAATCCTTATTCTAAGGACATGGAGTTACAAATACTAAAACATCTACCTTATATAAAAGTTGGAAGAAACATGGTCACTAAATTATTTTTTTACTAAATTGAAGACCAATAAACAAATATTGCCAGCATATACCAATCAAACAAATAAAGATCAAAAATTGAGATACATAGCATTTTTAATTAATTCCATTCTCTGTATCTCTGACCATTATTGAAATATCAATACATATTTAAAGAAACATTAAGAGGATATATCTTAGCTCTTAGGATTTATATTTCAAATATTTGTTCAGATCATAGTTATATCCAAAGCAGGAATAAATGCTAAAAGATAACTGCAAAATATTACTAAGTAATTGATAAAGCATTTTTTACTTCATTCAATATTTATTACACAATTTACAAGCACAAAAATTTTAAGGTACAGTACTCAGACAAGCTTGGACACAAAAAAGTGAGTGACCTATCTCATCATCCTTAATTATTAAAAAGGAAAGATTTTGACTCCATTGATAAAAACAACTTATAAGAATTCAGAGCTCATTACTTCCTTGATAAGTTTGTCTTGCACAACCATACCTCCTGCTAGATATCCTTAAAAAGAAATTCCCCAAACTTTTGTTTCTCTACAAGCAAAATTTTTCTGAAAATGCAAAGGATAAGGGACAGAGATTTTATCTATGTTGAATTCATACGAAAAGAGTCACAGATATCCTTTTAAAGGATATTCAGTTGGCATCTTATCTCAAAATATTGCTGTCAAATTATAAATAATAGAAGTTAATTTTAAATCTCAAAATGAGAGTTATAAAACAAGATCAGTAAAAAGGCAGTAAAAAAATTAAAGACTCAAATATTTTAATTCTGACATTTTCTTTAAGTTAATATTTAAAGAAATACAAAAAATATTAACTAACTGAAGTAAAACATTTTGAAATTCACTTTATGTAAAAGTAATATAAAGAAAAACTATCAAAATATTCATGTAGAGTGGAATCTCGATCGATCATTCTCCAAATC
Organism: Dolomedes plantarius; assembly: GCA_907164885.2. Classification (NCBI taxonomy): domain Eukaryota; kingdom Metazoa; phylum Arthropoda; class Arachnida; order Araneae; family Dolomedidae; genus Dolomedes; species Dolomedes plantarius. The sequence goes on along the minus strand of OU015499.1, from coordinate 125,061,968 downwards.
ATCATTTTCCCATATGTGTCGTTTATTTCCCCCAGTCCCGATGATCATTTTACTTTGTTATGTTCCCACATCTCAGTCGGTCCCCCAAGATTCCACTATAAATACTTTTTGAAACACTACAATCTAAATTAATCTTCATACTTTTAGCTGTGCCCTTTCTTTTCTAAAACAATTAAGGTTTTGTAACTATTTTCTTTGTCTCAAAAGATTAAAAAAAACTCCATTTAGAAGAAATATCAACCATGCCAAGAATTCAGAACTAAATTCTTGGCAAAATTTTATCTTTTGTACCATTATTGTATATGAATAAGACATATCAATGATGTGATATTTATTCATAGAATCACATTTCAAATAATTGTCATCAGCTAATTTCAAATAAGGCAAAAAAAGAAAAAAACTCCTGTAAGACAGGAACAAACATACAAAGAGTATAGATTTTATACATGATATCTGCAAAAATAAACACAAAGAAAAAGTTTAGATATTCAGTGTTCCTAATTTTTTAAGCCCCTCAGATTTTTACATTGATAATAATTGCTAATATTGACAATCGTTCATTATTAATTATTTCAAGGGTAAAGAAATTTTAGTTACAAATATGTTAAAACAAAAACAAACTGCAAAACATGATGATACAAGTCAAGAAAATTTCTTCATTAATAAGTATAAAACAATTTCTATATTTAATATTTTATATTTATTTTTCCCTTAAAAATTATGCAATCATGCAACAAAGTGGACTGTAAACAGTCCAGTAATTACAGTTCAACAATCCCAAATAACACATTGGCATTAAACGTCACATTTATAATATAACATCCATGCAATACAATAAGTATAGAACAATTAAATAACTATATTGATATCACTCTTTTGATGATTTTTAATATAATATTTGCCAGTCAACCATCATATACGTACATCATTATTCTGTTCGGTTCAAGAAGTTATTGAAATTTGGTCAATAATTGATAGTGAGACAGTACCTGTTCAATATGCTGGTAAAAATTCATACTCCTGTCTTCTAATTCCAATCCGCTTTAGTTTGTAAAGGGCTCCATACTCTGGCAATGTAAGAAAATTAACTTAAAGATTCTTATTTGAAACACACACGTTTGAATGCAACTTAAAATATTTCCGAATATAATCTATATTAGGGATGGATCTGAAATACTGGACCTGTTTCTTTGTAATAGGTAAGTGCTAACAGAACTTTGGCACTGTTACCGAGTTTCAAAAGTAATAGGTACGGCGTACGTGTCAAAAGATAGAATACTGCCGCCAGGCGAAAAGTTTAGGTAAGGGAATATTTTCTGGTAACAGGTAGGGGAAAATACTCCTATACCATGAAGCTACAGAAGGACGGGAAGCTTCAATGGGAAATTCTTCGAAAAATGGACCAATTATGGTCGCTCACCGGCAGATGGCTCGATATGTCAGAAAAGTGCGGATGAGGTTTTAAATCATTAAAAAACTTTTATATATATATATATATATACACAGTAAAAATTGCTTATAAGAACACCGGTTATAAAAACATATCGCTTAAAAGAACGGAATTATTAGTTCCCGGCCAATTCTCATGTGTAATGATGGATAGAATCTCCGGTTATAATAACATTGTTAGTAAGAACATATCGCTTTTAGTGACTTAAAATTAATTGGTTTCTGGGAAAATATATCGCTTATAAGAACATGTTAATTGTGAACGGAATTTCCAGTTTAGAAAACGGGGGGAAAATGGAGCATTAGGCAACGAATTAATGGTTAGTCATGCCACGATTTCAAATATATTTAAGAATAGAGAAAAATTAAAAGAATTTGAAAAAGATCGGACTAATATTAAGAAACTTCAAAAAAGTCCACATGCTGACATAGAAGAAACCCTTTTGCAATGGTTTAAGTTTCAAAGGAGTGCCAACATTCCCCTAAGCGGACCGATTTTGCAAGCGAAAGCAAAGAATTTGCGAAGCTCTTTAAAAAATGTGATTTTGTTTGTTCAACTTCGTGGATCCAGAGATTTCTTGAGAGGCATTCCATTATGTTCGGGAGAATCAGTGGAGAATTGAAGGCCGTGACACCAGGAGTTTCTGATAACTGGCTTAAAACCGTTTCAGAGAAGGCTATGAAGACCATGAAATCTTCAACACTGATGAAACTGGCCAGTTTTATACGATGACCCCGGATAGGAAGTTGCGTTTCAAACACGAACCGTTGATTGAACATGAACCTTTTAAGCAATTTTTGAACGTCATTTTTCAGGTGTAAATAGAAATTATGTGACAATGAATTTGGTATTTCTAGCAGTTTTAAGTTATCTATCGGATATAAAAACTATCGATTATAAGAACCAGTTTTTAAAGTCCCCTGGATGATCTTATAAACGATTTGTACTGTATATAAATTATATATATATATATATGAAATAAATTTAAAACCCTTTTTATTGTTTATCACGCCCTTTCCAAAATCTTCATCCCTACGCCAATCAGTCCCTCTTTCTTTGTTTCTACCTAAATCCAAACCGAAGTAATTTATTAGTTTTTCCCCTAAGGCACGTGTGGCCAAAGCTTAGATAACAGTTATATAACGCTAACGGCGTGGAACATTCGAAACCCATCATCCGATATGACGCGACTTAATCACGTGTCCGTTTCTGACAAATTAGAAGTTTGATAGACCTGTACTCGGAAGAGAATTGCGCGCTTTCTGTAGCTCTTTGTGTTCGAACCATGAAACTAACATGACGTAAGTTGAGCCTCCGTCCATATCTCGCAGTGCTCTGCTTTGCCGGGGCCTTTTTGCCCGGCATCGGTGGAATTAAACTTGTTATAATCCTACTAGAAGATGTCCAGCAACATTTCGGTAAATAAAACACTATTTTGTGACCAGATGCCTCCTTGCATGGCGTTGAACTCAGTTACTCTCTCCATTTGCCAGCCACTTGTGTGTGAAAACTGCCTGACTACAAAATTGATGATTCAACGGCCAAGTTATTTGCCTACTTACGACTACACCTATTGTTATCATTACATTTTAGCTCGGCAGCAAGTGAACCTGTCCGCGGCAAGAACGCCAATGGATACCCAGGCCGTGGGAAACAATTATTTTTCGTTTTTCCAGAGAGATTCTGTGAGAACTTCAAAATCGGGAGTGTCCGCAGCCAGCGTTTTCGTTTCAACGTTACCGCGTGTGAATTTTTCACTTTGGCTTGGTGTGCCAGCGATAACGCAACAGTAGTGCATTAGTGCGCATTTCTGCCTTACGATGGTGAATCAGCTCCATGTGCGACCTTCGATTTGAAGCCAGCGTGAACAGCCCCATTTCGGTGCTAGTGTGATCGTCAATCAGTGCTTCGGCTTGCTGCGAGATTCATCCTGGATCAGTTTCAACGTGTGGGCGTCCAAGTCCGGTGTTTCTTCAAAAATTGTGCATTTCCCTTTTCAGAAATCTTGTGCCGGAATGTGTGTATTTACGATTAGTGTTCTTCATTGCCCTAGTTGTGCTGCAACCAGAAGAAACATGTTTGCTCCTGCGTCAACAAATTTAATTTGTGATTTATCGATGGGAAAAAATGTTCATTTTCTAATTAATTTAAACAAAAAGTAATAAGTTAAAACATGGGTTAAGGATTGTAAAGGCGAGTTAATGTTTTTGAGTGTGAAGTACTTTGAATTGAGTTTAAATATATTAAATAAACAATGAGAAAGGATGCTTTCTGAATTTTATAATAGGAAAAGTTTAAAGTTTAAAATATAAGGATGTGTTAATTGATTCCATACTTTAAGATCTAATTGATTTTTGATATATTCTTTAACCCCATTTAATGTATATCTTAGATTCATTGAGTGATATTTAACTTTTACAGTTACTATTGATTTTTAATGTGTTATAAGATAATAAGTGTTATTAAAAATTGAGGAAGATATTAAAATTTCGAATGATTATATTCTAGTGATTAAATGCTTTTCATTTTTATTTTGTATTTTTGTGGTACATATGTTGCAAATAGTTGAACTTTGTTTAACAACGAGGACTGAGAGTGTGTTAATTAAATAAAGACTGAGAAGTATTTATTGACCTCAGATAAAAAATTGATTGAACTTTTAAAACAAAATTCTCTCAAGTACCACAAATCATTTAGTGTATTTTTTGAAGTGTTTTAAGTGTTTTTGAAAGTCTTTATTTTATAATGAATATTTAGTATTTTTGTTTTATAATGGTAATTTTGATAATTTTGAAGAATCTTGAATTTTTAAAATATTGATAATTTTCGTATCCGGATACTACCCAGCCAAATAACATGAAAGTAATTGTGAATTCCTGATTTGTGTTAAAGTGATCCTGTATTTCGCGATTGTGACATTTTATATTTTTTTCTCTAATCTACCCTATTATCATAAGAATGTGCACTCCTCTAAACTAAATTTGAATATTTGAGAAAATTAATGATTTAAAACAATTTGCACCGAATTAAGTCAAACAAATTTTTTCTTCCGGTAACCTAACCTCAACTTAATTGAAATTTAATTTCTTGTGAGTCGGTTCGACCCCGACCACAAATATGATATAATACAAATCCCAAATGAGTCGGTTAGACCCCGACCATAATTTAATTTAATAATAATAAATCTTTGTGATTCGGTTCGACCCCGACCGCAAAATAATCCTCGAACAACCCAACCAATGGTAGCTCAGTGGGCCTGAATTTAGTTCGTTTTCGCCGGGCCTCTGCGGAATTTCACACCGTAGATTGTTACATTTGGAGACCTAGGCTAAGTTCATTGCTCCAGTAGTGTAAATCCATTTCTCCCTAACTTAAAAAAGAATAATGTTGAGTGTTATTGGATGAAATCAAATTAAGACAATTTTTGAAAATATTATTTTTAAAACCCTGTTTATTCCTAATTAATTGAAAAGTGTATTGCCAAATTTCCTTTATTCAATTTGTTTACTGTGTTGAACTGTATTTTTAAAATTTTTCTTATTAATTTGTTTCCATGGTGCATTTGAAAAAATTATATTAGAAAAACCTTTGAAGCTAATTGCCAAGAATTTAACTAATTAACTTTAATAAACACCATGAAGCCTAAACCTGAATAAAGACAAACCTCATAAACCAGAGATCCTTTTTCCTTTTTTATTTATTTTAGCGGTGCCTAACACCTCTTCACTTCATTTTTGATGGTTAAACCTTGTGTGTTGTCTACATAAATTAAATAATTTGAAAAAAAAAAATCTATCTTTTAAACTTTCTCTTAGAAAACCCTATTATATGTGAACCTCTGGATCTCATGAATGTAACCCGACTATGACAACTCTATTTCTTTCATCTTTCAGTAAATTCTCTCCTTCTTGAATACTCTATCCTATCACCCACCTCTAACCGCGCGTTGGAAGTCATCCCATCTGTTTAGAATCCTTTTTAATTTTTTTTGCTTCACCTACTCAGTCACTTGAAGTGCTGAGAAATAAAACTAGAAAATAATGACTAAAGACAGGCCTTGGGGTGACCGCTTCTTTTGTCCTCCCAATTCTTACTCATACTTCCATAGGCATGACAATTGTCCACCTTCCCTATTTCCCATCTTCGTCCCAAAAAACATGTTGTTTCGGCTGTCATGTCCTATGGGAGAATAACGGTTGGTCCACTGCACGGCCACTTACACTTTCACGCAAACAGCACACCCCCTCACTCCTTAGTAGTATAGTTATGAAAGAATTTGAACCTAAGGCAGTTGAGAGATACACAGACACAAACACTGACACCTTTACAGAAACAATTGTTATGAAATAATGTAGTCCATGATAAAAATTAAAAAAAATTTCATTCCATTTTTAAGCATCTATTAAAATTCTGTTGTGATTTATTGTGTTTTAATAAGTATATTTTTTCATTCCATTCTAAAGTGTATATCAATTTTGTTGTGAGTCTGAAATACTACCATATTCATCTTAACATGTAACAAGTGTATTGATATTTTAATTTTGTTTTGTAATACTTTGTGGTATATTGTATGATATTGACATGTCTGGTGCGAACACAGAGGTGATATTTTAAATTCTAAAATCCTAAAACAAAAGTTTTCAAAAATTACTCCTCAAAAATCTTATTCCCAAATTTAATCTTTTTGTTACGCGGGTCTCGCCTGATGGAGAGCCTTGCTGAGGGAGTCGGCCCCTCATGCAAGTATTTTCCGGAGGGGGGGAAATTGAAATAAATTTAAAACCCTTTTTTATTGTTTATCACGCCCTTTCCAAAATCTTCATCCCTACGCCAATCAGTCCCCTTTTCTTTATTTCTACCTAAATCCAAACCGAAGTAATTTATTAGTTTTTCCCCTAAGGCACGTGTGGCCAAAGCTTATATAACAGTTATATAACGCGAACGGCGTGGAACATTCGACCCCCATCATCCGATATGACGCGACTTAATCACGTGTCCGTTTCTGACAAATTAGAAGTTTGATAGACCTGTACTCGGAAGAGAATTGCGCGCTTTCTGTAGCTCTTTGTGTTCGAACCATGAAACTAACATGACGTAAGTTGAGCCTCCGTCCATACTGCTATGATGAGCGAAATGGCACGGGACTTGCGTAAGTCAGGAGATTTGGTCTTGTCCTAGGATTCTGACCTATCGACTGCAGCCTTGTTAGGTTAGCTGGGCCTTCCTTGAGATGGTCCAACCCTAGAGGTCACGTTCCTCGTCATTGGGGTGCTGCCCTTTGGCGAATACAGGACACGCCGGCTCACGAAGGTTCCGCAGGGTGGGTTGCACAGCAACGATGAGGTTTTTACCATGTTCCTGGTTCTGCGCCCAGGGTTGCAACTGTTCCCTCTCAAAATCGACCATTCCCAATTTAGGCCAGGTCGTCTCCTATCTGGGATTTGTATCGATGCCGTCTTCTCTTAATCTTTTTTCTTAGTTAGTGCCAGTACTGCTAATTCTTAATTCTGCTAACTTGACTTCGTGTAATCGCTCACAGCCACTAACGTTTTGCCGTCGTTTCGTTTGGGCCATTTTTCTCCTTTCACCACCTTCTTCTTTTACTAATGTCCTGTTGGTTGGTGGTTTCGAGTGTCCTCCGGCAGAGCCTTCTAGTCTTCCAAATTAAAAGTTATTTTTCTTCTAGCACATCCTTCTGTTCTGCTTGGAGCCCGACTGTGCGGCTTGTCTTGTGGTGTGTGTCATGTGGGCTGTGTGTGTGGGACCTTGTCTGGATCGTGCGTGGAGTAGTAGCCAGCTGCCGATCTATCCGCACCATCAGGATTTACCCAGTGGGGCTTCGGCCAGGTCGGGCCTAATGTGTGATTTTTTGGGAGCCTCCGTCCATATCTCGCAGTGCTCTGCTGTGCCGTGGCCTTTTTGCCCGGCATCCTAGGAATTAAACTTGTTATAATCATACTAGAAGATGTCCAGCAACATTTCGGTAAATAAAACACTATTTTGTGACCAGATGCCTCCTTCCATGGCGAACTCAGTTACTCTCTCCATTTGCCAGCTACTTGTGTGTGAAAACAGCCTGACTTACAAAATTGATGATTCAAAGGCCAAGTTATTTGCCTACTTACGACTACACCTATTGTTATCATTACATATATATATGTATATATATATATATATATATATATATATATATATATATATATATATATAAATAAATAAATAAATAAATATATATATATATATATATATATATATATATATATATTTATATATATATATATATATATATATATATATATATATATATATATATATATATATATATATATATATATTTATATATATATATATATTTATATATATATATATATTTATATATATATATATATATATATATATATATATATATATATATATTTATATATATATATATATATATATATATATATATATATTTATATATATATATATATTTATATATATATATATATTTATATATATATATATATATATATATATATATATATATATATATATATATATATATATATATATATATATATATATATATATATATATATATATATAAACATAAAATCCCCTATATTCAATTCAAATTCTAAATTGCCTTGGACGTTGTCACGATTGAGCTATTTTCGCTTCTGATTGCAAGAATAAAGCATGGGCAGCGTCCCCTCAAAAAATATAATTTCTAGCGCATCTTTACGTAATAATAATACGTCACCTCTGACATCAGAGTCATAGTTTCAGCCAATGGCTACAGACTTGTGAATTATTTTTTAACTTTAGCACAGAGTTGAGAATTTTTATTTTCTTGTTTGCATATAACATGCATGCGCGGAATTGGAAAAAAGTTGACAACATTTTGAATTAAATTAATGTGATGTTGCTCATTGCAACCTATTTCTGGCATAAGAGGACCAGTATAAATTTCTTTTATCACTTAAAAAATTAATTTATTATTTAGTTTATTAAAATTTAGAGTTTTGATTATTGCAATTTTTAGTATATTAATTACTTTTAAAAACAATTCTGTAAGGTATAACAAAGAACCTTTACCTTTAAAAAAAATTAATTTATTTTGATCAGTATTGCTGTTTATAATGGTAAGTTTTGAATGCATTGGTCACATTTAGAAAATCTACTGTGTCTCCTAACAACATAACCAGCAACATAATTTATAATGAAATCTGGCCACTGGAACAACCATGTGAAAAACATGTTGGCATATCTGTGCCCAGAATAAATTTAAAAATTTTTAAAACAATTTTCTAAAACACGTGTCCATATAACTCAATGAAAAATGCGAACCAGTAGAACATTTCGCGCCATCTGCCGGTGAGCGACCATAATCGGTCAATTTTCGAGGAATTCCCCATTGAATCTTACGCTCCTTCTGTTGCTTCTTGGATTAATCTATAGGCTTTCTGCTGGAAACGTCATGAAGTGACGTCACGCTTAAGCACCGCCCCCTGGTAGGCAAAACATTCGGCATTTTGCATCGTGCACATGTTAGCAAAGCTTTACTCAAACATTTACATATCTTTGAAACTGCTTATTGATTTAAATTATCATTATGCTAGTGAGTTATTTAGCTTATGTGTGTACATTCAGACATTCAAAAGGATATGGTATTGACATATATCGTTTTCCGAAGGATGAAAAAGATACACATGTGAATAAAACCTAATTAATAGAAATATACACTTCAGACTGGCACATTTTGCCAACATTATGTATTTCCTATATCAGAGAGCATTCTGTGCAAACTACAACTTAAATATTGCTTTTATAGCAACATTTTCTTTTTACTTAATTAAAATATATTTCAAACAAAATATATTTCAATTATATTAACAAAAATTTTAACTTAGAGAATATACAAACCTAATTTAGGTACAAGACAAAAACTTTATATAGATTAAGTTTTTTTTAATTAATGAAGAGGAATATAAACCTATGGAACCTGATGATAGCATACATAGACAACAAATATATAAAACCTCTTTTAAGATATAAAAATTTATTCTTGACAATTAATCTCTCGATAATATTTTTATAAATTTCTGATAAACCATGGAAATATTAATACTGAAATTTTCACAAATTTTTTGTACTTTCCCTTTTTTAAAAAGAGCATTTATTTATCAAAGCATTCAGAACAATTAAATATAAAAACCTAGAAATTTAAATAACTTAAACGGCAAAGTATTTTTAACTAAATATTTTCATCATTAATGCAAGCTATAATGTCAGTAAAACAGTTATATTACTGTAAACAATCAACCGAAATGGTGTAATTCGCAGCAATTTTTTATTGTTAATTCACTGTGTAATGTGATGCATTTTATCCATTTACCCTTTTTCCAGAAGCAAGGATAACATGATATAACAACTTAAAAAAAGAGTGTATCAAGTTAAGAATTTAACTAATTAAATTAATTTTTCAGATTCAAAACTAATTTTTCAGTCAAATGGAATCGTCATAAATACGTAATAAGAATAAAATAGATACCACGGTACAATTTACACATAATTCAACACGTGCGAAGTAAGATCAGCAAAGTTATCGACAGTTTTAAATATTTAGGGAAGGCTATATAAAATTATACAAATCAAATTTACAACAAACAAAGGGTTCTAACTCTTTTTTTCCTGGTGTAAAGTGCAAAAATCGGTTGATGTCGGATTTCTTTACAACTGGCCATAGAAAATGTCATCCTTCCAGTCTTCATTTTTTTAATAAAAAGGGATCTAGAAGGCAAAAGAAACCCCCATCTTCTTCTTTAAAGATTATTTTATCAACGTAAGTTTGTTTTCAAGATCTGTCTAAAGTATTCGCATAATTTGATAATTTTATATCGAATTTGTGGTTAGCGTGATCATAGAACGCCATGATAAATCAACGGATGTTTTGCCAACCAGCGTTCGGCGTCGCAGTGTTTGTTTGTAAACAGGCGGAAAGTCTATCGTTTGATACGTACGGGCCTGTTCACATAGGAGTCCGTTGCGTGGCGTTAAGGGAAAGATGACGTTGAGCCAATCATAGGCGTTAAAAATTTCATTGCTAATCGTTTGGAGGTTTGTCATTGGTTAAATATATTTCAAATATTTGACGCTCCGCAACGGACTTCTATGTGAACAGGCCCTAAGCCTTACCTGTTACTTTTGAAAATCGGTAACAGGTCCAGTATTTCCGAACTAGTGATGGGCATAATCGAATGATTTCAATAATCGAGATATTTGTATTCGAGTGATTTCAATAATCGAATGATTTTCAATAATCGATTGATAATGACGTCATGGCCACCATGTTGGGAACAAAGTGTCATGGCGGCCCCCCATGTTATTGCCGCATAGGGCTCGAAAATAAATAAATATTAATTTCTTTTAAACTAATGAATATTATCTCTCTGCACGTCTTGAAATCAACAAAGGAGTAAAAAATTGCCTGGAACAAAAACTAAAGAATTCTATGTGGTACAGGAATGAGAGCAGATGGTGTTTTAAAATTTCATTCCTCTAAGCCTATCACTGTGAAAGATAGGCATAGAGGTAGTGATATGCTTGGAATTTTTTTATGTAGTGTTTGTGAATAGTTTTTTACGTTGCTTCTGTTTATTTGGATAAATATATCATAATCTAAAATGAATTAGTAAGTAGATTTTATTCCCAAGAACACTTATTTATCACTAGTGCCATTGTATTTACTTGATTGTATCGCTGATGCTAACGGTAATAGTCATTTTCGATAAAAAATTATCATTGTAAAAATACGTATATGTTTTATTGTTCATTCGTTTATCGAATATATGTTTGATAATATACTTAAAGCAATATAATGCCCTTTGCATAACACTATTTGCCAAATCAAAGGGCTCTTGAAGTTGATATATTATTAGTGTTGGTATTGTACATTGTATTGTTTTTCATGTATCCTACAATTGGTATACACTTTTGGAGATTTCTAACGTGTTAGATGTATGCTTATTTCTATCTCTCTATCTATGTACTTGATTCACTTCCCTAATGTTATGTCTTTTTCTCTGAAAGCTCAATTTATCATACCTATTATTTATTTTGATGTGCTCCCCAAGTTGGCACTGAATTATTGTGCTGTTTAGAGAGGAAAAACTGAATGGGTGTCTGAATAGGATAGATTTTAATCTCAATCTATTCTCTCTGGACTCCTTTTCTGTTAATAAAAAACAAATAGTTTATTACAAAAATCGTAAACTGTTTTTATGCTACTGTTTGTGAATGCTTTTTTATGGTAAGATATTTTTTCATTAGAACTTATTTATGTTTCTAATTCTAGCGAAATTATTAAGATTTATCACTTATGGCAGTTTAAAGTATAAAACTTTAATATATGCCATTTCTTATTCACTGGTTTTCTCAGAAGTTTATTTCGTTAAATATTCAGAAAAGATTAACCTTGTGTTGCATAATACTGTACACCAAAATATTAATACACAAAAGCAATCTTCAGTGTCTTTGGATTTGTAAGTTTTTCTTCAGGGTCTTCAAGAAACTTATGAATTTATTTTTCCATGGCTTCCTTTAAAAAAAGCATTACTCTGATGAGTAGTTTCTTCGATTTGCTCTTCATGAGAATCTGTTTCCACATAAGAATTTGGAAATATTCTAGAGAATATCTTTCCAGATAACTTCAAATCAAATAAGCAAATCAAATAAGTTAAAAATTAATTTTTCACAATAATTTGAATTCTTTCAAACCGATTATCTTAATTTAATAACCGGTTTTCAAATGTGACAAATTTATTTTAAAAACCGGGTTTGAAAAACTGTCAAACCCTAGTAGCGATGCAATTTGGATTTTCGCGCACTACCATTATAGAGTGTACCGTGAATATCAAGTATCCGGTAAAACATCAAATCTCCGACATCGTCGTGGCCCGAAAAAGACCTTGAATGAACGGGACTGTTGACGACTGACAAGAATACAGATAGACGTGCAACACTTCCACAAATTGCTGTGGATTCCAATGGTAGGGCATCAACAAGTGTCAGCGTGCTTAAATTGCACTTAAACGGCATCGGGAGTGTCACTATTAATCTCTGTGATCCCGAAAACTAAAGATTCGAAACTACTCTTGGTCTCTTTGGACATTTTATTTTTCACCCCTTCCCCCCCTCCTCCCCCAATACTGAAGGGGGGCTGAACTTGCACTTAAACGGCATCGAGAGTGTCACTATCAATTTCTGTGACCCCGAAAATTATAGATTCGATACTACTCTCGGTCATTTTGCACATTTTATTTTTCACCCCTTCCCCCCTCCTCCCCCAGTACTGAAGGGGGGCTAAACTTGCACTTAAACGGCATCGAGAGTGTCACTATCAATTTCTGTGACCCCGAAAACTATAGATTCGACACTAATATCAGTCGTTTTCGATTATTTTTACATGTCGCCCCTGTCCCCTAAGGGTGCTAGGCTAGGGTTGGCTTACCATTACCTCCCCCTCCCCTACTGTTTCTTCCCAGATTGTAAATAATATGTGTACCAAGTTTAATTGATATTGCTCCAGGCGCTCCAGAGTGATGCTGGAACATGCAAACATACATCCATTTTCATATGTATAGATTAATTTTTTAGTCTTAAGTTCAGCTATACATAAACACTGTAGTTTTAATGTTTTATAAAATCCTCCACTCACCCGGTCTAGTATTCCTAATTCCAGATCAAAATGTTTAGCATTGAGTATCTAACAAAGGAGATACGAACTATCTAAGAAATAATCGTCTTGGTCTTGGGCAATCACTCGAGCTAACGGGAAACGAGAAATAATCTCCGGAAAATAATCATCTCTTTCGAGAAATTCACTCGAGTACTTTAGCGCGATTTATCCAAGAAATAATCTCCTGGAAAATAATCGTTCTGTCCGAGTGATTCACTCGAGTACTTCAGCGCAATTTATGCAGGAAATAATCTCCTAAAAAATACTTGTTCTGTCCGAGTATTCACTCGCGTACAAAATAATCTCCTAAAAAATAATCGTTCTGTCCGAGTGATTTACTCGCGTAGAAATAATCGCGTACAAAATAATCTCCTAAAAAATAATCGTTCTGTCCGAGTGATTCACTCGATTAGAAATAATCGCGTTCAAAATAATCGTTGTGACCGAGATCGAGTGAATCATTCGAATGATTTATTCGCGTACTATAGAAATAATCGCGAACAAAATCATTCGAATGATTCACTCGAGTGAAATTGTGATAATCGAACTACTCGAATGATTTTTATAATCGAGTTATACGAGTGATTCATTCGAATAGTTGCCCATCACTATTCCGAACCATCCCAACGCCATACAGACGCTCTTCATGGTATTCATTTCTATTTCGTTCAGTTCTCTATAATCTAAATAATTAAAAGAGAAAAACCGTTGGCGATAAAATTTCACAGCTTTTAGAATGAAACATGTAGTGAAATAACTTTGATCTAGGTCCTAGGAAATTAAACAGTATTCAAGTAATTTTAATTTACGGGTTATTTTTCCAGCATTGTATGACAGAACTGTTTTTGTTAAGAAGATGAAAATGGTATATATGATTTCTACATTTTACGCTACTTTTTTTGCAAGTGAAGCTAAATGTTAATGCAATACGTATAGCTATTAAATCGTTAAATATTGCATGTTCAGCTATGATATATTATTTTCATCAATTTAGTAGATTATAACTTTCTGGTCGATGTTGGCGTACTATTAAAATATAGCGATTTCAAGAAATTGCTAAAAGTTGCCAATCTGATTTCTCTGATAATTTTATTTACAAGTTGTGTGTTTATTACTTGTATGACAATATATTTATACCAAACATATATCATCATACAAGTCAGACGTACCGTGTTTATCAATTTTCTTGGTTATGAGCTATACAAATGTTTTTGAACTGTTAATAATTGCCGTAAAATATATGAGGAAAAGATCCATAACCTGGGCCATTCGACGAGAAGTTGTCAAACTCTACCAAGTGGAGTTCTCATTCATGGAAATACTATTTCTTACTGTTTTAAGACTTTCAGCCTGACAGTTGACACTTTGTATGAAAATTCAATAATAAGTAGCTAATATACAATAGAATACTTTAAGGAAAAAATATTGAATACAGCATTTATCTGGAATATATAATTAAAACTGCCAAAATATTTCCAAAGTCTCGAAAATGTAACAGTTGGTTTCTAAAAGCAGGTCAAAATTTAAATTTTTAAAAAATATGTCATAGGATAGTGTGGAAACAATGAATTCAAAATACAAAAATTTTATTTTCATGAAAACTCTTAAAAGCTATAAAATAAACATGTATATACATCAAGATAGACACATAAAAATACAAACATTGTAAAAAAATAAATCAAGTACATTAATTTAAAAGTTTGTAGCAAGATGTTTTTAGTGTATATAGAAGATTGAAAAAATAATCATGACAAAGGTGAATTTTTAGAACAAAAATTTAAATTTAAAATATTTCCAAAGTATTAAAATCAATTTATAAACATAATAACCAAGTGTAAGCTCTTATCTTCCTGATTGTATTCCTTGAAAAAAAAGAAAATAAAAATGTTATGAGAAGAATTCAAAAGATTTTTCATTAACTGAACTTATAATTTGTTACCTGAAGGTAATTTCAAATGTCCTTGTCTAAAAGCATCTAAATTATCATCATTCAGATTCGATTAGTTAAAACTGAAAAAAAATCAAGTGGCATTTCTGAGATATAATCATTGACCTTTGGTGATGTAAGCGTGAAACTTAGCTGCATCAGGATTACAGATCATTAAGCCATTAATCTTAATAATAAAAACATTTATTATAGAGATTACAACCCAAATGTAGCAAAACAAGAATAAAGGAACCACTTAGCTATATAATCACCAAATTCAAGGCTATAAAAAATTCCTTTTCTCCATCATTCATGTGTTCGGTGTTTTTATAATTTCATTCCATGTGTAAAATGTATTAAAATTGTTAAAACACCCAATCTTATGAAAGTTAACAAACCATCATTTATGTGCTTTAAATTTTTAAAAATTACTATGAAATTGATATTCACTGTTAATTTCATGCAAAACTTAACGATAAATCTATTTAAATGATTAAATTTTTGACATTAATTATGAATTCCTACTAAATTTGGTGAGTTTTTATAGCATGGCACCATGTGCAGTAATCTCCACTTTAGGTGTTGCTTTCTTGTATCATTCTTCCATCACAGAACTTTTTACTTATGATGGCATTTGAAACCATTTTTATATTATGTTATTTGTTTCTATATTCATTCAGCGTTAAAATTTTTTATGACAAGATTTAAGAAATAACATCCATGTTCATCTTTCGGTACAGGTGTGTTATACGCACCTCCCTCCCAAATTTGGGGATTTTGTGTTTGGCATGGTAACCATGCAATTTTGGCGAGATTTTATGGCAACCCAGTTTGAATGGCTAGTCACGTGTGTTTGTTTATGTGATATAATATGGTGGCCATGTTGTTGCAAAATATTAATGACGTATTTTTGATACTATTAGATGTAGATTTTTAAGAGAGATGTGTGCTGTTGGGCTTCTTAGGGATATAAAGTGGGAGGCTAAATGAGGTTTTTTGTGGCTTATTTGAAATTAAATGTTAATTTAAACAGTTAATTTAGATGTGGTTTGATGGATTTTCATGTTGGTTGTGTTATGCATTTCTACATTTGAGTTTTTGAAAATCTTGTGGTTGATTTAAAATGTGGTGGGGTACAGATGTAGTATACACAACAAATGCCAAGGGCGGGGGGGGTAGCCAAATCTGTTGGTTGTTTGGCAGGTTTTTTAGGGATGCCGGTTTTTACTTTGGTGTTGCCAATTTGTGTTTTTGTTGCTTTTAGGATTTTGTTGTTGCCAGATTCAGTTTTGTCTTGTGTTTTGCGTCCTTTATAGGCACAGTGAACATTTTACATTCTCTAGTGAAGTAATATTATGTTGTGGCAGCAGTTTTTGAATTTTGCAGTCTAAGTTTGAATTTACATTTTACTGTGAGCTAGGAAGCAGCATGGATACAAATTAATCTGGTTGTATATTTCAATTTATTTTTGTTCTTTTATTTATTATGCCTGCAGTATTTAGTGTAATTGAGAAATATCAGGGGATTTTAGTGTGTAAAATAGAGATGATAATATGCAAATAGATTCTTTTTTTATATTTTATTATGAACACGTATTTTTTCAATTAAATTTGTGCTGCAATTTTTGTTTAATGAAGAAATATATATGGGTGTGAAAGAAATATATACCAAGGTGTATTTTATGTTTATTTAAATGAGGTATTATTAGTTGCATTATACTGACTTTTTTAGGGGGGGTGGCAGCTCCCCCCCTAACAAATTTCTCATTATTTTTAAGCTTTTATTTTTATATTTATGTGTTTTTAAGATCCCATGTGCACCTATGAGTTTAATAAAGCTGGCAGTTGTTTTCCAATTTATTATGTTTAATACATCTGTTCCATATTTTGTTTACATTTTGCACTTTAAACCTAACATGTCTATGGAAACCCCCTTGGCGACAAGTTGGCAACAAAAACTTTTGGCACCAACTTGTCGCCAAGGGAGGTGCGTCTGACACATCTGTTCCATATATTTTATATAAAAATATTTCCCTTTCTCTGCACCATACATACTAAAGATTTCTTCATAAGAAACATTTCTAGATTCACAAAATCTGTTTAAAGTGATATTTATGACAGCTTTTATATGGTTTTTCAAAAAATTTTATTGTAAAAATTTTACTTGGATCAGTGTAGAGCTAGATTTTAATTGTCTGCTCTTTTACCTGCATATTCTTTACAGTCAATAGATTATTTTGGACTGGCAAAATTTATAACTGTGTTCTTTTTGTTCACGTCTAGGGTAAATTTTTAAATATGTATAGTTTTAGCCCTTAAGATCATTGTTAGCCAAATTGATGTTTGTTGTATTAGGATTTATGTATCCTGTCCCCTCCTAGGGATAAAAATATTTAATGAATAGAGAGTAAATGTAGTAAAAGTGTCAAATATATAATTTTGAAAATTCTGCTGCGCTTTATTTTTCCCATTTCTCCAGAAATGTGTGGTATGCTAAATAATGCAAAAATGTGTTATATGAAACGTAACTATGCTGTGATGGAATATACATGAAATGTATAGAAATCTATTTTTAAAATTTTTTTTAATATTTTATGTGACTTTACATTTTAATATTTAAATATTTGGAAATTTCTACATTAACATAATATACAGTGTGTAACAAAATTATAAGACCACCCAAAATATCACTCATTTTAATATTACACTGCATAAAATGAATAATTTTAAAATTTGAAGCAAATGAAAAGAGTTATATTTTCTCAAATAAATCGCCTAAAGGGGGAAAAAATGAGTTAATTTCACACAGCAAACATTTTTTTAAAATCTTGGTGTAACATAAATATAAGACCACTTATTTTTTATTTAAAATCGTTTGTGCTTTTAAAACTATTTTATTTTTTCTTTCAAAATCATAGATAAACTATAACTTTACATCACAAAAATGTCCAAACGATAATATTGTAAAAGAAACTAGAATTTAATTTGTTTGTTTTTATGAGGAAATTCACAATGCCGCGTGGAAGAGAATTATCTGAACTAGAAGTTCGAAAAATTTTGTTTTATTAGGGATCTAGAAAATCGGAACGTGAAATGAGTAAGATACTTAAACATTCTAAAACTGCTATTCATAACGTTTTATGTAAAAGAGATTTTTATGGAAAATATAAAAGATCTGGCAGAAAGAGTAAATTATCAGCTCGCGATAATAGACGAATTTTCAAGCTTGCAACGAAACAGAACTTGTCTACTCGTAAGATAACACAGCAGACAAGTAAAACTTTCGCATATGACAGTCTGGCGCACTATAAGATCAAATTCAAATGTTGCTCTTCGGAAATTAAAAAGATAACCAAGACTGTTAAAGCATCATAAAGAAGGAAGGCTGAAGTGGGCAAAGGAAGTTATGACCTGGATGCTGCTTGGGAAAATATTATTTTTTCTGACGAAAAAAATTTAATTTGGATGGCCCAGACATATATTTCCTACTAGCATGATTTACGAATGGAACCTCGGGTTTTCTTCAGTAGACAGATGGGTGGTGGCTCTGTAATGGTGTGGGGAGCTTTTGCATATGAGGGGAAATGTGATATGCAGTGAGTTCTTGGAAAAATGGACTCTATTTATTATCAACAACTGCTTTACCAACACCTTATACCTTTTGGCCCATTTTTAGGAGGATCAAACTGGAAATTTCAGCAAGACAATGCGCCATGACATGTGTCTAAATCAACTAAAAACTGATTTCAAAAAGAAAAAATCGAGGTCTTAAACTGGCCAAGCCTTAGTCCAGACCTGAATCCCTCCAAAAACTTGTGGGGCCATTTGGCTCGTCAAGTGTATGCAAATAACCGTCAGTATGATTCTGTGTATGAATTGGAACTAGTTATCATGGATGAATGGGACAAAATTCCCAAATATTTGCTCGAAAATCTAATTAATTCAATGAAAAATCGAGTATTTGAAGTTATTCAGAAAATTGGTAGATCAACATCATATTAGTTTTATTAAAAAAATTTGTTTTAACTAGTGGTCTTATAATTTTGTTACAGCTATTTGATTGGAAAAATTTGAAATTGTTGATAAAATAATTAGTATATTTAAATATCTCTTAAAAATAATATACATATATTTTATATTTCATTTATTAACATCAACCTAATTTAATTTTAAAAAATTATACTATTTATAGTAAAAATCACAAAATCCACAGTGGTCTTATAATTTTGTTACATACTGTAGATATGAAGGTAACAGACTAAAACAGTAAATTACTTTGCACTTGAAAATTTGACATCCGAGTTCTTATCATTTATGCTTTTGATCATGGCAACCTTAGTGATTACGTGGCCCAATTGCAGAAATTTTCGCAGAGTTTTCCAATGAACAATAAATGATAAACATTTCATGTGAAGTATGAAAGACAAAAATTAGGAAGGTGGTCATATTTCCTTTTTTATGTGCATTTATAAGAAAAGAAGAGTAAGATGTAGCTTGACAACATATATTTCATTCACAGAGATCAAAATTATGTACAGTCAAATTTTGCTAGATGTTTCATTAGCCAGATCATCTAAAAATTGATGTAATTTTAATTCCCTAGTTTCTACATGTTCTATAGACAGTTCTGCAAGGCTGTTGAGTCTCTTCTGCGATATTGTTGACCTCAGGTAAGTTTTGTTTCATTTTTTTCTAGGAAAGTTCTGTTTTCCCAATTCTCTAGTTATATGAATAGTTAAAAATATCCTTAAAGATATATATATATATATATATATATATATATATATATATATATATATGTATATATATATATATATATATATATATATGTATATATTTATATATATATATATATATATATTTATTTGTGTGTGTGCATTTCAAAAGCCACTGGCTGTTATTTGTAGCAATTGTATAAATTTAATAGGGTTCCTGAAGCAATAGGTTTTAAAATTTCTATTTCTTTGACCAGCGTATTGATATCTATGTCTACATGCTTTTTAGTCATCATTTGGTCATTATTTTGAATCATTTTTATATCTGTCAAGGGAATTTCTATTACCGATGCCTATTTTATGTGTTTGTTCTGTTGATTTGTCTTAAATAAACTTCTCTAGCCTGTCTAGCTTTGTACAGTATTTGTTAAAAACAATGCACCTGAAACATTTCTTTCCAGTTACTTATTGGTTCATCAACATACTCGTAATTGAATATCCTTTTTCATTTTCGTAAATGTGGTTCCTAAAATTCTTGAGGGATTACTAAATAAGTTGCAAGCTCTGTGGTTCTAAATAAAACTTGTTCATAAGCTGAGTGGCTATCTTTTATCAGGCATTCTAGAAGGTTTCTAAATGATCACAGTTCTTCCTTTCAAACATAGTTTGAATATTTCTTTATGTTAGTCTCTGTGCTAGCTTTGGGACCAATTGCATCTTATCCAATTCCAATAGGATCAAAGCAGCCCTACCTTTGATAATTTATTCTTAACATATTTTTTATCCTTTTATGCATAGTATTCCTTAGGCTATCTAATGATTATTCGTATGATTTTAATTCTGGTGGACTATTGTGAGTTTGGTTTCACACACTTCTTAATATTTTATAAAGAGAACACTGACTAGTAGCCAAAATCTGTTGTCTCTATTTAGACATGTATATCTTCTTTAGAAGAAAAATTGTGGGTATTTTGTATCTTTCACACTGCATGTTATCTCATCGAATCATCTTTTGGTAAGTGAAGTTTCAGTAGGTATTTAGTTCTGTTAAACCGTTGAAATATTTAAATGAGTTTTTCACAAACTTTTAAAATTTTCCAGGCCTTTTTTCACAAGAGAATCTCTCTAGTAGATCTTCTATTTCAGTTTCTAGTTTTAATGGTTCTTTACTTGCTACAACAATAAGCAATAACTTTTTGGCCTGAAAAAACTTTATGACCTAGCCAGCACATTTCTTTGTATTCCGAAATACAATAATTTCTGATTCACCAAGTCATAACCACATAGATGTTTGGATAAACACGATCAATATTGATCTCAATCATGTACTTTAGAATGTCACTAACTTTTAAAAGTCTGTTGTTAGAAAATATGTCTAAAGTATAATATTTGTACTTTTGTAGTCAAATTGTACTCCAAAATGCGAATTTTGTTATGTTTCTTCCTTCGATTCTTCACTTTGTTGGCAAAAAAAGCATCCAATTATTTTAGTTTTTTTATTCGATTTCTATTTTTAGATTTTTGCGAATATTGTAAGTCTCCTTTCTTTTCTCTCTAATATGTGAGAATTATTTCTTGCTTTAGATCTGTAGGAATAAATATACATGACAGAGGGCAGTGACAGATCTGTGATTTGTGAGGCCCTAGGCAAACATTTTTGAGATGCCCATTAAATAATCTTGTGTAAAAGAAGACAGGTTTTCAGTTAAAGACAATGTTCATATCAGTATGTTTTTAACATAACATTATAGACATCAGAGCCAATATCAGAGATTTGTTGTAATATTTTATAGACATATTTTTAAAATTTTAACAATATTAATATGTGGAACATAAAAATTCTATATTATTTACTGGAATACGATCAGGAATCTATTACTCATCAAGAAAGAACTTTTGACTGAATGTTAAAATGTTATTACTGAACTGAAATGTTAAAATGTTATTAGTGCAATTTAAAGTGAACATCATAAATGAGTTGTCACTAATATTGGGCAATGTCACTGATGTTATAGGACACAATGTTTCCTATCCTGTTATAGGACACAATGTTATAGGAAAAAATAAACCTGTGACTAAAAAAAAATGTTCTTGAATATATACAATAGATAATGATTATACAATAGACTAATTATTCTAGTATAAATTTATTTTTATGAAATAAAAATTGCATTACATTTATAATGTAACAGTATAGAAAACTAAGGAATTTTCCTGGCATTTGCAAAAACACTTTTCTACTTGTAGCAGCCCTAAAATCATAATAATTATTGAAAAGTCCAATTTTGAAGCAACATATCATTTAATTGACAATATAGCATGTGAAGACAACCGCTCTTGCTACATGGTGGATCTCAAATAGGTCTTGATTAACTTTAACTTTGAGAATGATCGTTCAGCACTAGCTAAGGATACTAGAATAGTCAAAATAATTATCATATCCAGTTATATGTTTGGATAAACATGTTCAATACTGTTCTCAATCTTGTACTTTAGAATGTCACTAACTTTTAAGTCTTTAATTATAGTTCTTCTAAACATCTTCAGTTCTTGATAAAGGAGTTTTGCTAGAATATCAGAGTATAATTTCCCCTCATTTCATGCTGTGAAAACTTCCTGAATTTGCTAGCAGCTATGGAGAATTTCTTCATCAGGTTTTTCCTTTGACCAATTTATGTCATGAATAAACCCAAAATTTTGTTCATATTTCCTCAGCTCTAAAAATACTCTTTTTTGAACATGTCTTCTGGGTTTTCACCCCTGTTATCTGGTATTTCATACTGTAAAATGTTCTATTTCTTCCTCCTCTGAATATCCTCAAATTCTTTTAAAACATTGTTTTTCAGCAATTTCATTTGCTGTGATCATTGCTGACACCATAATGCTGTTTCTGTGCTCTGCTATCCAAGTAATAAACTGTTCAAAGTGTTTTATAGCTGAAAGTTGCTCTGTGTCTTCTCTTTTCCATAGCTTACTTATAATGTTAATTCTTACCAGTATATCATACCATGGAACTACGAAAACGATAAATTCATATTGTAAAATTTCATTAATTAGTGTTAAAAGCTTTTCCTTTGATTCTCAGGTGTCATTTAAACTCATTACATAAATATGCATGTAAATGTGTACTTCCGTTAGTGTAAGCTACGCAAGACCCTAGATGCTGCCTATTTTGCATCTCTGTAGAGTCACCACAGCCAGGAGACTTCTAAGATGTTAAAAACCAAGGCTCCCCCCACCCCACCCCCAACAAAAAATAATTTCTCAGAATATCTGATAATTCCGAATTATGCCTAGTTCCTCCTTGAAAATCTAACATGTTCTGAGTATTGTAATTAAAAAGGGTCAGATTGTGTTATTTGTATTCATAGGTATATATGCAGTTGTATTCACAAATTAATGCAGATTTATGTTGGCATATTCATGGTGTCATGTGGCATTTTCTTGCTCCTCATTTTACCCCTTTTGTATCTTCTGATCCACTTTTAAGTGATTAATTTGTTGAGAAATCTGAAAGTGGCTCTGAATTTTAGCAAAATCTTTTAAAGAAAACATGAAGTTTTTAGATAAAGTTAATGAAATTTGAATAAAATTGCTTTAAAATATTTCATAAAATGTATGAACGAGTATATTGATGTACGTGCCGGTAAAGTTATAGATGGCAAAAAACCACTTCCTCCTCTGGCACCTGTTATTAAAGTAGGCTTGGGCATAATTGCTCTTCTAGTGAGGCAGATAATAATTAGCCTCTTGTATTCTCTAATCTAATCACAAATGTTATTGATTGTAACTCTCTACCTCAAGAAATGGGTAGTTATGTTCTAAGAGTTCCAAATGCTCCTAATCCAGACCCTACACCTCAAATAGCTTTAGGATTTTTTTACACTCTGATATAAGCTCAACAGTCTATTTTTGTTAACTACCCTGTATCAGTCTGTAAATATTTAATACTCCAATGAGATTTATGTCAAAGAATTTTGCTGTAAAATTTATTTTGAAAGTAACACTAACTCGTTTGCTAGGCAATATCGTTTTCATTTTGTCGCATTTGTTCGTAATAAAGGCAATAAATGTTTTGGCAGTATCCTCACCTGAACTTAAGTGTACAAAATAGAGAAAAATTATTTTTCATATCCCAGGAAAGGAAGAATAGTTTATGGGAAGTAATTAAAAAAAGACCATAACCATGTTTGTATATGAACTATACAGTTTAAATTTCATGATATAGGGAAATTTTTATGACTATTTTTTTAATTTACTTATCCTAAAAAATATGTGTGATTATTACTGTTTTGTATACTATGTATATATGTTTCTTTAATAATTCTTTTGTTAAATATGGTATTAAACTTTCAGTTTCTCTCAGGGCATACGCATATGACTGAAGAATAAAGTATTTCATACTGTATCATGAATTAACAATTGCTTTTTTTATCTCATTGTTTATGAGGAGGATGGTGTGATTTTCTCTGACAAAAATTTACATAATTGGTATAGCTTAATCATCATCTGATTTCCTGTAGCACTGAACTGTATTGTAGAGTCCTGACCTAAATATTTCTAGTCTATGAGGATATCATTTGACTTGATACACAAAATGAAAAATGTTTTGAGATTACCTTATCCTGTAAGAACAAAATGGTTTTCCAGTATTCTCTGAATAACACCATCGTTTAATTTATTTTATTATCCAGTATAAAGTTAATAGAAGATAATCAGTGTAATTCGAATTATTCTTAATTTTTAATTTTAACTGTTAGCTTTTCTAGATTTATATCAAAACTATTTTTTATTATTATCAACAAGTTTGAAGAGTATGTAAAAGATACAATGTCAATTCACATGATGATGTCAATTCACATTTTTAGTCGCATTCTATATTTTTATATGAAAAAATCATTTTTATAGTACATGTTTATAGAAATAGATAATTTATTTCTAGTACATTTATTATGTATTAGAGTCCCCTTTGCGCTTACATAGCTTGCCTAGTGGACGTATGCAAATCAGAATTGGAAAAAATGTTTACGGTTCTAATCAACCAATCTTAAAAAATACCGTTCATAAGCAAACATCCTCCCACACGTCATGAAACGAGTGAGTACAGTTACCTTAAAGTCAGGTTTCCGCAATGAAATTTTTATTGACACACTTCACGCATCGGTACGAGTATCGTACTTCAGCCAAAATTTCAATTCGTTGATATTGTCGCGTAGATTCGATAGGTTAGTATGTATATCACAGGAAATCAATGCGAGAGCTGCACTAGAGAACTTTATTCAACCTGAACTGAACGCTAGCTCGACTTATATGCAGTCACCGAACTTTCTGGAACAGTAGAAACTAGAATTAGCATGTAATAAATTAGCATATAATAAATTAGAATACAATAAATTAGCATATTAGAACATTCTGGATAAAACGAGAAATGATAACAAAGGAAATTTAAAGAAAAGCAATTTTAAGCAACTTGCATCCAGCGGGGCTCGAACTCATCGCCTTCAGCACCGCAGCCAAACACCTTACTCCTGTGCCACGACAGCTACGCGCGAGCTTCGCTACAATATGTAATGTAATTATTTTTCCACTGAAGTGTATATATGTAATTTTTTTCTGTTACCGCCGTGTAATTGTTTCTTTACTACAATACCGAGCTGTGTCAAATCAGTATGTGACTGGTTCAGATTTGAAGTCGCACCTTACATTCATTCAGCATATTTTATTGACAGGGCAGGCCAGAAAGTATGGTAATTGGCCATTGAGTAGTCATATGGGATTTTTGGATGCCACTGTTCTGTCTCATCCCCAGAGCAGCAGTATAACACAAGCGGCTATTAAAATTGCGGTTGAATGGTCCTCATCACCCAATTCTACGTCGCCGCTGCCGAGAAACAAAGATGAATCAAACCAACTCCCTTCATGACCTGAAATGCCCCCTCCACCTTCACCAAAGAAAAGTTAGTGGCATAGTGCGCCAGGGGAAATATTTCTTCAGACTCAGAGGTTGATAAAGTAATTCACTTTCTACAAATCCAGAAATCACAGGAACAAAAGCTTGACTGGGTGGAACACTTGTTTCTGAGTTACGCTGCAACTTTAAAATCATTCCGGCCAACGATTCAAGCAATGTTAAAAACTTGATACACTCTTCTCAGAAACCGAACTGCATGAGCTTCAAGAACAGAAGGTATCGCTAACAACCTCACCATCACTTCGTAGTTCAAATTTAGAAGGATTTGAGACACAGGGCTTGGCAACCTATGTTAAAGTAGCAGGAGATCATCTTTCACTAGTAGTGATAATACATTCCTTTCTGCACATGATGCATTTCAAAATTTTAATACTAATGATTTTTGAGTTCGAACTTTATTATTTGTGTTCCTCTATGTATTGTTTTTTCATAATAAACAATGTTCATTGATTGTATATCAATATATATCATAACTTCCCTCAAACAAATGGCTAGTGTTTTCCTGGTCTCAATTGGTTTTCTACAGTTCGTTGCGCTTTTTTCAATCCTCCATTTTATCAAATCGTGCAATTCCTCGAAACATTCTCGCGACATACGAAAATACTTTAAATACCGCTCTTCATGTGACTCCAGTTCGATACATAAACGGTGGTATTTCCCTACTTTTTCTTTCTCCTTATTGATTTCATGCTACCAACATCGACTTTTCTTTTTCTTTGTGCTCCACAACGCTAATAGCAGCAGCAGTTCTTCCGAGCTCATATTGTATAACGAAAATGAAACTATGTAAACGCACTACGTGTTCTCGAGAAGAAAACGACCATACTGGACCGCACACACAATGGTATCAATTCCTGTCTGACGTCCCCATATCGCAGACCGCTGCGACAGACCGTTTTATGTGTGGCCGAGTGCCTAGTGCCCTAATTACAATAATTTTAAAATGCTTAGTAATTTAATTAGTCCAGAACATAATTTATAACACGTCAGTTTATAGATATGTCATTTCTTAACACAAACATATATATATTGCTATTGATTTCACGTGAAAAATACGGAAAGATCGTGTTGGTACAGTGTTGATATATCTCATTCAATTTCTTTCTCCTGTCTTTACAGGTGCTCGGTACAGATTATAAGATGCGATACCAGAATGTTTGTGATGTCCATATATTTAGAAGTTCAACGTATTGCCGGCAGATAGTTTTCGGATCATCCTGTACAGAAACATTCGCACGCCAGAAAAGGGAATGTTGTGAATTTCAAATATAAAATGACCTTCCAATAAAAGCCATTCCTGCAAGCGGAAGCCTACGCCGAAGATGAATTCACACCATATGACTTAGATAGAATTAGTCAAAATATAAAAAGTTCCAGTGCACAGCTTCCCCCTCGCATGAAAGAAAAAATTTCGAAAGAATTTTATGTAAGGGAGGATTTTCACATTGGCCAACTAAAACACACATCATTCGTACCACATTGCTGATTATTCTCTATACTTACACAAGAAACTTTTCGCCGGCAGTGTATGTAAGAAAATGTTTCTTGTGCAGGATGATTTAAAAAGACATCTCCACAACCACATGGGGGAGAAATCTTTCGCATGTACTGTATGTGGGAAAAAAATTACTCATCAGAGGAATTTAAAAAGACATCTCCGAACCCACACGGGAGAGAAACCTTTCGAATGTACTTTTTGTGAGAAAAGGTTTTCTCAACAGGGTACTTTAAAAATACACCTCCGCTCCCACACAGGAGAGAAACCTTACGCATGCACTTTATGTGAGAGAAAATTTTCTCAACAGGGTCTTTTAAATACTCATCTCCTCATCCACACAGGAGAGAAACCTTTCGACTGCACTGTATGTGGGAAAATGTTTTCTCGGCACGGTGATTTCAAAAAACATTTCCGAACTCACACAGGAGAGAAACCTTTCCACTGTACTGTCTGCGGGAAAATGTTTTCCGTGCAGGGTGATTTAAAAAGACATCTCCGAACGCACAATGGAGAGAAACCTTTCGCATGTACTTTTTGTGAGAAACAATTTTCTCAACAGAGTTCTTTTAAAACACATCTGCGCACCCACACAGGAGAGAAACCTTTCGACTGCACTGTATGTGGGAAAATGTTTTCTCTGAAGGGTGATTTAAAAACTCATCTCCGAACGCACACAGGAGAGAAACCTTTCGCGTGCACTGTATGTGAGAAAAAATTTTCTGATCAGGGTCCTTTAAAAAGACATCTCCGAACCCACACGGGAGAGAAACCTTTCGACTGCACTGTATGTGGGAAAATGTTTTCTCTACAGAGTTCTTTAAAAACCCATCTCCGAACGCACACAGGAGAGAAACCTTTCGCGTGCACTGTATGTGAGAAAGATTTTTCTCATCAGTGTGCTTTAACAGCACATTTCCGCATCCACACAGGTGAAAAACCTTTCGCCTGCACTGTATGTGAGAAAAGGTTTTCTAAACAGAATGATTTAAAAAGACATCTCCGAACCCACACGGGAGAGAAACCTTTCGCATGTACTTTTTGTGAGAAAAGGTTTTCTCAACGTGGTGTATTAAAAAGACATTTCCGCACCCACAAATGACAAACCATTTGCGTGCATTGTATGTGAGAAAAATCTTTTTCAACAGGGTTCTTTAATAAAACATCTCCGCATCCACACAGGTGAGAAACCTTTCGCTTGCACTGTTATGTGAGAAAAGGTTTTCTTGGCAGAATGATTTCAAAATACATCTCCGAATTCACACGGGAGAGAAACCTTTCTACTGCACTGCATGTGGGAAGGTATTTTCTGTAACTTAAAGGACATCTCAGCGCCCACACAGGAGAGGAACCTTTCGACTGCACTGTATGAGGCACAGTATGTTTTCTGTACAGGGAGATTTAAAAAGACATTTTTGCAGCCACACAGGAGAGAAACTTGCATGCACTGTATGTTAGAAAAGATTTTTTGAACAAAGTCATTTAAAAACACACCTCCGTCAACACAGGAGAGAAACCTTTCGCATGCAATACATATGAGAAAAGATTTTCTTTCCAATGGAATTTGTAAACGCATCTCCTTATCCATGGAGGAAAGACTTTTGGTCTGCACTAAATGTGAGAAGGTTTTCTGAACTCGGTCATGTATAAAAAAACACGTTCGTACCTACACAGGAGAGAATTCTTCCGTCCTCACTGTGTCAGAGAAACGATTTATTTCCAGTGTGCTTTAAAATCACATCTGTTGTGATGATAATTAATAGTTTTGGAAGTGATTAAAGTTAATATTAATATCGGGTATTCAGATAATTAAATTAGAAAGTAAGTAAGTAAGTAAGTAAATTTTAGTAATGGTTATGCTTTGTATTAATAAATTTATTAAGCCTCTGCTAAATATGTCTGAGGGTTTAAACTTGTGATGATCAATTATTAATTGATTTGATTAATGTCATCGCATTTGGAGAAGTGTGCGCAAGTTTCTCTAAATGTTTTGACATTGAGAAGAATTAAGTTTGAAATAGATCATCACAGGATTATACCTTATTGTTAAAAATATGGATAAATTAATAATCCTTATTTATGAACCTTGTGAATGGCTGGTATAATTTTTGGCTGGCGGTTTTTAATTTAAATGGTTAAAGTTTTAGATATATTCATTGTTTTCCTTCTTTCCTTAAAAATGACCCTTTGCCTAGCAACAGCTTTCATAGCCTCCCCCACTATCGGTAACCCGATACGTCCGCTACGCGCCCTTTATCGAACGGGGAGAAATCTCAGAAGAGGGGATGCAAGGCGCGCAAGGATACATCGCCGGGTGGATGACCAGGACGCCTTGAAATTAAAATAATCAAGAAGAACGAGATGAGGGGTGGAAAAAAGAAATTGTGTAAAAAATTGAAGAGTGCTACCTGTGGCCTTTCCCCCTCATTTCGGCCATTAGAATTCACGGAGCACCAAGGAACTATTTGGAATGGAGGATGGTTTTGCGGACTGATGGAAGTGGTGACAAGGTGCTGACTCGGGAGGCGGGAGTTTGAAAAGATATATATGGGAGGATCCTGAAACGGAGAGCGGAGGCGAAAAAAGACCGAGGGAGCGGGGCTGAGGCTCTGGCCTCGGGACGACGCTAAGATCCCGACGATTGATGTGATGGCGACGGGTGAATTTCTTTTCCTTTCCTTTACTTTCTGTAAATTCTATCCATAACCTCTCTACCTTTGATTAAAGCTGCAGCAGAATCATTAAGATTAGATTTAAATGTAAAATTAAATTTATGATGAGCAATTGCATATAGAATAATTTAGGTTTTTTTTTATTCGCCAGCCACTTCACTTATTTGTACTGTTTTTATTGATAATTATTTGTATTATGGAGAGTAGAACTCATTTAAACGAAATTGTTTTTTTATTCAATTGAATTTGGTTGTCAGAATAATGTTAAGAAGATCTGGAGATAATGAGTTTGTTTGTTATAATGTCAGGGAAATTGTTAAATAAATTTGTTATTGTTAGTTTGTAAAGTGGTGTCATGTCGGTCCTTGCCTTTTTAGTAAGTTTTCTGATTTTCAGTTTTAGGTTTTATTTTTATTTCAGCAGATATGAAACTTTTTCTTTTAGGTGAAATAATTTCATTTTTTAGGTGTACTCCAATGATAGAGAGGTAATTTTATTAAATTTAATTTCATTTTTCTTTTGGCTCATTAATCACCACAGTGATGCAGACACTAATGAACCTAGGGTAAATTTTAATTATTATATGTTTATGGGTTATTGCTACACACAACGCAACTTTACCATGTATCTTAAAATGTACTAACCACTAATGGCCAAATGGCTACTATTGAAGTAAATTGATTTTAAAGTAGGTAAAGACCTATCCTAACATTAATTAATTAGTAATTAAATATAATATATTATAATTAAAGTTTAAAATAGCAACCCCACATAACTACAATTTCGTTGCCACACATCCTTCCAAACTTTCAGGGGTGTAACCCACTTCCTACTATCGTATGAAAAGGAATTTTTTCCCACAGTGTGGGAAAGGTCCTTGAAAATCGAATTTAAACTCAGGTTTGACGGTGTTTACTTATAGGCAATATCGCACATAATTATATTTCGGAATAAATTTAGTGTTTTATGACATTATTTTTCTTTTGAAAATTTTTTAATGCATCAATGCACTATTGGTCATGACCGATGATCTTTGATGGGATACTTGATCCACCCAAGTGACTGGGGTAAAAAAACTTGTCATATCTGTTTAAACTGCAGGAAGGCGTGTGATGAAATGTTACTTATGCAATACGTCTGGTTTTGTCTAACATGAAATTATAATTTTTAAGATTTGACTGCTTATTTCTACATCTGCTGTGTTCTGTAAATGGGAAATAAATATGTATAATGATATATAAATAAATTTTTTATGACTTCATATCAAGACTGAATTAATTTTCGCTTTTTTCTCTCTTTTAATTATTTTAAAGTATTTTACCTTTTATTAGAAGGTTTTTTTAATGTACAGCCAAAGTAATATTTAACGCATGGAGCATCTACTTATGCTTTTCTTATAAATATCGTCTCAAATTTTTATGTATAAAATATTTAATTTTAATTTGGAATTCAATTTTTAAAATATGTTTATAAATTACACCAAGTCTCGTCTGTTGAATAATGGACTCTTTACTGGGTCTTGCAAGATACGAGGGTCATTTCAAAGATATTGTAGAAGACGGCGCCATTTCGCCCAGTATGATACAATAAAAAATTGCCATTTGCAGTTGAGGACTAGAGGAATATTCAGGTATCTGAAAGTTTTCCTTTGAAAAGACAATTTTTTAAATGGAGTCTGCAAATGCCTTTGGTAGTGTGAGTGTAAAATGTCAAAGATCACACATAAAGCTTGAAAGTTTGTGCTCGTCGGGTTCCTCACTAGATGACATCTGAACAAAAACAGATAAGCCTGGACATTCCAGTGTTGTTGAAACCTTTCCACAGTCAACGTTTTTGCACCTTAGAAGCTTTCTTCAGCCTTTACCCGAGTCATTAGAGGACTGAACAAGGGTAGCATCCTGCAAGGAATAAAAACAATGTACAAAAATTTGAACTTTTTTCTGTCCTTTAGATTAAACTATGTGATTCTGTATAAACAAAAGGTGCTTGATTCATATATCAAAACCAAAATGGTCACTCACTTACCGTTTTTGTAGGAGACCTCCTTTTACACCCTTATATACCTATTTATAGAAATTGGTTTTAAAAAAAGCAAGACGGTTGATTATTGAAAACACAAACACTAAAAGAATTTTTTGGCCGTTTCCTCTTGTAGATATCTGTCGGTGTGTCCCTGGTAACAGAACAGCAATAGTCAGCTAGAATATTTCCATTCCATCGTCCACTGAAACGCATTTCAAACATAGAGATGTCCTGATAAAATCTTTCCCCATGCTTATCACTCATTTCGCCAAGCTTTTGGGGAAAGAAGTCCAGATGTGAGTACCTTTGCCTCATTTAAATTTTTGAATTTGTTCCTGAGATGAAAGAAAGCCACTCCTTCTCTGCCCAGAGCTTTTACAAACATTTTCATCAAACCGAGTTTAATGTGCAGTAGGGTAAAAAGAAACATTGGGGATTACAAGTGGTTCATTTGATAT
Organism: Dolomedes plantarius; assembly: GCA_907164885.2. NCBI lineage: Eukaryota > Metazoa > Arthropoda > Arachnida > Araneae > Dolomedidae > Dolomedes > Dolomedes plantarius. The sequence goes on along the minus strand of OU015499.1, from coordinate 125,029,537 downwards.
GCTTTTGGTGCCAGGAATGAAGTTTTTTCTTGGAGGCCACTGTTTACGGAAGTAGTAATTTTTTCTGTCACGGCTGTCCCAATCGCAGAGAAAGAAGTAGAATTTAGTGTATCCTTGTTGCATGCCTGCTAATATCCCAATGACTTTCAAATCCCACAAATGTTTCATTTGAATGTATTGTACCTCAATTAACTTCAGTATAGCACTCATAACTTCGTAAGTTTCCTTTGTATTTGTAGAATATGCTACAGGAACTGACGGACAAACATTGTCTATATGGAGGACCACTGTTTTGAGACTACGTTTGGACGAATCAATAAACAGGTGCCACTCTACTGGATTATGTTAATGTCCCAATGCCTGAAATAGGCCATTCACATCACAGCAATATACGATGTCTTCTTTCTCTACAAAATGGCTTTTTCGTCTTCTAAATAAACTTATTTTTACACCTTTCTCTAATAGATTCTAACCTTGAGGCCTAGAACCCAGTAATTCTGAGTTTGTTTGAGAGTTTTAAGTCCCGTACAAGATCGTTAAGCTCTGCCTGTGTGATTTCATGAAGTGAACATGTCATAGATGTAGATGGTTTAAAGTCAGGATTTTGATGGTTTGGGTCATCGGTGATGTCTCCCTCTGAATCAACACTATTTATCTGGAGATGTAGGTATAGGAAAGCTTCAGAATGAGGAAATGGTCTCATAGCGGTGAGTAAGTTCGGATACTGAATACAATGTTTAGATTTTCCTCCTTGACAGCTGTCAAACAAAAGTAACAATCCATTACGTGATTGGTTGGTTCATGCCAAACCACAGGTACTGCAAATTTCAATCTACTACGTTTTCCTTGATACCAGTTTCTCAGATTTCTGGAACATGAATTTCAGTATATATGTAGAACCCAGGACTTATCCTGGTCCCCAACTCTACATCCAAAGTACAGTTCATAAGTATAGATTTCCATTGTTAAAATGTGGTTTGGGGGGAAATGGTGCGTGATTAGCAAACAATAATTACAGATTCGTTATTTTCAGCCAAAAATATGCAAGAAACACACATTTTCATCTGAAGGACTTTTTCATGTTGTACAGTGTAATCGATAGCCACAATCGCAAGGCATGGCCGACGGAATTTTGGCTTGATGCCGGATCCCGTTTTCCAGTTGTCCCTCGAACAAATAAGTCAGGAAATTTTAGTCAATGCCAGTACAAAAAAGCACTTAGCTGTGAGAACATGTAAAATGTGTGATTTTAGAAAATAGAAGAATTGTTATGACCCCTCAAAATTACAAGCAAAGGGCAGTGAAACTTTGTTATATGGACCGAACATGCAAAGACGAAGAAATTTCATAGAGAATTTATATAAATTCAAACAGATGAAAAATTTAATTACTGGTTGATAACAGTTTAATAATAAATAAAAGCAAACAGTTATCGAATGATTAATTTAATATGAATTATTCAGATCGCTTTGGTGTTGATTTTTGATCACATAAATTTCTTTAATTCTTGACTTACTCTCGGATTTAATAAGTGGATATGTGGAAAATATATGGCTTAGCGTACATATTTCATAGTATTAAAAAGAGCTCTCGAATATATGTTGAAAATTATCGACTTGAAGTAATAGCATATGTGAACAAACAGCATGGAAGTTTTCTTCATATTCTTGAAAGACTGAAATTATTACAATATCTTCTTGAACACTGCTGGAGTTCTTTTGCCAACATGAGTATTCTACTAAACACTTTTATAAAAGTATTTCCATTCGCTACAAACACTTAAAAAATTTAAAATTTGTATTTTCTCGCGTTCAGCAACATTACAGCGAGGTAAAACTGTAACATAAATTTCCCTAGAAGACAGACATAGCTTACACTGTGTGGCGAATTTTTATGACCAACTGACAGTTTTATGCAAAGAAGCCATGTCGTCACGCTATTGCCGCTTGTTGAGACTGGTATAAAAAGGGATTGCTAGGTAACTGTAGAGACAGTTGAGTCGCCTGGGAAGGAATGGGTAGAAAATGCAATTTAACGGACTTTGAACAAGGAACGGTTATGTGTCCTAGATACAGTGAGGCGAATATCAAGGAAACTACTTCGCTTGAGTAGAGGGCATGATAGCGCAAGATTAAACGCCTCCAGTTCGCATATGATCGCAAGGAGTGGACATTAAATGAATGGAAAGGGATAATGTGGAACCGATAAATCACGTTTCCTACTACACCAATCAGATGGCAGGATGCGAAAATAGAAAAATCAGCACAAATTCGTTTACCCTAAATGCATTGTATAAAACCGTGGGGCCAGTGCACTTCACTGCCTCACACTCGTTATAGAGTGATCCGAGCTACAGCTAAACTAGCCGATACACCAACATAAATTATCTGGGAGGAAACTGAAATAGACTAAATAAAATACTCTTTATTCAATTATGCATATGTATAATATATATACAGATTGACAGTACCGCTCTTCCAGTTTAGAAGTAGCTCACTGCCAAATTTAACAATGTCATGTGGACGCGGACCACCGCACGCGGCAGATTCCAAAGCCTGCCGGCCAAAAACTCTTCGGGAGCTGTTAAACAACAATCGTTCTTCCTAGGTGACTTCTCGTTCACCTGACTCAGCTCTCCTCTATTTCCTGGGAATCTTCTCTTTCAGCTGGACAGCTTACACGCCTGTTTATAAACGTTCTTCGTCAACGATGTGTTCCCCCATACGGATGCCTTCTCAATTTATTTAACTGTAAATGGAGCTGAAAAGTTTGCACCGCCCCTCCGTCGGTCCTTGTTAGCCTGAAATATACGACTTCTCTGGAACAGAAAAAAAATTATTTACAGGTCCTCCTCTGGAGTTCATCTGCCGCCAAGAATGTTGCACCCTTTTATGTCACACAAACAAAAAAGTTTTTCTTTGCAATATAGTTCTCCGAATATCACATGTGGAAGTAGGAGGCATCTTCTTCCACCGCTTGTGGAATGTTCTGCCATCGTTACAGTTCCTCCCCCTTAAAAGGCTTTTTATGCATTAAAAAGTCTGAAAGCAAGTTCAGTAGGTCCATTTCGGAATGCCCACCAGAAACACTTCAAAAGAGGTCAAATACCAGTTAGCTTTCTCTAGCCCTAACTGAAATAGAGTCAATCCACCTATTTTAGAAATTAACTAGAATGCCCTAATTGGGCACTCAGTCTGGGACACAACATTTCTAATAAAGATCACCACATATAAATAACTTACATCAACCAAATTGTAACCAAACGAAACACACACAATTTACTACGGAACATACACTAATAAATCCTGAATGAAGACAATAAAATACATAATATCAAGATCGTTCCATCTTCATAGGATCTTAGCGGTTCATCCACCTTACTGGAGACTTAAGGACTGTTCACATAGGAGTCCGTTGCGTAGCGTTAAGGAAAAGATGACGTTGAGACGAAAATAAGCCAATCATAGGTGTTAAAAATTTCATTGCTAATCGTTTGGAGTCCTATGATTGGTTTATTTTCGTCTCAACGTCATCTTTTCCTTACGCAACGCAACGGACTCCTATGTGAACAGGCCCTTACTTAAGTACCCTCTGACCTGTCTCAGTAGACCTAGCACACTAAACCCATACACTTCCTATTACCAACAACTCGAATCAACTTCATTTAAATTAGGTTTCCACAATTTGAAACCATAATTCATTTATCAAACGTATCTTAACTTAATTGCAATTTCATGAAACAAAACATTTCTCAAAGACATTTCAAACACAGTTATACATTGAACAAAACGTTAATAAAAAAATTGCATAGTTACACTGTAGACATCGCGTAAGGCAAATACACATCATCGTAGATAACTACTACAAATATAGTGGACAAAATTAAACTTCATAATTCTTTCTACTTCAACAGTCACTCGGCATGACAAGATCATTTATTTTCCAACATCCTGTTGGGCCTATAACTGCGAAACTTAATTTCACGCTGAAACATGCGATCTAAACAGCACCTATCCATTTAATTCGAAAACCTAAAGATATCCGTCCCTTTAACTAGCTTCCGCCACAATTTTAATGGTATTCACCACAGGAAGAAAAAACGTTTAATTTTTTTTCGCAGAAACATAATCGCACGCCTTGACTGATCTCCTACAGTCCCTTAATATAATTCTCAAAGGAAAACGGTTGGATCCTTTTCCATAATTTCTAACAAATAATGGTTTGCACATTTATATAACTAATTCTCTTCTGAGAAAACTTTTAGCATCCATACGAACAGTTTCCATATTTTACACCACAACACGAGTAAATTGTAAGATAACTTGGTTACAGGCTATTTGAGGCCTCCCAACGTTATAAAGAGATACCGACATTTTACCCTGTATTACGGGCTCTGGTACAAAAAAAAAATTTAATAGCGCTTTCTTCCTCATATTTAGTGGAACGTGGGTGCAGTGCGGTCAAAAATCTGTTATCTAAAATTAGAAACCGACTGCAAATTGCTAGTCACGGTAATTTAAGAATGCTGCTGACTAAAATAGAGCCGAATATATATTTACTGACTGCTGTGCACCAAGTTCATTTTCTTATTAGTTTTGTTGGTATTCGTAATTTTAACTAAATTGAATATTATCCATCGTTATCTAAATTTTCTGTGTGTAATGTGAATACAACTATGGTTGATTTTAATGAATAATTTCAAGCTTCAAGATGCCTTATTTACAACAACCTATTTCTTTACTATTTTCTATGACATAAGAAGAAATATAGATACATAAAAGGACGAAAATTTGTGGTTGTATTTCTGTTTGCTTGCATCGAAAGGAAAATTTCCAGGAGAGCGGTAAGTCATTTTTCCTCTGAAAAGGAAGCAGTGGGCCAAATAAGTTTGGGAATCCCTGGCTTAGAGGAATGAAATTTTAAAACATCATCTGCTCTTATCCTGTACCAAATCGAATTCCTCAAGGACTTTTGCTAGGGTATGTTTTGCTGCTTTCTAGATTTCAGGACGTGCAGAGAGAAAATATTCTTTTATTCAAAAGAAATTAATTTTTTTCTCTCGCTGGTGCATAAAATGGTGTCAGTGATGTTCCACTTCAGTAGTTTATGCTAAAGTAGTTTATACTCACCAGTGGCAACGGTAGCGCTTACGCGCATTTTATGTTACATTAAGCTACAGAGCTTCATGGTACTTATAGTTTCATGGTTACTTATTTCGTCCAATTCTCTGTAACCTAAATAATTTAAAGAGAAAAACCGTTGGCGACAAAATTTCTCAGCTTTTACAATGAATAATGTACTGAAATTACATTCATCTTGGTGCTAGAAAACTAAACAGTATTTAAGTAAGTTACAGGTTATTTTTTTTCTGTATTGTATGACAGAACTGTTTTGATAGAAGTTGAAAATGATATATATGATTTCTACGTTTTACACAATTATTTTGTGCTTGAAGCTAAATGTTAATATAATACGTATACCTATTAAATCGTTAAATACTGCATATTTAGCTGTAGTATTTTATTTTCAGCAAATTAGTAGATTATTACTTTCTGTCGATGTTGGCGAGCTGTTAAAATATACGTTTAGCGATTTCAAGAGATTGCTTAAAGTTGCCAATCTGATTTTCTGATAATTTTATTTACTATTTTTATCCAAAATGTATAAATATATCTTCATACAAGTCAGGCATACCGTGGTTATCAATTTTCTTTGTTATAAGTTGTGTTCCTCAAACTCTGCCAAGTAGAGTTCTCACTCATGAAAATACTATTTCTTACTGTTTTAAGACTTGTAGCCTGTCAATCGACACTTTGTATGAAAATTCAACAATAAGTAGCTAATATACAATAGAATATTTTAATGAAAAAATGTTTAATACAGCATTTCTGGAGTAAATAATTAAATTCTGGAGTAAATAATTAAAACAAGCAAAATATTTCTAAAGAGTCCAAAATGTATCAATCGGTTTCTAAGAGTAGATCCAAATTTAAATTTAAAAAAAAAATGTGTCATAGGAGTATGGAAACAATGAATTCATAGTACAAAAATTTTATTTTCATAAAATATCTTAAAAGCTATAAAATAAACATGTAACTACTTCAAGATAGACACATAAAAATACAAACATTGTAAAAAAATAAAGTACATAAAATTCAAAAGTTTGTAACAAGATAATTTTAATGTATATAGAGGAATGAAAATAAAAATTATGACAATAGTATTACAGGTGAATTTTTCGAACAAAATTTTAAACTTAAAATATTTCCAAGGAACAGCTTATTATGCGTGCGTCTTATATGTCATTGTCTTAAAACGTATAAATGATCATCATTCAGATTCGATTAGTTAACTGACCTTTGGTGATGTAAGCATCAAGCATAGCTGGATCAGGATTACAGAGTATTAAGCCATTAATCTGAACAATAAAAACATTTATTATATAGATTACAACCCAGTTATAGCAGAACATGAATAAAGGAACCACTTATATAATCACCAAATTCAATGCTATAAAAAATTCAGCATTTTCCCCAACGGTTATGTGTTTGGTGTTTTTATTTCATTCCATGCTTAAAATATATTAAAATTGTTAAAACATCCAATTTTATCAAGGGCCTGATTTAGAAAATTCTTGACTATTGGCACAACTTGCTATGGGTGCCCTCTAACACTGATGTGGGCATAAAATTTCCAAAATTGACACACACAAAAAATAATCATGAATCATTGTGAAAGTACCATTTTACCAAGAATTGGCTATTTGAAGCATAGAAGCCTAGAACATAAACAAATAACGAGAAGCAATATAACATATTAACTTCATCATTAAAATACCAATACAATGCAACCAGAAAAACTGATTAATCCCTTATATAGACTATAACATACATATGAACTATACATATAACTATACATATGATGAACCAATCAATCAAATTTGAAAGGATATATAAAAAAATTGCTATTAAAAAGGGTAAAAAAAAAAAATTTGAATTGGGAATTTTTTTTCTTCTTTTAAAATAAAATTTTTTTGTTAGCCCCCTAGGCCAAGGCCTACTAGGCCTAATGGAAAATCAGGGTCTGATCTTATCATTAACAAACTGTCATTTATGTGCTTTAAATTTTTTTAATTATACTGAAATTGATATGCACTGTTAATTTCATGTGAAACTTATAGATAGAACTATTTAAATAATTAAGTTTTCCACTTTAGTTATGAATTGGTACTAAATTTGGTGAGTTTTTATAGCATGGCACCATGTGCAGTAATCTTCAGTCTAGCTGTTGCTTTCTTGTATCATTCTTCTATCAGAGAACTTTTTATTTATGATGGCATTTGAAAGCATTTTGTATATTATTTGTTTCTATATTCATTCAGTGTTAACATTTTTGATGACAAGATTTAATATATAACATTCATGCTCATCTTTCATTACAACAAAGATAACAGCAATAGCATTAAATGTACGGTTCTATCCCAATACACTACACCGCAGCCACTTTATTTTTTTGCCGATATTTTTTACTTTTGCCAAGTTGGCGATAAAATGCCAAATGTGGATTATGTTTGTTAAATGCTTTTTAGTTAGCCCTATATTGCTCCCGCTTTGAATAATTAGCAGCCAATCAGAGCTTGGCATTTACTGATAGATAAGTTTAATCCAGATTTTGGTTAATTCCCAATATACGGTGCCCCTTGTATTTTACTGCATTGGAACCGCCATCTTGGTTCTGTCTCCCGTCGCCAATTTGGCGATGGGAGACGGAACCAAGATGGCGGTTCCAATGCAGTGAAATAATATAAATGACAACATGCAGAACTTTCATTGAAAATTTATACAGAAAATGAAAAAATAAAGTTAAATAAGGGCAGTCGATTTTATTTTTTAAAATTTTTTGTCGCCCAAGCCGAACGCGTATTTTTGAAACGGGAAAGTCCGAAAGTCCCCAAAATATGCATTTTTTAAACTGTACGACCACAATAAAGCACAAAAACACACAAATACAAAAGATGAAAGCTGATAAATAATGAGAAATTTATTGTTTGTGGGGGGGCTGCCGCCCCCCCAACCCCCCGCTAAAAAAAAAGTCAGTATATTGCAAATAATTCATTTAAATAGTCGATTTTATTTTTTAAAATTTTTGTCACCCAAGCAGAACGCATGTTTTTGGAACGGGAAAGTCCGAAAAGTCCCAAAATTACGCATTTTTTAAACTATACAACCACAGAAAAAGCACAAAAATACACAAATACAAAAAATGATGAGAAATTTGTTATGTGTGGGGGGGCTGCCGCCCCCCCAACCCCCCGCTAAAAAAGTCAGTATATTGCAAATAATTCATTTAAACAAATATAAAATACATCTTGGTTAAATATATCAGCAAGTAAAAAAATGAAAGTTCTGCATGTTGTCATTTATATTATTTCATGTTAAAATTTAAAAAAAAACCACTTACCGGTTATTCACTTTCGGTATAGCTTCTTTTACGTTTTGTTGATTTTTCGGTGTTTTTCGATACACACAATTCGTCTGTAATCCAAGAACACGGTGTTTTTTTTACCCATAAATAAGTTAATTTTAAAACCATAATTAAATCTAATTTACTCGCTTCGAACCGGGAACCACATGTAATGGATCTTTTAACGCAATGTTCAGATCTTTCCTCTCAGTTATAGTCATTTGCAAATTACAATTAAGACAATAATAAATATTAGCTATTAACTCAACATAAATACAATAATCTATAATAGTTCTCTTACCCACATTTTGTAAATCCCGAAAAAAATCCAAATCAACCCTCCCATTCGTAAAAGAAGCCATACCTTGCAAATAAATGTACATCCGAACGCTGGAACTGCAATCCCGAAAAGAACGATTTAATTTTTTGAAACAGGCGCGTTATATAAAATCCAGATAACCCTCGTTTACAAGTAAATCACAAGCTCTGATTGGCTACTAATTATTCAAATCGGAAGCTATACTATCGGAAGCTTTAACTTAAAAGTATTTAACAACACAAACCACATTTGGCATTCTATCGTCAACTTGGCAAAAATCTAAAAAACATCGCCAAAAAAATATTGCCATCTTATTGAAATCGAGAGCAATAAATGGTTACCTTAAAAGCATTTAACAAACACAAACCACATTTGGCGTTCATCGCCAAATTGGCAAAAATCTAAAAAACTTATCGCCAAGCTGCGGCACCGTGTATTGGGAATGAGCCCAGATTTTTATACCACACTTGTTTCAAAAAATTAATCTGTTGAATGTTCTTTCGGGGATTTGCAGTTCCATCGCTCTGATGTAGTTTTCGTTGCTAAGTATGGCTTCTGTAGTATCGCTTGGGACAGTGAAATATTTTGGATTAAGAGTTTTGATTGCGAGTTTCTTACGTGAGTTTTTATGGCAGCCATGTTGGTTAAAGATGTTGTTTCTAAATATCAGGGGTGGATTTCAGATAGTGTTAGATATAGATTCACAATTTTTAAAACCTTGTTTAGTAAGTGTAAGCTTTGATTTACTGGCCACTACAGCCAGTGGAAGCTTTGTTTTTCTGTGGCTGAGGATTTTCTGTAATGTTTTTGGATGGATGTGTAACGAAGCGTAGCGGATAGGAGCAAGGGTATCTCAGTGAAGCAAAGATCCCATGTGCACCTACTCATTTCTTAAAATCAGCAGTAAGTTTGTTTTCCAACTTATTTGTCTTTTCTTGGTTGCCACATTTATTTACATTTTGGAGTTTAAGCCTAATAGGTCTTCGTAAACAGAATTTTTGTGCCAAAAATTCAAATTTTCTTTAGTAAAGTGTAACTTTTCACTCTCAACGGCCCTATTTTAACTTCATTTTTATAATTTTTTGATAAATTTTCAATTAATGTAATGTTTGGCATTTTGAAATTTATATTCTCTCATTATTTTAAAATAAAAAAAAAATAGTTTTTCTTTAATTTCATTTTTCCTGCTGTTGAAGTTTTTATTTTCTCAATATTTTATAGTAAATTTCGTGTTCCGTCGCAGTGAAATACATGGGGGTACCATGTATTGGGAATTAACCAAATGTAATACTCCTAAATATTCATAATTTTAGGTGCATCATTCATTATAATATGCTTCTTCAAAGTTTTAAATCAGTGTATTTCAAAGAGGAGGATTTAAAAGTAATACTTGATGTTTAAAATTGAAATTCTTATTAAAGCAGAAATATATTATTTAACACTTTAAAAACTGTATTCAATTATTAATATAGTTTATATAAAAGTGTTTCACTTTTGCTGCCCTCATAAATGCTAAAGATTTCTTCATAAGAAACTTTTCAAGATTTACAAAATCTGTTTAAACTAATATTTATGATACCATTTTTCAAAAAATTTTATTGTAAAAATTATTCTGGGGTCAGTTTAGAGCTAGATTTTAATTGTCTGCTCTCTTACCTGCATATTCTTTATACTCAATAGATTATTTTGTAATGGCAAAATTTATAACTGTGTTCTTGCATAGGTAATTTTTAGGGTAATTTAGGGTAATAATAATCTAGGGTAATTTTTTAATATATATAGTTTCGGCCCTTAAGATCATTATTAGGCAAACTGATGTTTGTTTTATTAGGATTTATGTATCCTATCCCCTCCTAGGGATAAAAAATATTTAATGAATAGAAAGTAGCTGTAGTAAAAGTGTCAAATATATAGTTTTGAAAATTCTGGTGTTCTTTATTTTTCTCACTGCTCCAGAAATATGTTGTATAACTCTGCTGTGATGGAATATGCTAGATGGAAACAAGTTTAAAAAGGCATAAGAGGATTATATTAAAACATTTATATAAAGATAACTTTCCCCCAAAGATGAAAATATTGGCTGGTAAGTTTTCATTTTGTATGAGGGAAATTTGCATAAACATTCTGTATAAGTTCTTTTATGAAAACTGTTTGAAAAAAATTTCTGAATAGAAGTCGGTCATTTATCAGATTTTTCTTTCCTTTGTAGTAATTTTGATAGCTTTGCATTTCATGTTGAAGTTTCTTACCCTTTATCTGTTTTGTTGACTGTTAGTTGCATATAACTTTGTTTTAAAAATTGATAGAAATCTGTTTGAGAAAAAAAAATTTTGAAATATTTTATGTGACTTCTACATTTGAATATTTAAAAATTTGGATTTTTCTACATTAACTTTATATACATGAAGGTAAAAGAGTATAACCCTAAGCTACTTTGCACTAGAAATTTTGACATCCGAGTTCTTGTCATTCATGCTTTTGATGAGGGCCAACTTTAGTCATTGCTCCACCCAATTGCAAAAATTTTGGCAGAGTCGTCCAAAATTCTAATATACAATAAATGATACACATTTCATGTGAAGTATGAAAGACAAAAAGTAGGAAGGTGGTCATATTTCCTTTTTCATGTACATTTATAAGAAATGTCAACCAAGAAGTAGCTAGACTACATATATTTTATTCACAGATCAAAATTATTTACACTCAAATTCTGCTAGATTTTTTTCTTAGCAAGATCATTTATAAATTGATGTAATTTTAATTTCCTAGTTTGTAGATTCTCTATTGACAACTTTACAAAGCTGTTGAGTCTCTCCTGGGATATTATTGACCTCAGGTATATATTAATTAATGTTTATCTAGGAAAACTTTGTTTTCCCAATTCTATAGTTATATGAATGGTTAAAAATATCCTTAAATATATATATATATATATACATTTGAAAAGCCACTGGCTGTTATTTATAGCAATTGTAGAATTTTTATACGGTTCCCGAAAAAATGTTTTAATTGTTCCATTTCTTCAACCAGCATATTGCTATCTATGTCTATATATATATTTTTTTTTTCCAGATCATTTGGTAATTATTCTGAATCATTTTTACATATGTCAAAGTAATTTCTCTTACCGATACATGTTTTCGATGCTTGTTCTGTGGAATTGTCTGGAATATACTTCTCAAGCCTGTCTAGCTTTGTACAGTATTTGTTAAAAAAATTTCACCTTAAACATTTCTTTCCAGTTACTTATTGGTTCACCTGCATACTCGTAATTGAATATCCTTTTCCATATTTGTGAACACGTTTCCCAAAATTCTAGAGTGACTAAGTCGCAAGCTCTGTGGCTCCTACTAAAACTTGTTCAAAACCTGAGTGTATCTTTTAACAGGCATTCTAGAAGGTTTCTAAATGATCACAGTACTTCCTTTCATACATATTTTTAATATTTCTTTGTGTTAGGCTCTGTGCTAGCATGAGACCCAGTTGTATCTAATCCAAGTCCTATCAGGTGAAAGCAGCCCTGCCATTGATAATTTATTCTTTACATATTTTATATCCTTTTCTAAATAGTATTCCTAAGGCTGTCTTATGATTATTCATATCATTTTAATTCTGTCTTTACAACAGTTCACTGTTGTGAGTTTGGTTTTACAGACTTCTTAAAACTTTGTAAAGAGAACATTGACTAGTAGCCAAAATCTGTTGTCTTGATTTAGACATGTAAATCCTCTCAGCAGAAAAATTGTGGGTATTTTGTATCTTTTACATTTATCTCATTGAATCATCTTTTGGTAAGTGAAGTTTCAGTAGGTGTTTAGCTCTATTAAATTCAGCTATTTAAATAAGTTTTTCAGAAACTTTCAAAATTTCCCAGGCCTCTTTTCTCAAGAGAATCTCTCTGGTAGATCTTCTTTTAATGGTTCTTTACTTGTGACAAGAATAAACAATAACTTTTTAGCCTGAAAAAACTTTAGGACCTAGCGACCACATTTCTTTGTACTCTGAATACAATGATTTTTGATTCACCACATCTGTTGTTAGAAAATATGTCTGAAGTACAATATTCGTACTATTGTAGTCAGATTTCACTCCAAAATGCCAATTTTGGCATGTTTGTCCCTTTGATTCTTCAGTTTGTTCTGTACAGAAGCTATATACTGAGGCATGCAAGATGCTTTATATGCATAGCAGTGAAGATGCAGGGGCAGGAATAGAACCCAATTGTTTTAGGTTTCTAGTCAATTTCTGTTTTTAGATTTTGGCGAATATTGTAAATCTCCTCTTCCTTCTTACTAATTTGTGAGAATTATTTCTGGCTTTAGATCTGTAGAAATAAATATACATGACAGAGGGCAGTGGCAGCTCTGTGATTTGTGAGCCCTAGGCAAAAATTTTTGAGAGGCCCCCTTAAATAATTGTGTGTAAAATAGACAGGTTTTCAGTTAAAGGCAATGTTCATATCAGTATGTTTTTAACGTAACAAGAGATTTGTTGTAATATTTCCAAGACAAATAGAAAACCATAGAAGTACCAAAACGATGAAATCATATAATAAAATTTAATTCATTAGCGTTTAAAAGCTTTTCCTTTCACTCTCAGATGTCAGTTAAACTTTAAAAAATGCATGATGTAAATATGTACTTCCATTTGTTTCAGCCACACAAGGCCCTAGGTGCTGCCTATTTTGCCTCTATGTAGAGTAGCGACTGACAGGAGGCTTCCAAAATGTTAAAAACCAAGGCAAAACAAACAAAAAAATAAGAGTAATCATTTCTCGGGAAATCTGATAATTTCAAATTATGCCTAGCTTCTCCTTTAAAATCTAACATAACATGTCCAGAGCATTGTAATTAAAAATAGTCAGAATGTGTTATTTGTATTCATAGGTATATATGCAGTTGTGTTCTCAACTTAATGCAAATTGGTGTATTCATGTTGTCATGTGGCATTTTCTTGCCCTTTTTATATCTCCTGATCTCCTTTTAATTATTATTGTGTTAAGAATCCTGAATGTGGCTCTGAATTTTATCAAAATCTTTTAAAGAAAACATGAAGTTTATAGATAAAGTTAATGAAATTTGAATAAAATTGCTTTATAATATTTGATAAAATATATGAACGAGTATATTGATGTATGTACCAACAAAGTTATGAATGGCAAAGGACCACCTCCTTTTCTGGCACCTGTTATTAATGTAGGCTTGTGCTGAACTTCTCATAATTTGTCTTCCAGTAAGGCAGATAATAATCAGCCTCTTGTACTCTCTAATTCAATCACAAATGTTATTGATTGTAACTCTCTACTTCAAGAAATGGATAGTTATGTACTAAAAGTTCCAAATGCTCCTAATTCAAACCCTAGACCTCAGATATTTATAGTATTTTTTTGCATTCAGGTATAAGCTCAACAATCTATTATTGTTAACTGTCCTGTATCAGTCAGTAAATATTTTATACTCCAATGAGATTTATATCAAAGAATTTTGCCATACAATTTATTTTGAAAGTAACAATAACTTGTTTGTTAGTCAATATCTTTTTCATTTTGTCATATTTGCTCGTAATAAAGATAATTGTTTTGCCAGTATCCTCGCCTGAACTTAAGTGTACAAAATAAAGAAAAATTATTTTTTCATATCCCAGGAAATGAAATATGGTTTAATGGAAGTAATTTATAAAAAGACAATAACCATGTTTTTATATGAACTATGCAGTTTAAATTTCATCATGTAGGGAATATTATATCACTGTAGATTATGTCTTTTAATTTACTTATCCCTAACAAAATTTAATTTGTGTGAGTATTACTGTTTTATATAATATGTATGTTTCTTTAATCACTGTTTTGTTAAACATGGTATTAAACTTTTGCAGTTTCTCTCAGTGATACATTTATGACTGAAGAATAAAATATTTCATAATCTATCATGAAAACTGACTTGACAATTGCTTTTTTTTTTAATCTCATTGTTCATGAGGAGGATAGTGTGATTTTCTCCAAGAAGTGTTACAATAGGAAAAGCTTAATCTTAATTTGATTTCCTGTAGCACTGAACTGTATTGTACAGTTCTGATTATAAATATTTCTAGTCTATGAGGATATCTTGAAATCATTTGACTTGATACACAAAATGAAAGATGTTATTAGATTACCTTATCCTGTAAGAACAAAGTGGTTTTCCAATATTCTCTGAATCACACAATTGTTTTATTTATTTTATTATCCAGTATAAAGGTAATTCAAGATAATTAATGTAAGTGGAATTATTCTTAATTTTTAATTTTAACTCTTAGCTTTTCTAGATTTATAGTAAAGCTATTTTATGATCAATAGCAAGTTTGAAGAGTATTTAAATTATATTATAAGTACACTCACATTTTTTGTCCCAGTGTACATTTTTATAGGAATAGATCATTTTTATAGTACATTTTTATAGAAATGGATAATTTATTTCTAGTACATTTATTATGTATTCGAGTCCCCTTTGCGCTTACATAGCTTGACTAGTGGACGTATGCAAATCAGAATTGGAAAAAAATGTTTACGGTTCTGATCACCCAATCTTAAAGAATGTCCTAAATTGCTAGAATTATTGTCATCAACATTAATTTTGAAGAATATTTAATAAGTAATATAAGTCAAATCACATTTTTGGTCCCAGTGTACATTTTTATAGAAATAGATTAATTATTTTTAGTACATTTATTATGTAGTATTCCCCCTTAGTGCTCACATAGTTCGCTTAGTGGATGTATGCAAATCAGAATTGGAAAAATATTTACAGTTCTAATCACCCAATCTTAAGAAATGTCATAAATTGCTAGCATTACTCTCTAGTCATAGACTTTGTGAAGGGCTCCTTGGCCCAACATCCACTGTGAATACAATAGGAAAAAAAGACATTTTATCCATGTAAATGCATAAAGGATCATTTATAAGAATAAACTTCAATGGTTACGTAAGATTCTAAATTTAATATCCATCCTGCAAAATAGAGAAAGTTTTAAAAATTAATCCCAAATGGAAAAGACGTGCCAAAATCAGGATATAAAAAAAATTGTTTGCAAAATTTTATAGCAGTGCAAATCTCCAAAAACATAATTTTTTAGAAAAATTGAACTTTAGTTAAATATCTTGCATAAATTTAAACACCCCTCACCCCCCAAAAAATTGATAATTTCCTCGTATTTTTCCTTTTATATTTTAATATAGTACCAATATTAAAAATAGAAATATAAAAAATACGATTTTTTTTCAAATATTTCTATGATTCTATTACACTTTAAATTAGCTGGATTCACCCAAAACTCCCACTTTAAAACTTTTTTATTCTGAAAAAAAAATACAGTGGGAAAACATCTTTGAAATGTACAAATAAAGCGGTAAAACATTGTTACCAATTCATTAATCATTTATTACAAAGCGGTAAAGACGACATTTCGGTACAAAAAAATACCGTTCATAAACAAACACCCTCCCGCACGTCATGAAACGAGAGAGTACGGTTACCTTAAAGTCTGAGGTTACCGCGATGAAATTTTTATAGCCACATTTCACCCATCGGTGTGAGTATCGTACTTCAGCCAAAATTTGAATTAGAAAGATATGTAAAGTAATTAGTTTTCTACTAAAGTGTATATATGTAATTTTTTTTCCTGTTATGGCTGTGAAATTGTCTCTTTACTATAATACTGAGCTGTGTCAAATCAGTGAGTGACTGGTTGAGATTCAAGTCAAACCCGACATTCATTCGGCACATTTTATTTGCAACCCAGAGAGTGTGCAAAAAAGTACAAAAATAAATTGAGTGAGAACTAACGGGAGTAAACCCTCTTTAAGCAGTTCTGAATTAACATTTCTGTGAAATTTTAAAATTGATATCGTAAGTAATTTTTAAGGAACATCGCATCGTTACTTTGTGTGTTTATTTTTAGAATTTTTATTACGTATCTATAGTTTCACTAGCTGAAAACCCGCACTTCGCTGCGGAGTACATTCAAATTAAATACAACGGTCAATGTATGCAATTAATGCCAAAAATATATATTTATAATAAATACGACGATCAATGTATACAATTGATGTACAAATTATATATATTTATAAAAAATCGTAAGGGATATTTATTTTCTTTGGATAATATCCAATCGTCTGCTGCATTAGAAAGGAGAAATTTTTTTTTGTCTATTTAGTTATGCACGTGACGATAAATTTATTGAAAGTATCAGAAAAAGAAATCACGTGATCAGCATTTAATAAATTAAATTCTAAAAATTAATCTTTAAAAATTCACCAAAAATCAGGAAATAGAGGTAAAAATTCGAAAAAAATTTCATTTTGAAGGAATTTTTATGATCTTTCTCCTGATATAAATTTTATAACCCTCAATGTATTATTTTAAATGCAAACGTAAAAAAAGTTTTAAAAAGAGCTTAAAAATTTAATTAAAAAAAATCTAAGAAGAATTTTTGAAAAATCTTTCTTAGTGCACCCCTACACTATTAGAAGAATCGCCATGCAAAATTTCAGCCCTTTAGGTCCAGCGGTTTGGTCTGTGCGTTGTATGTCAGTCAGTCAGTGAATGAATGAGTCAGTTACGGAACTGTTTTATATATATAAACTAGCTGAAAACCCGCGCTTCGCTACGGAGTACATTCAAATTAAATACAACGGTAAACGTATGCAATTAATGCCAAAAAAAATAAATATATATATTTATAATAAATGAGACGATCATTATATACAATTGATGTAAAAAAATATTTATATATATATATATTTATAAAAAAATCATAAGGAATATTTATTTTTTTTTGGATAATATCCAATCGTCTGCTGCATTAGAAAGAAAAAATGTTTTTTTTTTTGTCTATTTAGTTGTTACGCACGTGACGATAAATTTATTGAAAGTATCAGAAAAAGAAATCACGTGATCAGCATTTAATAAATTAAATTCTAAAAATTAATCTTTAAAAATTCACCAAAAATCAGGAAATAGAGGTAAAAATTCGAAAAAAATTTCATTTTGAAGGAATTTTTATGATCTTTCTCCTGATATAAATTTTATAACCCTCAATGTATTATTTTAAATGCAAACGTAAAAAAAGTTTTAAAAAGAGCTTAAAAATTTAATTTAAAAAAATCTAAGAAGAATTTTTGAAAAATCTTTCTTAGTGCACCCCTACACTATTAGAAGAATCGCCATGCAAAATTTCAGCCCTTTAGGTCCAGCGGTTTGGTCTGTGCGTTGTATGTCAGTCAGTCAGTGAATGAATGAATGAATGAATGAATGAATGAATGAATGAGTCAGTTACGGAACTGTTTTATATATATAGATAATACAATATTTACAAGCTGTTGGTCTGGAAAAGGCCTTATTAGCCGTGTATTCCTGACGTATATCTCATAGACTACAAGAGGTTCACAGACAGGATTGGGGTTCTTCTGGAAGAAACTGGAAAAAACCGGAAGAAATGGAAAAACCGAACAGAAAACAAAACAGATAATCAAAATTAAAATATATTAACTATATAAAAGAATTAAACTCAAAGCATAATATATCAAATCTAAAGTCCATAATTTAATTAATATTAAAGATATTAATATTTTTTTAAATGCAATACAGTCGGACCTCTATTTAACGAAGTCGCTAAATCCCGAAAAAAAATTCGTTATATGGAAAATTCGTTAAATAGAGATTCACCTTTTAAAATACTTTAAACTACACAAAACAGATTTTAAATTCATAAACACTAAATATTATTAATAAAAGTAATTGATCGCACCTTTATTTTGTAAATTAATGTTTATTTGTTTTTTATATCTTACCCATCAAACAGAAATCTGCAAGGATATCAAGAATAAAACAAAACATTTTCCGGGAATACACTATTTTCAATTTAAAAAATTATATTAGAATTAATGAATTTTAATGACATTATCACATTTATTATGACAAGTAATTTTAAGCTTACATTACCACATGCGTCCTTAAATTTAATTACTGATAAAGTCTGTGAATTTTGTCTGAGTTTTTTTGTTTGAAAAAGTGTTTTCTCTCATAATACGTCTTTCATCTTTGCAATGCACCAAAAACCCCTTCAGGCGTATTTTCTTCAAACTGCAACCGGCGTCGGAATGTGTTAAAAGAAAGAATAAGTTTGAAATGTTCAGAAATATTTTGAGAAATATGGAGAAAAAAATAATTGAAACATTTCGTTAAATAGAGAATGCACTTCGCTATTTGGAGGTTATTTTACGAAGAAATTCACAAAATGTTCTTGGTTCCAAGGAAAAGTTCGCAAAATAGAGGTTCGTTAAATAGAAGTCTGACTGTACTTTGTATGAGCTGGTAGTGACAAGTTCATTTCCCTCTCCCCCATTTCCTTTGCACCTTAACTTACACACCTGCAATGTTTTATTCTCTCCTATTGTTCAAGTCTGGCCCCATAAGGCTAGAAAGAATGTAATGAGTCATAGGCACTCATTGATTGTGTCTGTGACTATGGTACACCTGTGTGTTATATTGTGTGCTGGACATGTAAAGGAGAGTAAGAACAGGTAATTTTTTATTTCTTTGAAGTTTTCATTACCAAAACAGCAGGAAATGAGGTGGACATACCAAATAAATTTAAAATATTTGCAAGTGCAGTGACATACCCAATGAGCTCTACGGGTATGTCGAAACGCTTTTAAACTCTCCTTCAAGTTCTGCAGGACTTGAAAGAATTTTTTCTTCTTTTGCATTCATCCATTCTAAGTTGAGAAACCGATTGCAGCATCCTACTGCTAAAAGACTTTTTTGTTTTGTTATACCATGGTACCCTGTAGTATGGAAAATGAGGATGTTGATGACATTTTTTAATACAATAATTATTGTATATTAGTTTAAATAATAAAAAAATATGCTTGTTAAATTGAAATGGATAACTTAAAATGGATTTTGTGTATTTTGAATAAAATTTCTTTTGTTCAGGTGTGTGTGATCTGATCTTGGCTAAAAAACTGATGTAATTATTAATTTAGCATATATAATTAATTAAATTTTTATAGGTCTGATTAAATTTACTTAAGGTTATCTATGAGAAAATGCATTTATTGTATCTTCAAAGTTGCAACTTATATAGTAAATTCTTAAAGAAAAACTGTAATCGTGTTTTCTTAAGAACTTATTTTTCATCAAAAATGTAAACGACTCTTGTGATAACTCAATCTAATGATGATATGTCAATGACATTTTTAACGTATGTTTTTCATATACTAAGAATGTAATGGACTACAGATTTGGTATATTATTTGTTGATTTATAGCTGCATTAATAGCAAATCTCAAAAATTACTGAAATTTTACATGTAATTGCATATAATGACCTATATTTTTTTTAGATTTTGAGATATCGATTAGCTTGTAGGTCATTACACTTAGAAGGTACTTACGTACATATGACAAGAAAAAGTTAATGTTATATGCATAATTTTTTTTTTTTAGCGCTGGAGCCGTTTTTGTAAAAATTTACTAAATTTCGACCCAATATCCCCAATTTTGTTAAAATTTGCATAGTTATTGTCTATTTTTTCATCATTTTCGAATTTTTGTGTTATATTCCTTCGAAAAATAATACAGAAATTTTCGCAAGTACAGTTTTTCAAAAAAGGTCTCCGAACGTTGTCTGAGACCTTAATCCCTGGAATTTCTCGGACTATTAAGCTTAATAATTAACGATGAAATTATTAAGACTTACGGAAAACTAAATTAAATATAAAGAAAGAAAATATTAATATTGCTTATCCATTATTGAACGGGCCGATACCAGTACTTTTGTGGAGATTCCTACAAACCGAAACATAAAATCTCAGCACGTCATTATGATCTACCAGGACAAAAGAATAACAATGGCTAAGGAAACTGGTACCCTAAATTACCATAAATATAAAATGCTCAGTAGTTTAATTAGTGCAGAACATAATTTATATCTTCTCAGTTTATAGGTATATCATTTCTTAGCACAAACATTTATATATTGCTATTGATTTTACGTGAAAAATACGAAAAGATCGTTTTGGTACAGTGTTAATGTATCTCATTCAATTTCTCCTGTCTTTACAGGTGCTCGGTGCAGATTGTAAGATGCTATACTAGAATGTTTGTGGTGTCCACATATTTAGAAGTTTAACGTATTGCTGGCAGTTAGTTTTTTGGATCATCGTGTGCAGAAACGTCAGCATGCCAGGAGAGGAAATGTCGTGTATTTCCGATGTAAAAGACCCTCCAATGAAAGACATTTAAGCGAGCAGAACCCTGCTAAGCCGAAGATGAATTCACTCTATGTGGTACATGTAGAATTAGTCTAAAAAGTTCCAGTGCACAGATTCCCCCTCGCACCGAAGAAATTTTCGAATGTAATTTATGATACGGAAGATTTTAACAGTTGGTCGCCTTCAATACGCTTCATTCATACCACATTGCTGATTCTACTCTGTACCCACACAGGAGAGAAACTTTTCGCCTGCTCTGTATGTGAGAAAATGTTTTTGTGCAGGGTGATTTAAGAAACATTCCGCACCCACACGGGAGAGAAACCTTTTGCATGTACTGCATGTGAGAAAAGGTATTCTGAATAGGGTGATTTAAAGAAACCACTGCACCCACACAGAGGAGGAACCTTTTGACTACAGTGTATGGGAGAAAATGTCTTTAATGCAGGAGGATTTAAAAAGAGACCTCCGTACCCACACGGGAGAGAAACCTTTCGCATGTACTGTATGTGGGAAAACAATTTCTAAACAGGGTAATTTAAAAAGACATCTCCGCACCCACACGGGAGAGAGACCTTTTCCCTGCAATGTATGTGAGAAACGATTTTCTGAGCTCGGTAATTTAAAAAGACATCTCCGTACCCATACGGGAGAGAAACCTTTCGCATGCACTGTATGTGAGAAAAGGTTTCCTGAACAGGGTCCTCTAAAAATACATCTCCGCACCCACACGGGAGGGAAACCTTACGCTTGCTCTGTATGTGAGAGAAGGTTTTCTGGACAGGGTGATTTAAAAACACATCTTCGCACGCACACAGGAGAGAAACCTTTTGACTGCACTGTATGTGGGAAAATGTTTTCTATGAAGGTCGATTTAAAAAGACATCTCCGAACCCACACGGGAGAGAAACCTTACGCATGTACTGTTTGTGAGAAAAGGTTTTCTCGACAGGGTCATTTAAAGAGTCATTTTCGCACCCACACAGGAGAGAAACCATTCGCCTGCAATGTATGCAAGAAAAAATTTTCTCATCAGGGTCCTTTAATAAAACATCTCCGCACCCACACAGGAGAGAAGCCTAATCTATCATGAAAAATAATTTCAATTCACAATTGCTTTTTTTTTATCATCTCATTCTTTATGAGGAGGATGGTGTGGTTTTCTCTGACCAAGAAGTGTTATAATAGGTATAGCTTAATCTTCATCTGATTTCCTGTAGCACGAAACTATTGTCTGACCTAAATATTTCTAGTATACGAAGATATCTTGAAATCATTTGACTTGATACACAAAATGAAAAATGTTACGAGATTGCTTTATCCTGTAAGAATAAAATGGTTTTCCAATATTCTCTGAATTACACAATCGTTTTATTTATTTTATTATCCTTTATAAAGGTAATTCAAGATAATTAATGTAATTCGAATTGTTCTTAATATTTAATTTGACTATAAAACTTTTTTATTAACAAGTTTGGAGAGTATTAAAAGATAATACAGAGGCTGTTCGCACATTTTTTAGACGATTTTGGTAAGCGGTAATAAAAAATCGTTTGCTGCAAAAGAAATAATTGCAATTGTACTATGTTTTTAAAAGTCAAAATTATCGTCTGCGGCTTGAAAGTTTTGTTTTTATTCAAAATGGCGTTTTTAACAAAGCAGTGATTCGAAGGCTACATTTATTCTCTTTCCGAAGAGAAATATGCATACTCCGTTATCTAAAACGATGTGAGAGTCATGGTTTTGTGATATCTAAAGCGTCGATAGGTAATATCGTCAACAAGAAAGGAAAAAACGTCAAATTGGAGCCTCAAGTGGGACAAAAATTCCAAACAAATATCCAAGGGAAAAAACGGACATCTTCGACTATTGTAAAGGTACGTTGTTTAATGTTAAAAGAAAATCCTCCTAGTCAAAGGACAGTTGCAAAATCATTAAAATGCTCGGTATCCACTGTAAACAAAATGATAAACGTAGATTTAAATCTTAAGAAAGCGAAAAAACGCAATGTGCATCGTCTTCTTCCAAATCATATCGCTGAACGCAGGATACGCTGCAGAATTCTATATGAGAAACACTTATCCAAAGAAAAATGGAAAACAATTGTCACAATAGATGAATCATGGGTGTATTTAAATGATTGCAACAAAAAAAGAGCCATTTATTATCATAAAAGGAGAGAAAAAATTTAAGTACATGGTTCAAAGAATCGAAAGAAAGATTTTCTAAGGGATTCATGATTGTTGCTGGTTTTTCTTATAATGGCAAGTTAAAAATAAAGAGAGTGGAAAAAAATGTCAAGATTAACTCCAAATACTATCAGGAACATATTTTATCGCCAATTTTTCTGAATGAAATACCATCGCTTTACCCACAGTGCCATCAATCTGTGAGACTCTATCACGACGAAGCTAGCAGTCACACATCAAAATCCACTGTAAATTTCTTAAAAGAAATGGAACAAAAAACTGGTATCAAGGCCATACCCTTCACTGATATCCCTACTAAATCTCCCGATGTATCACCTATGGATTTTTGTGCTTTCGGACTTTTAAAATCTGCATTATCCAAGCGTCGTCCCAAAACCCTTACAGGATTCTGGAAAGCTGTTCAGGAGGAATGGGATAGAATACGTCTTCTGACACTTCAAAAGGCATTATTATCCTGGAAATTGCGGTGTCGAAAGATAGTTCAGAATAAGGGATGTCAAATAGAACATTTAAAACACAAGAATTTTATGTAATTTAGTTTTTTGGATACAATATACATCGTCTAAAAAATGTGTGAACAGCCTCTGTATATAAGTCAACTCACATTTATGGTCCCAGTGTACCTTTTTATAGGAATAGATCATTTTATAATAAATTTTTATAGAAATAGATCATTTATTTCTAGTACATATATGTAATAGTTCCCCTTTGTGCTTACATAACTTGCTTTGTTGATGTATGCAAATCAGAATTGGAAAAATGTTTACACTTCTAATCATCCAATCTTAATTAATGTCATAAATTGCTATCATTACTCTTTAGTCATAGACTATGTGAAGGGATCTATGGCCCAACATCCACTGTGAATACAATAGAAAGTAAAGGCATTTTATCCATGGAAATGTATAATGGAGCATTTATAAGAATAAACTTTAATTTAGAAGCTTACGTAACCATTGAATATCTATCCCGCAAAATAGTGAAAATTTTAAAAATTAATAACAAATAAAGAATTGCCGAAATCAGGATATAAAAAATTGATTGGAAACATTTATAGAAATACAAAACTCCAAAACATAATTTAAAAAAAATCGAACTTATTTAAATATATTGCATAAATTTTAACCCCCACCCACCCCACAATAAGAGAAGAAATAAATTTTAAAAAATTATAATATAAAATGAAAAATATGAGCAAATTATAATATACCAATATTAAATTTAGAAATATAAAAAATACCAATTTTTAAAAAAAAATTCTTTGATTATATTGCACTTTAAATTAGTAGAAATCACCCAGAATTCCCACTAGATAACATTTTACATTCTGAAAAAAAACTTACAACGGGAAAATACCTTTGATATGTACAAATAAAGCGGTAAAACATTGTTATCAATTCATTAATCATTTATTACGAAGCGGTAAAAACATTTCAGAACGAAAAAAATACCGTTCATAAGCAAATACCTTCCCGCATATCATGAAACGAGCGAGTACGGTTACCTTAAAGTCTGAGGTTTCCACGATGAAATTTTTGTCACATTTCACGCATCGGTGCGAGTATCGTGCTTCAGCCAAAATTTGAATTAGAAAGATATGTAATGTAATTATTTTTCTTCTGAAGTGTATATATGTAAATTTTTGTTGTTGTTACGGCTGTGAAATTGTTTCTTTACTATATTTCCAAGCTGTGTCAAATCAGTATGTGACTGGTTGAGATTCAAGTCACACCCCACATTCATTCGGCATATTTTATTTCCAACCCGGAGATTCTACATAATAAATTACAAAAATAAATTGCGTGAAAACTAACCGAGGTAAAACTTCTTTAAGCAATTCTAAATTAATATTTCTGTGAAAATTTAAAATTATTATCACAAGTAATTTTAAAGGAGCAACGCATCGTAACCGTGTGAATTCATTTTGTTTACAATTTTTATTACGTGTTTATAATCTCGGAATACAATATTTATATGGTGTTGGTCTGGAAAAGACCTTATGAGCCTTGTATTCCTGACGTATATCTCATAGGCTACTAGAGGTCCACAGAGAACTGTTTTGAAATGTTTAATTCACATGGGAAGAATCGCATAAAAGCACTATTGTACAGTAAATGAACGGAAAGATATTTGAATTTATACTGTTGTCAATTCTGATATATTATATACATAACATATAGATTAAAATGTGGAGACAGTGTGGTGAAAAATATCTTTAGCCACCAAACTACAATCGAAACAAATATTCCTGAACGAACCCATAAGCCACGTATTCTTTAATTTTACAAATTTTCTTAGATTTATATACTTTTTTAATCTGTTGATAACCAAGCTTTTTCATCGGAAGTTAATCTCTGGAATTTCTCGGAGCATTAAATTTAATAATTAACGATGAAATTATGACTTACGGACAACTAAATTAATTATAAAGGGAAAAGATATTAATATTCCTTATCCATTATTGATCGGGTCGATAGCAGTAGTTTTGTGGACATTCCTAGAAACCAAAATATGCTAGATCTCAGCACGTCATAATGATCTATCATGACAAAAGTATAACGATGGCTAAGGAGCCTGTTGCCCTAAGTACCATAAATTCAAATAGCTTAGTAGTTAAATTAGTCCAGAACATACTTTATCACATCTTTATAGCGATATAATTTTTTAGCACAAAGTTTTTATATTCTATTGATTTTACGTGAAAAATACGAAATTATCGTGCTGGTGCAGTGTTAATTTATCTTATTCAATTTCTTTCTCTTTACAGGTGCTCGGTACAGATAAATGAACATATTTAGAAGTTCAACGTATTTCTGACAGTGCACAGATTCCCTCTTGCACCGAAGAATTTTTCGAATGTAATTTATGTGACGGAAGAGTTTCACAGTCGGCGAACTTCAATACGCATCATTCGTACTACATTGCTTATTATACTCTATACCCACACAGGAGAGAACTTTTCACCTGCCCTGTATGTGAGAAAGGGGTTTTGTGCAGGGGGATTTAAAAAGACATCTCCGCGTCCACGCGGGAAAGAATCCTTTCCCGTGCACTGTATGTGAGAAAACGTATTCTGAACAGGGTAATTTAAAGAAATATCACCGTACCCACATAGAAGGGGAACCTTTCGACTGCACTGTATGTGGGAAAATGTCTTTTGTACAGGAGGATTTAAAAAGACATCTCCCTATCCACACGGGAGAGACACCTTTCGCTTGTACTGTATGTGGGAAGAGTTTTTCTTTACAGCGTAATTTAATAAGACATCTCCGCACCCACACGGGAGAGAAACCTTTCTCCTGCACGGTATGTGACAAAAATTTTTCTGCATATGGTAATTTAATAATACATCGCCGCACCCACACAGGAGAGAAACCTTTCGCATGCACTGTATGCGAGAAAAAATTTGCTCAACTGGGTACTTTAAAAACACATCTCCGCACCCACACGGGAGAGAAACCTTTCGCCTGCACTGCTTGTGAGAAAAGGTTTTCTGGACAGAATGATTTAAAAAACCATCTCCGAACCCATACGGGAGAGAAACCTTTCGCATGTACTTTTTGTGAGAAAAGGTTTTCTATACAGATTGATTTAAAAAGACATCTCCGAATCCACACGGGAGAGAAACCTTTCTCATGTATTGTTTGTCAGAAAAGTTTTTCTCAACAGGGTCATTTAAAGAGACATTATCGCACCCACACAGGAGAGAAACCTACTCTATCATGAAAAATGATTTAAATTAACAATTGCTTTCTTTCTGTCATTGTTTATGAGGACGGTGTGATTTTTCTCTGACCAAGAAGTGTTATAATGGGTATAGCTTAATCTGCATCTGATTTCCTGTAGCAGTGAACTGTATTGTCTGACCTAAATATTTCTAGTCTACGAGGATATCTTGAAATCATTTGACGTATGTGAGCACTGTATGTGAGAAAATTTTTTTGTGCAGGGTGATTTAAAAAGACATTTCTGCAGCCACACGGGAGAGAAACCTTTCCCCTGCACTGCATGTGAGAAAATGTCTCCTCAGTCTACTTTAATAGCACATCTCCGTATCCACACAGAAGAGAAACATTTTGTCTGCACTGAATGTGACAAGATTTTCTGAGCTCGGTAATTTAAAGACATCCATACCCATACAGGAGAGAAACCTTTCAACTGCACTGTATGTCGGAAAAAGTTTTCTGTGCAGGGGGATTTAAAAATTCATCTCCGTACCCACACAGGAGAGAAACCTTTCGACAGCACTGTATGTGAGAAAAACTTTTGTGAACAAAGTCATTTAAAAACTCATCTCCGAACTCACACAGGAGAGAACCCTTTCGCATGCAATGTATGTGAGAAAAGATTTTCTATTCAGGGGAATTTGAAAACGCATCTCCTTATCCATGGAGGAAAGACTTGGTCTGCACTAAATGTGAGAAAGGGTTTTCTGAACTCGATCATGTAAAAACAAAACATGCTCCTACCCACACATTAGAGAAATCTTTCGTCCTTTGTGAGAGAAAACGTTTCTTTCCAGTGTGCTTTAAAAACGCATCTCCCTATCCTTTCAGAGGTGTAACCCACTTTCTATTATCGTATGAAATGGATTTTTTGTTTCACTGTGTGGAAAACAAAGAGTTTGAAAATTGGATTGAAACTCGGGTTTGACGGTGTTATGTTTTGGAATTAATTTAGCGTTTCATGACATTTTTCTTTTGAAATTTTTTAAAAATACATTAATGTGCTATCGGTCATGGCTCATGATCCTTGATGGAATGCTTGACCCACACAATTGATTGGAGTAAAAAAAGCTTGTCACACCTGTTTACACTGCAGGAAAGGATGACATAAAATGTCACTTATACAATACTTCTAGTTTTTGTTTTTGCCTAATATGAAATTATAATTTTTAAGATTTAACTGCTTTTTTATACACCTGCTGTGTTCTGTAAATGGGAAATAAATATGTATGATGATATATAAATAAATTTTTTATTGCTTCAGAACGAGAATTAATTTCCCCTTTATCTCTCTTAATTATTTCAAAGTAATTTAGCTATTATTAGAAGGTTTTTTTTTGTTATGTGCAACAAAAGAACTGTTTAATGCATGGAGCATCTAATTATACTTTTTCATAGATATCGTCTAAAATTTTTATATATGAAATATATAATTTTAATTTGGAACACAACTCTTGAAACTTGTCTATAAATTACACAGTGTCTCGACTATTGAATAATGGATTCTTTACTGGGTCTTGCAAGATACGACGGTAATTTCAAAAGTAATGCACAAGACGGCACGATTTTGCTATATATGGTACAATAAAGAAAATCTCCATTTGCATTTGAGGACTAGAGGAATATTCTTGGAGTCTGAAAGTTTTCTAACGTGTTTTGTTTTGAAGTGACAAATTTTTGAAATGGAGTCTGCAAATGTCTCGGGTAATGTGAGTGTAGAAGATCAAAGATCACACATAAAGCTTGAAAGTTTGTGCTCGGTGGGTTCCTCACTGCTTTACATCCGAAGAAAACAGATACGCCTGGACTTTGCACTGTTGTTGAAACCTTTCCCAGTCAACGATTTTCCACCTTAGAAGAGTTTTACTTCAGCCGTTTCTGGAGTAATTAGAGCACGCAACAAAGGTAGCATGCTGCAAGGAATAAATAATCTTCCTAGATGTTGGGACTGTTATAGAGAAGCAGGATGACTATATAGGACTGTCGAGAGAAATTGCCTGAAATCAAATAGGTATAAAGAAAACTAATTTAGTGTGCATTACTTCTGAAATGATCCCCAAATTTAGACAAGAAATGTGATCATCTGCTTTCACCCTGAGAGTGGTAATCAGAAGAAACCTTTGGAAGTGACGTTTCACATTATTAGATGAAGTCTGATTGGTGTTTAAATCGAATTTTTATGAATTTGATGGGCAGCTAACATATGCGATAAATTTTGTATCTTTATCAAATTAAATTTAATCTTGTCGTACTTTAAAATACGAGTGTATATAATATTAGTAAGAATGTGGAAGTATGAGTTAGAAAATTTATTTTGCTAAAACGGCGGGCTCAAAAGGAAACTACTATCTCCCTTTGAGAAATTTCAAAATATAAGAATATCATTTCGAATTTATAGTTAGACGATTTATAGTTAGTCGAATTTATGGTTATAGTATAAAAAAATTGCATAATTTAGGTGAACTAGATGATTCAATAATAGAACTAAATCTCGCAATTCGCGGGTTTATTTATTTGTTTGTTTATTTTTTTTCGGAGACAAAGATTTTTAGAACAATATTCGAAATGAAATTTCAAAATATAAGAATATCATTTCGAATTTATAGTTAGACGATTTATAGTTAGTCGAATTTATAGTTATAGTATAAAAAAATTGCATAATTTAGGTGAACTAGATGATTCAATAATAGAACTAAATCTCGCAATACGCGGGTTTATTTATTTGTTTGTTTATTTTTTTCGGAGACAAAGATTTTTAGAACAATATTCGAAATGAAATTTCAAAATATAAGAATATCATTTCGAATTTATAGTTAGACGATTTATAGTTAGTCAAATTTATAGTTATAGTATAAAAAAATTGCATAATTTAGGTGAACTAGATGATTCAATAATAGAACTAAATCTCGCAATTCGCGGGTTTATTTATTTGTTTGTTTATTTTTTTCGGAGACAAAGATTTTTAGAACAATATTAAGGTAGGATTTAACTTTTTGAGATTCCCTTCCACCGCTAGCATGGTTCCGTGTTCGGGACGCTGACAGGTTGGGGTGAGGGGGAAATGTCGATCCCTTTTACACCATGCAAATATCAGACAATACGGTACTCGTCCCATGTGAAGTATGGGAAAAACTAAGCCCGTCTGCACACGAAGCAACTCAAAAGAAACTGATAACTGACTCAAATCACAAACCAGTCCGTGATGAGTCGCAACCTATGTAATTGTCCTATGCAACCTATGTAATGTACCCGTCCGACGGGTTTGTAACCAGTTGCGTCGTGTGCGTGGCTCCATTCAATTACATAGGTTGCGACTCATCACGGACTGGTTTGTGATTTGAGTCAATTATCAGTTTCTTTTGAGTTGCTCCGTGTGCAGACGGCCTTAATCAGCATCGCCTAAAAATTAAATGAAAAGTAAGTGTGCGGAGACACTGACACAGTTGAAATTAAAAAAAAAACTTTTTATTTTCGCAGGCTGCAAATTTGTGATATTACAAAATAGAAGAATTGTTCTGATCCCTCAAAATTAAGAGCAAATGACAATGAAATTTTGTTATACGGACCGAACATGCGAAAACGAAGTAATTTCATCAATAGAGAATTTATACAAATTCAAAAAGATTAATTTAAAAATTAATTACTCGTTGATAACATTTTAAAATATAACTGCAAACAATTCGTTATCGAATCATTAATTTAATGTTAATTATTCTGATTGCTTTCGATTTACTTTTTGATCTCAAAAGTTTTGTTAATAGTTGACTTTCTCTCGGTTTTAATATGTGGATATGCTGGAAAATATGTTGATTAGTGGATATATTTTACAGTATTAAAAAGAACTCTCGAATATCTGCTGAAAATTATCGGCTTGAAGAAATAGCATATGAGAACAAACAGCATGGACGTTTTCTTCAAATTGTTGAAAGATTGAAGTAATTACGATTTCTTCTTGAACACATCGGGGGTTCTTTCGTTAACATGAGTATTCTACAAAACACTGTTATAAACGTATTTGCATTTCACTACAAACACTTAACAAGCTTTGAATTTGTATTTTCTCGCATTCAGCAACATTACAGCGAGGTAATACTGTAACATAGGTTTCCCTAGAACAACGACATACCTTTCGCTGGATGGCCAATTTTTATGACGAACTGACAGTTTTATGCAAATCAGTCATGACGTCACGCTATTGCCCCTTGTTGAGACTGACATAAAAAGGGATTTCTAGGTCACAGTTGAAGTCGCCTGGAAAGGAATGGGTAGAAAATGCAATTTATCGGACTTTGAACGTAGAACGGTTGTGGGTCCTAGAAGCAGTGGGGCGAGTATCAAGTAAACTGCCTCGCTTGAGTAGAGTGCATGATATCGCAAGATTAAACGCCTCGAGTTCGTATGGGATCGCAAGGTCTGGACATTAAATGAATGGAAAGAGGTAATGTGGTCCGATAAATCACGTTTCCTACTACACCAATCAGGTGGCAGGATGCGAAAATGGAAAAACCAGCACAAAATTGTTTACCGTAAATGCATTGCCACAACACTTGATGGCAAGTTGGTGGATGCAATGTTATGGTGTGGGGAATACTCTTCTGTCATTGTTTTAATTCATGTAGAAAAACGTCTCAATGCCGAGAGGATTCCTATTTTTTCGCTGACCAAGTAACGCTGTAATTCCAAGTAATTCCTATTTACACGGTGACGAGGCATAGCAGATTATTCACATTGCATGCAATGTGTAAAATTATTGTTAACTGTATGTTAATTGTAAAAGTTGCATCGCAATTTGTATAATTTAAAGTAAGAAAAGATTGTGATTAGAATGTATGCATTGTGCAGAATTAGTAATGGTGTTATTAGTAAATGTGAAATATATGAAAATAACTGGGTATAATATATTTAAAAAGTATAGGGTTAAAAAGAAAGTAAATTGTTAAAATAAACCGCAAAGCAAAGTAGTAATACTAAGGTAAAGTAATGGAATAAATAAACATATTGAGAATATATAATAGCAATAAATAATTAAGTGTAAAAAAAAGATGATGAAAATAATTGCAATTATATAATTACTAAGTGTATGTAAACCTAGATCATGGTGATCCGTTAAATCAGTGTCTCGTACAGTTAATCATACTGGAGAAATAGCTCTTATTTCTATCTAGTTTATTAAAACGTTAAAATCTTGGCTAATAATAATAAGTTACAAAAGTTTGTTCCGAAGAACGCTTTTACATTCATGAGAGAGGTGTTCATTATCAAAGTCCAAACGAGACCCCCCCGTCTCTCAACTCGCGCGTGGCGACTTTTCAAAAGTCCAAATCTAATGTCTCTTTTCCATCGCTGTCACCTCTATTTATCCATTCCTTCTCTCTTTCTCGAACAATCTCTGTCTTTCCACCTTTGAACACCCGACCTTCCGGTTCCGTGCTACGCAGACCACCTATGGTGCATTTCATTGCCGACGGCTTTCCCCTTTGTAGCACGTCGCTAACGGTTTTCACTAATCATTCTAAATGATGTGTCCACCTCACCTATTGTTGGTCATTTCCAAAGGTGTTTTCCACTCGTCACCTGTTTGCGTTCTTTTGGGGTATATTGATGGTCCTATCACTCACCTTAATTCAGTCCCAATTAAGAATGTCGGACGTGAGTCTGACAGTGTATAATGTGTTATGTAAAAAAAGGGGGGTACAAGTCATTTGCAACACAGGAGCTACCATAAAGATAGTTTGAAATCAAATTTTGAATTTATTTTTTTATTTAATTGATTTTTTTATTATTTACTGCCGCGTGACCAAGTCTCCGGACTTGCGGGTCCGAAGTCTAGAGGAGGCTGTCGCGGCGACTGGGCATCAATTTTAGCGTGTGCCTTTTTTTACGCGGGACGTGTTAGCTTTTGCTTATTTATATTTTGAAACAAAAGAAAAAGAATATAGAAGGTAGTTCGCATTTTTTGGAAACGACTAATAGTTAAGTTTTATGTATAAATGCCGTATTTTTGCGGCGATTTCCTTCTATCTGATTGCCATGGTTCTTGACAACAGCTCTAGCTCGAATTTTCCATGAAAGTAAACTTTTCTTTAGCACTGTCATGTCAATTTTACCCCATTTCTCTTGGACCGTTTTCCAAAGTCCGTTCAGTGTTCTTGGATGCCATTTTCCTAAGGCTCGTTTTAATAAACCGAAAGAGCAAAAGTCCATTGGAGAAGCGTCAATTGATTTTACAGATATTTTATTAAATGGGATACTTCTTTTCCTGTTTCCGACTCTTTCTTTGCTAAATAAGCGGCATTTGACTCGGACGTGTGACTAGAGGCTTTGTCCATATGAAGCTCAATTTTATCAATGTCCTTTCTATATAAGGCTGGAATTTCTTCTTCAAAAATTGGTTCTAAAATATCCTGCTGACAGTAGAGTGAATTAATGTTGGCTTTACGCAAGACCTTTTTTGATTTTTGATTTGCCGTTGTAACAAAATTTCGGGGTCCCCCCCCCCCGAAATCCAAAGAGACCATAACAATGATAAACTTTAGCCAGATAAAGGGGATTTTAGTATGTAACAGAGTCAAAGGATGATTTTTGTTCGTATTCGTATTTTACTCAGAAAGTAAGTTTTCTGTTCTTGATTTCTTAACCCATTAAGCCGTCTAAATGTCGCATCACAAATTGCTATGAAGTTTACTTAACAAAAGCTGCAATGCCAAACTCTTTGCCTTCAGTCTATTAACATTACCAGGGGTCCTTCCGCGATGACTTGGACACATAACATCTCAGTTCACTGTTATATATATATACAGTATTTTGTTCAGTTTTTTTATTACTGTTAGTGGTGCTCGATTAGCCATTAAAAACGACTATACAGCTGGTACCATAATGCTTTTTTATATAGTTAACTTAATTTGTGAAAACAGCCGAAAAAGTTAACTGTGTACCCCATTTGAAAAGGAGAAAACCCCTGTCCACAACGTTGACGCAGTGCAGGAGGTTAGGTTTTTTTTTTGAACTTGAAAAACGTCGTACATGGCCAATGTCGTCTCTCGCATACCAGCTTCATTAAACAGAGTATCGTAAACTAACGTGGTTCTTTTGTCATGTACAACTGGACATATAAAATCTGCATTCGTAGACACAAAAATTACGTTCTTTTGACGCTAACAAATACACTCACACAAATAACATAATGGGAATACGTAAAAATTAAATGTTCATAAAGGATCAGGCTACCGCTTGTCGGTATGACGTGCGTAATCGAGTTTCTCCATTCAACTGAACTTAGGATGCGCTGTGCCGATAAAGGGCAAAAGGGTTATGCGCATGAAGGGGGGGGGGGCTTCCATAGCAACGTTCCTGACACAGAGCCAACGGAAAAGTAGCTAACTCATATTCTAAATAAAATGCTAGGGTTTCGTCGCTTTGTTTAGCAATCAACTGCTTCAAAGTCATCCTCATTTTAATCTCATATACGATGGCTTGATATGAGTATGTCCGTTTATGGTTTCTACCGATAGTAGTTTAGTAGCAAAATCTCTTAACAACTCATGGAGATTATTGCTTTTGAAATCAAATATATCTATGGCGTCAAAAATTATTTTTGCTAAAGCTGTTTGGGTGATTAAAATAGCTAGGAACTTTCTAGCGTATGCATGGCCAGGCAACCATTTTTTCTTCTGGCGTAGTTGCATACATCAAAGTAAGTATTTATTTTTACCCACCTCCAGCCATTATGTACCCAATGCAGCCTAAGCATGACATAAAAAGATAGAATCCACCAAGTCTCACAATACAACCTGATAACAATGGATTGGGTGTTGCTGCAATTTTCTCTCGAGCTTTGATATGCAGAGGTTTGACAAATGTGAGTATGCAAAACTTTTGGTTCACATGCGCGGGTCAATCGCCCATCGCGATGGGGATGAACCGCGCATCCGCGTCCTCTGTGTGATAGTTCACTCCTTTCAAAGTCAATTATCTTTGTTCGTGTTAGACTCATAAAAATAATGTAATTAATGTTTTGTTCACAATTTAATGCTCTTCAATTTTTGCATTCAATTTTTTTTTACATAAAATCAATATTTCTCAAGTTATTTGCAAAAAAACAAAAAAGTGTACACATTTTCAAAAATGGCGGTGAAAGCTCATGTCTGATCGGTGGGGACTTTTAGTATGTTCATTAGCAGGCCTAAACAAAAATCTCCACCAATTTTCAAAACTTTCATATTTTTTTAGCCATCCCTCAAAATCGGGTCTATTTTGACTGGGGTATATATATATATATATATATATATATATATATATATATATATATATATTGCTCCGTTTTTCCTGGTTTCGATAGGGTTGAATAAAATCTCTTCAGAAAGAGTACACAAATAAATTTTATTATTCTGTAAATTCTTCAGGCACATACAAAAATTCAAAAAGAAAACACGTAGCAACTATCTTCTATACAGCAGAAAACTCTAAAAACACAAGTCTTCAATACAATACACGCCTAACGCACTTTAGATACATTCAATTCTCAGCAGAAAAGGACAGTGAGTTCCAATGCCAATGTCAGGTATAATTATAGGCTTCCAGAGCGGCTCCTATCGGTCGGCCAGCTAGAAATCCCAAGAAGCTTTTAGAAAGGTCTAGAAGGTTGGCGACCATTTGGCGCAATATCACCAAATTTGGCGACCAAAATAAGTCACCAAATCCATCGCCAATTTGGCGATAACTCAAGATTACCATAGACTCGTAAAATTCGTGACAATAAATAAATAAATAAATAAATATATATATATATATATATATATATATATATATATATATATATATATATGGGGGCGTCCATTAATTACGTGAGGCTTTTAGGGGAGGGAGGGAGTCGAGCCGAATCTCACCCAGTCTCACGTGGGGGAGAGGGGGGTCTCGGCAAATATCACGTAATTTTTTTTCCGCAAGAAACAGTGTAAAATTGCGAGAAAACTGGGTTATATTAAGTAGAACATGTTTCTACACTAAAATATGGCTAAATCCTACACAATAGTTCCAGTAGTCACTCTTGAGACCACACATGAGTCCCCGTGGTCTGAATTAGAATGAATATTCTTTTACGAATTTTAGTAGTATTTTACTGTTCGATTTTCTCACTGTGATTCTAGACTACGTTCTTAGTAGTCTAAAATACTAGTCTTAACTAGTCTTAAATAAAAATAATTAAGCAAATTATGCTTTTTTAAATAAATCCAACGCAATCAAGCACACATTAACGTATTTACACTAAAAATACGCATTTTGAAAAATCTCACGTGAGATTAGGAGGGGATGGGGTCGAACCAAATCTCACGACATCTCACCAGTGGGGGGAGGGGGTCGAAAAATCGCCAAAATCGCCTCACGTCATTAATGAACGCCCCCTATATGGCTCGATTTGAGGCGGAACGCGCTGAAACGGCGTTCCGGTAGCTCTTTTTAGAAAAAGAAAGTGTTCCCGGAAAGTCTCCCCCTTTGAAACAGTCAGTCAGTTCGATAGCCCTATCATAGAGTAAATGTGAAAGAGATTTCTCACAGATGAACCTCATTATCACACAAATGAGATCATTACTGAATATTGCAACATTAGTTACTGGCCTGTTGTTTGAAAAGATCAATGCACCTTCTCTTGACTCTTTAACCCACGTAAATATGTTCAGTCTTGACTTGTGTCCGGACACCATTCAGCATTAGCAGTCAAGAGTAAGCAGATGTCGAGAGACAAGAAGTATGAGGAAAACCTGTTATAGTTTTGTACAATCTTTTAGGATGGGCAGACAACTTAAACAACCATGGAACTGTGCTTTTTTACTGCTTTTATTACTTTACTACATCACATTTTTTTTACTTCTTTTGCAAAATAAAATTTGGAATTAAATAAAATGTTCAAGTTTTTGTGGGGCCGAGGATATATTTTTCAGGCCAATAGTTTTGAATACCCCCAACACACCCCGGAAGGTTACAGTTCCGGCACCTCTATTTCTAGAAATCGAACACTGTATATATATATATATATATATATATATATGTAAGGAAAAACGTAAGGCTAAAATATGGAGGGGCGATCGCGTAAAGTTTAAATGGGGGCTTCAGGATAATTTATTATTTGGCACCGAGCGCCATCATTTTCACAGAGCTTAATTGAAATGTTTCGCGTGAGTTGGGAAAAAGAATCCCTTTTTGAGATGTGGCCTTGACGCGTCTGTGGTCAGGCGAACGAGTGTATTTTTAGAAGCAAGCATAGGCGTTCGAGGAGTGAAACTGTTGCATAATACTAGGCGTCGAGTGAATTCTAGAACTTTTCACAGAGCATGCCCGAAGGTTTGTTGCTTAAGTTTTAACAAAAGATTTAGCAGAGCGTTCTTGGGTTCCGAACTGAGAGGTAGCGCGCGTCACGAGATGGAGAGATCGAAAATGGCACAGATTGAATCGGGTTATTAATTAGTAATTTAAATAAAGGATTTAGTTGTAAATTAAGTGTGTTTAATTCCACATGCCTACGATTGTACTAACTGCATATAGTTTAAGGGTAAGTATTAGTGGGAGCGAGTTTGGAGGGAGTGCGAGAATTTAAGCTCGTCATTCATATGTATATATATATAATAAATACAACGATAAATGTATGCAATTGATGTAAAAAAAAACAAAAAAAAATTATTTATAAAAAAATCGTAACGGATATTTTTATAGACAAAATAATGTAAAGAGAAAATATTGAAATAAAATCCAATAGAACATACTAAAGAATATAGTACAGTTAATATGGTACAGTTTAAGGAACATATGTTTTACTGTATTTTAATATTTTTTTGGATAATGTCCAATCGTCTGCCGCATTAACAAGAAAAAAATTTTTTTTTTCTATTTCGTTGTTATGAACGTGATGCAAAATTAGTTTAAAGTATCACAAAAAGAAAAGAAACCACGGGATCAGCATTTAATAAATTGAATTCTAAAAATTAATTTTTAAAAATTCACCAAAAATCAGACAATGTAGGTAAATATTCGAAAAAGATTTCATTTTAAAGGAATTTTTATGATCTTTCTCGTGATATAAATTTTATAACCCTCACATTATTAGTTTAAATGCAAACTTTAAAAAAAAGTTACAAAAAAGCTTAAAGGTTTAATTTTAAAATATCTAAGAAGAATTTTTTTTAAATCTTTCTTAGTACACCCTTACACTATAAGAAGAATCGTCATGCAAAATTTCAGCCCTTTAGGTCCAGCGGTTTGGTCTATGCATTATATGTCAGTCAGTCAGTCAGTTACGGAACTGTTATATATATATATATATATATATATACATGTAACCCTCCTATAACACGATAGATAGGTTCCTAGAAAATGCCGTTTTGTGTGAAACCGTGTTACATGAGACCAAGAGCCAGTGCAAAAAGGGGGGTTACGTTCCGAAAACTTAATAAAAACAAACATTTTTTTAATACTCCATATAAACAACTTAATTTTTATTAAAAATATAAATGTATGTATAACGCAAAACGAAAAGAAACAAAAAATATTATTTTCATTTAATGCGATCTTAAATTTAATAAATTTCTTCCTCATCGCTGCTCAATATAATCAAACGAGAAGGGTTTTTTTCGGTTGAACGATATCACCTTCACTTTCAGAACCTTTTTCTTCATTTCGATATTTTGAACCATCTATCCTCTTTAAAAAATATGTGTAATTTTGGTTTGTTTGCTGGTTGTTACAAGGTCATTGTAGATTTCACGGTATGGAGTTAGACAATTTCACAGCTCCCATTTGAATTTTCGGCATTTTTATGCGGAAGTGTAGACGAATCGAAAGAACTAAGTCCTGCCACGCTGTATATTCTAACTACAAGTTTAATGTACATTTTTACAAATTCTTTACATTACTCCGGCATGACCGGATCAAATCTTCTCATAAAGACATCAAAATGTACATTAATCTAAACAATATCAAAAGTGCATCTACCGACGTTATCAGTGCGAATTCGAACGACGCAGTGTTCGTCCACGTAGGGGGGGGGGGGGAGTATTACGTCATACGTGTAAACTGTGCATGACGCTTTCCGCTATGACATCGGAATAGAGTTATAAATTAATAAATTATAATTTTTTTATATATTTTCATGTAAAGCTACCAGAGTTCATTATCCCTTCCCGTCATTATCTTAAGATTTTAAGGTATTTTATTTTTTAAATGTATTAAACAATAATCATGTTAACTTGTGCTGTAGAAGTACAGTGTTGTACAAAGGTTTTCGCAATTATTTTTTATCGTGTTAGAGCGAAACCGTGTTGTAAGATGCCGTGCTGTAGGAGGACTACCTGTATATATATATATATATATATATATATATATATATATATATATATATATATATATATATATATATATATAACAACTCTGCGAACGGCCAACAAAGACACGATTGGGGCGCGAGGAGGAAATTTGCATATGACACAGGCTAGAAACCAATCACAGAACGCCGTTCGCCAGATATTCAGCGTAGAAAACAGATAAAAAGCTCTCTGATCGTGTTTTTGTTAGCCATTCGCAGAGCTGTTTTTTTGTGCGTGTATAACGCGTCCGTTTTTTATGATACACGTACCGTTCCAACGCTTTTTAGGGTTTTCGCATGCGGTGAGCATTTTGCGATGGGAAAAAGTTTGCGTTGCCATTTGAAAATTTCGAGTTTCTATACCTGTAAGCAGTGGCTTAGCTAGGGGGGTGCGGTGGGTGCGGTCCGCACCGGGCGGCACATATTTTGGGGCGGCATATTTTTATTTAGTATTAGTTGTAAAAAACCACTTGCTCAATTCATAAGTTTACTATTCGATTTCTACGAATTATGAATTACTATATGATTTCGAATATTTTTCCTCATCGTCAAGTCAATGTAGGGTTGAAAATATTATCTCTAAAAATTTTGCTCGGATACAGATATCAATGGTGGCGACGTCGAGTGGAAGTTCTATAGTTCTAAAATGTCCACACTTTTGCTTTCGCTTTCACTTTCGACATGTCGCACGGAGAGAGAAATGTGAGGCATGCTCAGAGCGATGCGTCACCACCTGCAAATTCCAGGACAGCGCATGCGTCGCGATAGAGCATGCGATATCGCAAGCGTATCCAACCCGAGTGGATTTTCTTGCGGAATTCCATGCGCTTTTCTATTCTGCAAGGCAGTTTTCAAGCTAGTGTTCAGAATGTCGCAGTCTTCGGAAGAAATTTCAAATTTTATTGATAATTACAGAAATTTACCGGTATTGTGGGATGTCAACCACTCCGCATACACAAATAAAATTATTAATAGATTTAATACATTTAAAATAATTATTTAATAATAAATAATGTGTATTGTTTTAAAATAAAAACTAAATGTATTTTTAAATAAACCAAATTGAAAAAAAAATTGAAAACTTGTACTATATCATTGAATTTTCTTTTTGAGATACAGGGAGAAGATTTCAAAAATATGCATCAGCTAATTTGTTATTATAAAAATGGTGAATAAAAAAATTCCCCATAGCTTATCATAGGAATTAAAGACCCACTTTGAAAAAAAATAGATGTTTTAGTATTATAAAAGCAGGTTAAAACCTGAATTCGCGTTTTGCGTAACGTAATTCCCCCCCCCCCCCATGTCATGCATTGCTTGCATCCAAATGCGTGTGATCTTGCATGTATCATTTTCATTTGAAGCTAAATATCATCGACACATTTTAAATGTAGGCATTTTTTAGTCCATCATGGTTTTCTCGTCGTGTTCTTCATTTAACCTCATGTTGAAGAAAAATGAACGATTTTCATTAATAACAAAATATACTTCTTACATATGTAGAATTTTTTTTAAATTATATATGAAAATTCAAAACTAATTCTTCATGGCCCGCTTTGCTCAGAAAAGAAGTAAATGTCTCGGTTTAATTCTTTACTTTATACTACAAGAAACTTCAATGCGTGCTTTGCAGGCCATTCCACAAAGTGATTTACAACAGGTTTTCGATTCATTATTAAATCGCTGTAAAAAGTGCATTGAAGCCGGAGGGTCCTATTTTAAATAAAAAACCAAAACAGGTATTGATTTCTTGTTTCCATTTCTTTTTACAGAACCAGTCTTAAAACTTATTTGACACACTGCGTATATATATATATATATATATATATATATATATATATATATGACGAGCGTAAAACTCGTACTCCCTCTTGATTCGTTCCCCTCTCAATACTTACTATAATAATATGCAGTCAGAACAATCGAAGGCCTGTGGAATTAACGACAATTAGTTACATCTAAATCCTTTATTTAAATTCTTATTAATTTCCCCGATTCAATCTGCCATTTTCTATCTCTCATCTCGGCTGACGCGAACAACCTGTCGGTTCGATATCCCAAAGTCGCTCTGATAAATCCTCTGTTAATATTCAAGCGGCAAAACTATGCGCATGCTCAGTGATGACCACAGAATGTTCCGAGACGAACTCATATTATATAATAATAGTTCACTCCTCGAACGCCAAATGCCTGCTTCTAAAAATACACTCGCCCCTGACCGCAGACACGTCAAGGCCACATCTCAAAAAGGGATTATTTTTCCCAACTCACGCGAAGCATTTCAATTAAACTCTGTGAAAATGATGGCGCTCGGTGCCAAATATTAAATTATCCTGAAGCCCCATTTAAAGTTTTCGCGATCGCCCCCCCCATATTTTAGCCTTACGTTTTTCCTTGACATATATATATATATATATATATATATATATATATATATATATATATATATATATATATTCCTTGCACATTCCTTTTTGCGTTACGTAAAAATAGTGATCTCCTTATAAACTCAGCGAAATCACAAGAAACGCAGCAGTAACCGTCCGACTCTTCCATCTCGTGAGGCATGAACTGTCGAACAAGCGTGGACAACAAATCGAATGCGTCTAGAGTCATGTCGGGAAGCATGGGCTAAAAGCAAGTTGAAAGGAAAGACGAACCGCAAGTCGAAAACGAAATCGGACTCGAAAGCGCAAAAGTGTGGACATAGCTTTAGGTTGGGTCTTAATGAGTAGAACATCAAATTACATTAAAAGCATATCACAGTCAAGCGCTACTGAAAGTATCACAATGCTCACACATAGTGAGAAAATAGAATACTTCTGGGATTTGGAACTTTTAGGGATCAAGGAATCTACAGAAAAAAAATCCAGAGAAGAAGAAGTGGTGAAATTCTTAAATGATAGTTTATCCACTGGTCTTGATGGTCGTTATATGGTGAGATTACCCTGTACTGACAATTCTAGTCTTCCTGATAATGGGAACATTGCAGAAAAAAAGACTACTAGCAACAACTTCAAAATTGATTTCGTCAAGAAGATTACAATTCAGTTCTCGAAAGTTGGGAAGATGAGAAGATCATTGAAGAGGTTTTAGAAAGTGGAAGAGAAGGAAGGTGTCATTATCTTCCTCATCGTGGAGTTTTTAAAGAATGCTCGACAACGTAACTCAGACCAGTATTTGATGCTGCATGTAAAGAAAAGAGCAAATTTTCTCTCAATGACTGCCTAGAAAAGGGATTGAATGTTTTAGACACAATTCCTTCAATACTGATGAGATTTAGAGAAAAGAAAATTGGAATAATTTCGGACATAAAGAAGGCATTCTTACAGCTATCCGTTCATCCAGAATACAGAGATTTCTTAAGGTTTTCTGGTGGAAGGGTTATGAGGAAAGAAAAATGAAGATTTATCATCACAGACTGAGCTGCAACCATGGAAACAGCTTGATTTTATCTAAAGTACAAGCCTCTATGAGAGACAGATTATATAATTTGACAGTAAGTTGTACATGTAGCAACATTTGTTTTCTTTAATATTTATAATTTATGCTAGTAATTAAGATAATTGTTTTTCTTTTTCTTCTTAAAATTTATTAATTTATAACCATACGTTTTTGCCAAAAATGGAGCTCTGAGAGATTCTATAAGCAGGACATTGTGTTTTGTC
Source organism: Dolomedes plantarius (assembly GCA_907164885.2). Taxonomy (NCBI): domain Eukaryota; kingdom Metazoa; phylum Arthropoda; class Arachnida; order Araneae; family Dolomedidae; genus Dolomedes; species Dolomedes plantarius. The sequence continues at coordinate 124,986,545 of OU015499.1, read as the reverse complement.
TTGTTATTCTTTAAAAATTTTCTTTTTAAAAATTATTGATTTCTGTTGTTAATTTTAATAAAAAGACTGTAATGGGATTTCTGTGTTCTTTCTTTCACATTAAGAATGTAATGTGATATAAGTCCTGTAAAACTTTCCGTATTTAAAGTAAACATTTTTAAAAGAGTGACCAAAATGAAGAGATTTCAAAACAGAACTCAAATTTTATTTGTAACCTCGAACTGCAATGGTTAAAGCATAGTTATTATTAAAATACATGTAATGGAAACTGTAAACTTTTTATCAAAAAAAGTCACCAAAGGGATTAAACGAAAATATGTTAAGATATAAACAAAAAGATTTTATTTATTCACCAATGGATTTTGTAAATTTACCAAAGTGGCACAAACTTCGTGGGCTTCATTTCAGTGATATAAGAGGAACCGAATAATTATAATTTTGAATGCAATAAATAAAATATGTAAATGTTTTAAATTTTATTGATCTTGGTACTTTTCAGGCGTAGTGACAGAAAACCTGGTAGAGATTCCAGATTATGTAGCTGCTATTTTAAAGGAAGGGATAAAAGAAATAATCCAGCAATTTTTGACAGCAATAAACATCAATTTTGGAAAGAAGTAAATAAATGTGTTTTTAATAACAGCTTTTTTAGCTTGATTCTCAGAACTGAAGACATATTCATTTCATACATTAAAATTACATGAGAGAAGGAGGGTAAGGCCTCTTTCAGACGAGGCACATTTCTTGATTCAACTGATTTGACTTGTTTATTTTCATGTAGTTGACTGCCGTGTGAGGTTCTTTTCACACGAGGCGCGGCGCCCAATTCAAGGCGAAACCTTCTCTTCTGGGGTTGTGGCAACGCTTCGTCAGCAGCTAGACGAAGGCGAAAACGCGACTGAAAAATGAGGTGGAAGAAGACAGTTTACTACATTAAATTATGTGTATATATTCTATCCATACGCCATACTTTAATCTACACCTAAAATAATTACAATATTTCCCATAAAAATATTTTTCAGGCAAATGTATTGTAATCTACAAAAAATATCAAAGGAAAAAAAATTGCTGTAAAAAATTAGTGATATGTACTTAACTAAATTTAGATAGAATTTGTATAAACATACAAGATATACATGTATACAAAATTTTAGCAATTTGGGACGATTAGTTTTGAAGAAATAGTGCGCACAAGTTTCAAAATAACAGTTTTTAGAAAAAGGCCATTTAAAGTTTAAATTTTCTATAAATTACTTTACTATTAGCTTTATACATTTGGCCATAAAATCGGTTGTAATATCGACTTCATTTTTTTCATAAGATTCCTTTTATTCCATTCTTCATAATTAAATCATAATAAAAAATTGAGTTTTTTTTAAGGTTTTAAGGTGATTTCCCTCCTTACATTTTTAAATTTCAAAAACTTTAACTTAAATATTATACCTTTCTTCTACCAATACCTTTCTTTTACACCAATTTTATAACACAATATTGATCTTTGATTTATAATGATGTAGGGGAATATAGAATTAAGAAAGTATCATAACATGGCACTCAGGTTTTTACTTACAAAAATACAAAATGTATTATTTTTATATTTGCTCTGCTAATTTTTTAAATCGCATTTCTTTTATTTGTAGGACCATTATACCTCATTCTTACTTAAAAAAAAAATTTATAATAATTAAATTGCACACCTGAAAGGGTTATTGCAAAATCCTCCCTCATATGAAAACTATTCAAATTGTAGGCAAAAGGCGATGTTAACATTTGCGAATCTAGATAAATTCAATTAAATAATGGGTAAATTCGCGCAATTTGGTGCTCCCACATATATTTTTAAGTGTAACAGTCATAACCTGTACTAATCGATGTAATGCTGTGTGATAAGTAATGTAAAGAGAGTGACGTATGTCACCATAGAAACATCAAATAAACAACCAATGATAAAGAATATATTTCGTTGAAATGACCAAATAAATATTTCTGTTCATTTTTTTAATGATAATGCGGCTAAATAAATTTTTTAAAAAATTCTAAAAAAGTTAAAAATTTTGTTTTAATTTTGGAGTTTTTAACCACCATTAACAAAAGAACAAATGAACTTTTAAATTTGAATGGTACCGACTACTTTATTGAGCAGGCATCTGTATTTATTTATATCGATATTTGCAAGGGGACTGGGACGTCTGCGACAACTAAGAAGTTGGAAATTTGGGCTATTCTTTTAAAGCCCAGATCTTATACAAATATGCATGATTCATTATGATTTTTATACGTTAATTTAGTAAGACCTTTATGAATATTTTAAGATAAAAAAAATTTCTTTTTGGATTGAAAGGTAAATTTAAAATAAAAATATAAACAAACGTACTTTTCCTCCTGAAATTTTTGAGGTATTCACTTTTTCAAAAATTTAGCGAAAATCTTACCTTGAAATCTTGTGTGATGATTAAACACAGTTTATTTTATATAGTTAACCCATTTAAATCTTTGCTACACTATTTTAAAAAATTATAAATTTCACTTATCAGAAATCTGCATATTTTTGTCATACATTTTCATCATTTACAAAAATATCTTAAGGTTTAAAAATAAAAATATAGGTTATATTGATACAAGAGCACTTATTCTATTGACGTTTAAAATTACAGAGATGTACTTGCAACAGATTTTGCAGAAAGTGTACCATTACATGAAAAAAATCACATTTTGAGAAAAACGCAAAAAATACTTTCCTATTATATGGGATTTAAATGTATGTTTACATTTTTAAGTTGCTAATAATTGTTGTTAGAGTGTCAAAAAGTACATAAATTATATATATTTGTAATCTGCAGAATCTGCTCTATTTTTTAAGCCACAAATTCAAAAATAATTTTTTTTTAAGTCGGAATAAAATTTGCGAGCCAATTCCCTCCAAGCTTCACCCCTTTTAATGGTATCGCTATATTCATCACACCTCATGTCCCATATCGCGGGACTAATACGAATTTCTTCGATGAATTGTTTCACATTCAAACTTGCAATTGAAACGCTTTCCATACTGAACTGAGCTCATGCAGCTAGGCGGCTGGTGTGAAGAGCGTACCTACAGTAATGTCTTTTGTGTTGAGTCTACTCATCGGGATGAGAGCGCCAGCGGCACAAGTGCCAGATGTCAAAATGTCTGGGCACTGAATTCACTCCGTGTGAAAAGGTTCCGGCGATTCGCATACATTTTCTATGGTGGCTACACTCCTTGACAGCCGCCCGGAAATCAGTTTGATCAACTATGTGCCTCGTCTGAAAAGGGTCTAACTCATCTGATCCAAACTTCAAGGAATTTTATTGTTTATGTAATGTTTAATAATTTATGTTATGTAGTACAGTACTATTATACACATTAATATATTAATCTCGTAAATAATTAAATCTTCTAATTGTTTAAACTTAGCTTTTCACAAATCAAATGCATGTTTTTAACAATAAATTTATTCTGAGTGTTCTTAATATTCATTTATGCTGTTATTTAATGTTCTTAGTATTATTCCTTTAGAAAACAGAGTGCTGTGATGAAGAACATTGAAGATGTTAAAGATATAGATAGAGCGGATGTAGAGTCCCTACTGTTAAAAGTAGAGATAGACCGACTAAAGGGAAAAAAATAAAGAGCTGCAGTTATTGCTGATGGAAAAAAATGTGAAATTTCAATTTTCTCAAATTAGTGAGAATGACAGTTTAGTGCTAATGTACACTGGTCTTCCAACCAAATATACTTTTCACGGTGTGTTAAATTAGACTAAGATCGGCTAAAATATTAGTCGGCTTAAATTTCACTATGTTTACAGCTTGAATGTAGAATACTTAAGCCTGGAAGACCAGTTATTTATTACACTCCAACAGTTGAGGCAAAATTATTCCTTCCTTGATCTTGCCGTCAAGTCTTCTGTCTCTGATACTACGGTGAGGAATGTTTTTTTCACTTGACTTCACGTTTTACACGAAAGCATTTTTTTTAACATTTATGAAAAACATTCCATCCTTAAATAAAAATCAACATTCAATAAACAACCCTGACTTCCCTAATTGCCACTTTTTAATAGACAAGACAGAAATATTTATTGAAAATCTCTGCAAAGACATAGAGACTCAGAGGCAGACCTTTTCACAGTATAAGAAAAGGCAAACTTTAAAAGGATTGATAGCTGTTTGTTAGTAAATTATGGCCAGGATCTACTTCTGATAAAATCATTTTCAAGGAATGTGGATTAATAAAATTGTGGAATTTTGGATATCTAATATTAGCAGACAAAGGTTTTTTAATACTTGACCTATTGCCTCAAGGTGTTTCAGTAAATATCCCCCCATTCTTAACGAATCCACAATTCACAGAAAGTGAGGTTAAATTTACCACTAAAATAGCATGTACACATGTTCATGTTGAACAAGCTATACAACTTATAAAAAGTTTTCAAATTCTTGATAACATCCCATATTATTACCATGTTTTTATTAAATTGCTTTCTTGTGTGTTTGTGTGTGTGTTTGACTAGTACAAATCTTGCAATCGATTTTTAACTAACTTCCCGACTAGCTAGACATTTGAAACTTTTAGAATAGCTCAGAACACGATGACAATGTATTTTTAAAATACTTTTAGCCATCTTTAAGTAGAATTAAATTAATTTTCAGTTATTTTCAGTTAATTTTGTTTTGTAGACTGGTGCAGCCATCTATTGGCCGGAAAGGGAACTAGTCAAATGCAACAAGTCAAACAAGTCAAATGTAAGTTAACTTCCAATTAACTTCATTTTCTTTCAAGTTGATGGGATAATTCATCAAAAAAATTTTTAAAAAGTATCTATTAATACATAGAATTGTCAAGTTTATATGATTCAACAGAAAATTTTAAAATATGGTATATAAAAAGTCTTTATCTTGAAATTATTTTAATCAATATACCTCAGTAATTTTTCAAGTTTGTGACAATTTTGGTAAATTTATAAAATCCATTGGTGAATAAATAAAATCTTTTTTTTTATATCTTAACATGTTTTTGTTCAATCCCTTTGGAGACTTCTTTTGATAAAAAGTTTACAGTGTCCATTACATGTATTTTAATAATAACTATGTGTTAACCATTGAATTTGGAGGTTACAAATAAAATTTGAGTTCTGTTTTGAAATCTCTTCATTCTGGTCACTCTATTAAAAATGTTTACTTTAAATACGGAAAGTTTTACAGGACTTATATCACATTACATTCATAATGGGAAAGAAATAACACAGAAATCCCATTACAGTCTTTTTATTAAAAATGTAGATATAAATTATCAACAGAAATCAATAATTTTTAAAAAGAAAATTTTTAAAGAATAACAAGACAAAACACAATGTACTGCTTATAGTATCTCCCAGAGCTCCATTTTTGGCAAAAAGATATGGTTATAAATTAACATCAGATATTAATAAATTTTAAGAAGAAAAAGAAAAACAATTATCTTAATTACTAGCATAAATTATAAATATTAAAGAAAACAAATGTTGCTACATATACAACTTACTGTCTCATTATATAATCTGTCTCTCATAGAGGCTGGTACTTTAGCTAAAATCAAACTGTTTCTAGGATTGTAATCGAACAACTGAATACCACTAGCAGCCACAGCTTTTTCTCCTCTGTCTATAAACTTTTTGATCTTAAAAAAAGATGAAAATTTCAAACCAGGATATCATGCTGAAGTGTCATGCATGATGTAATACATTAAAGAAGAAAAACAGGACTATGAATTTGAACAAAATATGTTACGACTGAAGTAAATTTTAAACCATTAAAAATTAACACTACTTCATTTTGAAAAAATTAAATGAGAATGTTGCAGCAATCAGTTTATTTTTAAAGTCTGTTATTAATGCAAAGTTATTGTTAATGAAGCATAAATAGTATTAATAAAACATAACTGAAACAATTAATGTTACCAAACACTACTTTTAAATATTGATAATTCAAAACAATAACAAGTAAGCTTTAACAGCCATATTATTGGGAAAAACTTCTGCTTACTGAATCTTACATTATTTACGTAAACAGATAGAACATAAAAAAGCTGTTAATAAACAAATAAAGAACTTGAAGAGTATCACTTCCACTAACTGTATGATGTAAGAACAATGCAAAACAAATTAATTATTTTATGCTTAATACTTTAAGAGTGTTGCATTAAACTAAGGTTGATAACACACTAATATTATATCAAACAATCCCATCATAAAACCAGCCAGTAACAAAAAGGATGCATGAAATCAACGGCTAAAAAAATACTTAGCCATTAAAGTCTGTCAGTAATTTTATAGCTTCACGGATTTAACAGAAAAGGAATCTACATAGAACAGATTAAGACTTAAATCTATTCTACTCAGACACCCATTCAGTTTAAAGGGAAGTGAATCAAGTACACAGATAAAGAAATAAATAAAAGCATACATCTAACACAGTAGAAATCCACAAAAATGTACGCCAGTCATAGGATACACTAAAAACAACAACAATACAGTATCCTATACTAGCAATATATCAACTTCAATAACCCTTTCATTATGCAAAGTGGATTATACAGCTTTAAGTATGTTACCCTACAAATATTTGAGGTAAATCGAATGAACAATAAGGTACATACGTATTTTTACAGAGATAATTTTATCGAAAATGACATTTTAATACCGTTACCATCAGCGACACATTCAAATTGTATCAATGGCACTAGGGATAAATCAATGTTACTAGGAATAAAATCTATTTACCAATTCATCTTAGATTATGTTAGAATATCCACATAGACAGAAACAACATAAAAAAACTATTCACAAACACTAAATAAAAAATTTCAAGAGTATCCCTTCCTCTAAGCCTATCTTTCACAGCGATAGGCTTAGAGGAATGAAATTTCAAAACACCTTCTGTTCTTAATCCTGTACGAAATCACATTCCTCAATTTTTGTGGTAGGTTATTCTTAGCTCCTTTATCGATTTCAAGACGTTCAGAGAGATAATATTCATTAGTTTAAGAGATATTAATATTTGTTTTTCCGTCCTATGGGAGAATAAGGGCCTGTTCACATAGGAGTCCGTTGCGTTGCGTTAAGGAAAAGATGACGTTGAGACGAAAATAAAATAATCGTATGCCTCCAAACGATTAGCAATGAAATTTTTAACGCCTATGATTGGAAATCCGAAATAAATCAACCAAAAACTAAAATATGTTACAGTGTTTTACTTGCCACCAAAGACTACATCAAAACTGCAGCCAGACAATGGATCAAGGGGTGATAAAAAATTTCAAAATGCACTATCACAAGAGAATAGTGCGTGCGAAAATTTATCACTGTTCTTAAGAGCAATCAATCCATGCCAAAGATCAATTTACGGGAAAGCATATCAGAAATTTCCAAAGCTTGCGGAACTATTATGTCACAGATCGTACTATTCGCAACAGTTTTGCCAAAGCTGGATTCATTGTCGAAGACGAAGACGAGTAGGATTCTCTTAGAGTAGGAACTTAAAAAAAAATAGGGGTACTTAAAATATGGGGGTATAAAAGGTAATTAAAAATACCTTTTGCTGTGGCACTTTCAAGTTCAACTAAATCTAGAAGTGAAGGTCAACGGGTTCTCAACCCCATCCTCTGGCCCAGGATTGTCGCTAATCATCCCTTATTCTTTGCCAAACATCAACACTTGCCCCAAGAAAAAGCTATCGGTGATGGATCAGGTGTCTCTATCTGTCGATGATCGATGTTTAATACAGGGATAAAATACAGGTACAATAGGTGAAAATACAGAATAAGGGGTAATGCCCAAGATGCTCAGGGCTATGAATAAGACCAAAAATAGAAAACTAAATCACTAGATACTTAACAAGTATCACAATGCATGATTGTTTCCTGCCTAGGTCTTTCCCGTACACTCTGTGTCCATCGACATCTGAGTGTTTCAGAATAGTCTTGTCTTCTTTTTTTATGCTTTCACTGTCCCCTAATTGTCACCCGAGGCTACTACCTCGGGGTAGCCTCTTTGGGAAACCTTGCTCTAAGAGGCTAAGGTTTCCCAGCCTCTTAGAGCAAGAAGCCTCTTAGAGCAAGTCCCCTTGCCCACTTTGGGAAACGTTGCTCTAAGCTTATCACTGCGAAATATAGGCTTAACACAAGTGAAAATCTTGAAATTTTTTTATGTATTGTTTATGAAGAGTTTTTTTATGTTGTTTCTGTTTATGTGGATAATGTAATATAATCTAAGATGAATTGGTAAGTAGATTTTTTTCCCAATAATACTCATTTATCCCCAGTGCCCAGTGGCGGATCAAGCAGTTGCCCAATCGCAACCTAGGTAGGGCCCCAATCGCAACCTAGGTTTCAGGGGCCTTTGTACTGCACACTAATTAATGATATAAAGTCAGTTTTTTACTTAATGAAAAAATTCGCAGATTGTACCTCTTTTTGAAGCTGTTAAATTTCGGAGACCTCTGTTAACCCTCCAGCGGGCGCGCCAATTTTTGGAACACCAGCAGGCGCGCGTGGCACAAAGTGCAACGTCTCTTTCAACCTTGATTATTCCTTTTGTAATAAACTTTTTTTTTTAATTGAAAATAATAATTCTGAGTTTTATGACAAGATATAAATTGTTTATAATATTGAGCTATATTTATAATTAAAGGCCCAAAGAATACAGATACAATCGCCTTATTTCAATACTGTCCGGTTCATTGCATCTAAGGACAACTTGCGAATGGATTCCTATTATGTCCAAAAACCTAAAAAATAATGAGATTGCCCATCTTCGTTATACGCGGGATACCGTGTAATAGCTACACATTTGATCGAGTACGTCAACTCCTGCTTTTGTCGTATAGTAATCCAGTATCATCGTTAGTTTACCACGGTTAAATAAGGACTACCAATGAATGGAAAGGAATACAAGGATAAAAAAATCAGACCTGCATTAGAAAGGGTGTAGCTATAAATAGAAACTGCTAAGAACATTCAAACCTTACATATAAAAACAAACAATTCAAAATTACGAAAATGTTGCACTCTGTACACGGGCGCGCCCACTGAAGGGTTAATCTAAAGTCCCAAGAGCTGACTCTGCGGTGACCCACCACTGTTAGTGTGTCACTTTCGATAAAAATTATCACTATAATAATTGCAAGATAAAAAGAACTTTTTATGTACCATGTTTTGAAATTTTCTGTTGAATTATATAAACTTGAAAATTCTATGTATTAATAAATACTTTAAAAAAATTTTTTTGATGAATTATCCCATAACTTAAAAGAAAATGAAGTTAATTGGAGGTTAACTTGCATTTAACTTTTTTTTCCCGTCCCGGTCGATAGATGGCTGCACCAGTCTGCAAAACAAAATTAACTGAAAATAACAAAAAGTGAATTCAATTCTGCTTAAAGATGGCTAAAATTATCAAAAAAATGCATTGTCATCGTGTTCTGAGCTATTCTGAAAGTTTCAAATGTCTAGCTAGTCGGGAAGTTAGTTAAAAATCGATTGCAAGATTTGTACTAGACAAACACACAAACAAACAAGAAAGCGAATTAATAAAAACATTGAAATAATTACAAGATAAAAAGAACTTTTTATATACCATGTTTTTAAGTTTTCTGTTGAATCATATAAATTTGACAATTCTATGTATTAATAGATACTTTTTGAAAATTTTTTTGATGAATTATCCCATCAACTTGAAAGAAAATGAAGTTAATTGGAAGTTAACTTGCATTTAACTTTGCGTTCCCGTTCCAGCCAATAGATGGCTGCACCAGTCTACAAAAGAAAATTAACTGAAAATAACTGAAAATTAATTTAATTCTGCTTAAAGATGGCTAAAAGTATTTAAAAATGCATTGTCATCGTGTTCTGAGCTATTCTAATAGATTCAAATGTCTAGCTAGTCGGGAAGTTAGTTAAAAATCGATTGCAAGATTTGTACTGGGCAAACACACAAACAAACAAGAAAGCAAGTTAATAAAAACATGGTAAAAGTAAGTACTGTCCACCATTGGAAAGAAGGGACCAGGGACCGGTTTTAGGGTTGCTGCCTTGGGGGAAGTCAATTCCCGAAATGATGGGTCGGGGATAATTAATATCCAACGAGAAGCATTTATCGCTCTTTAGGCATTAAGAAAATTATGAAGGTTTTAGCTATTTAAGGCTATAAGAAAACCATCGCATGTTTTGCTTTTCCATTTACATATAATCAGCGTATTCGAGAGACTTTTAAACTTGCATCAAATTACATGGTATTTCTGGAAATAATGTGAGGGAGTGTCAGAATTCCTCGATAAAATTAAGTATCACGTTTGCTTTTGCAAATAGTGGATGCAAATAGTGCTTTTGCAAATAGTCTCACAAATTTTTTTTCACTATAAATGTAGATTTCTGGAATAATTTTTTTTCGGTTCTTAGCACTTTTTTTTTTAACCAAAGAATCGACGATTTTTTTCCGTAGTTTTGTTTTCATTTAAAATAAGGCATATTAATAACTAATGCAAATTTTAAAAAATGGACTTCAATTAACCGGACACGCCAGGAATAAATAATGATAATTGCAATCTAAAAGTATTGTTTTTAATTTAAAAATTTATTTTTCATTGCATTATTTGAAGAGGGTCGGCATTTACAGTGTTTGGATTTATGCATGGCATTTCTCATAGTCTTGGTGTAAAAAGTTTAAATGATTTTAAATTTTGCTCCTCAGAAAAATTTGAGGATAATTTCAAAAGTAAAATTGATTTTCCGAAAATCAAATAGTTTTTAAATATTGATAGGTAAATAAGACAATGTAAAGAAATTGAAATTTGTTTTTCTTTCTTTTGAATTAAATTATAGAATGAATACAGTCGAACCTTGTTATAGCGAACCCGATATATAATGAACTCCCGGATATAGCGAACGAAAATTTTGGTCCCGTCGTTTTCCTATTGTATTTATTGCTAATTTATCCTTTTATAGCGAACTTCCGAAATCTTAAGAATCGGCTATAACGAACCTTTTTTCAGTAGACTACAGAATTTTTTAAAACTTTTTAAGAATGTTGAAGATACAGCGAATGTTGAAGAAGCAAAGAATGTTGAAGAAGAAGAAGATGGTGATTTACCTATCGCGATGTGGATAGAAAAGCACAGAATTTCATCATTCTCAGACTGTGACATGCAATTGCTCGAAACCTGTGATGATGAAGTCATTACATGTGAAAATCTGACTGATGAAGATTTTGTGGAAGAAATTAAAATGAATCATTCTGAAATCGAAGATTCTGCATCTGATGCTGATGAAGAGGAGCACATGAATGACGAAATCCCCACCATCTCAGATGCTACAGCAGCGATGAGTGTAATTAATAAGTTTTTGTTTACACAAACAGTGGAAAAAAAAGTGTTGGAGTCATTTGATGTATTGGACAAAGAAATTCATAAAATATTTTTGAAATCGGCATCACGTCAGCAGAAGATTACCGATTATTTCTGTATCAAAACAGTGAACAACAATTAAAGATAAAATGAATTTATTTCCATTTGTCTTCATTTTTAGTTAATTTAATTAGAATTGTGTTAGTTTAATGTAATCGACTTCAGTCAATTTAATTTATTAATGATCATTTTTAATAGATTTTATCTTTTTTTTTAATACATCATTATTGAATACACATAGCAACTAATGAGTTATACATTTTGTGAACTCTAACATTTTTCTTAACGGTTCGGATATAGCGAACCACTGGATATAGCGAACAAAACTTTTGATCCCTTGAAGTTCGTTATAACGGGGTTCGACTGTTAGTATAAATTTTGATTGTTATAAATTTAGAATCAGTATATTCAGTATATCAGTTATAACTGATATCAGTGCGTCAGTTTATAAAATATCTCTGAATACTATAAATTTTGGAATGAGTTTCAAAAATAAAATCATCTAAAAACGCATTTTTAATATTTTTATCATGCAGCAAGGACTGTGAAAATTAATCACTATTTATGTTTATATTCTATACTATCAAAATGCAGCAGTACAGCCAAATATACATGAAAAAAATCTTAACTATCTCCTCCTACGTAAAAAGTGATAGCAAAAAAGGCACAACACTAGTGTTATTTTCCCTGAAGTCTCTCCCTCCAAATATTGTTGGAATAGAACTCCACCTTAAATTGTTATGATCAATTCTACAGTAATGACCCCTACTACTGGAAAATCACATACACCTTTAGAGTTTTTTTAAGCACCTAAGACAATTTTCAAATTTTCTGCAATTTGATTTTGAAAAAAATTCACCAAACTTCAGTTTCACCCTCTGTGAAATAGGAGTTTCTTTTCGTAATGTTTGGTGTACAGGTAACCCCCGTATAACACGGCACTTCAATAGCACGGATTTACTCTAACACGGTTCGAGATTTAGGAACATCGCTGTATAACACGGTGCTTTTATAGCACGGATTCACTCTAACACGGTTCGAGAATTAGGAACATCGCTGTATAACACGGTGCTTTTATAGCACGGATTCACTCTAACACGGTTTGAGAGTTTGTAAAACGCTCGTACAACATGAAATGTAATAAAAACTGAAAGCAATCTTTATCTAATTTGAAATTAGGGATATCCCCGCTCAACAGCTCAATGAACGTGATAAAACTTTTAAGTGCGAAAGATACCTCATTTGACACTTTTCATTCGAGCGCGTATGTACTATCAAATTTTCCTGAACTATTAATACTTAGGTATACATTAAGAGTTTGTGTCTCTTTTTTGGCTAGGTAGATTAAAAAAAATTCGGGTAGGTGTACTCGATCTTTTTTAAAGAAATAATAATTAATGTTTTTATTTTTATGAATTAGTCTGTACCTCTAAGCTATGTCTGGCGAAAATAATAAAAATAATCTCATAAAAAACTTTTATTTTTTATTCATTTAAATCTTTTACAAACACAGAAGTTTTATCTTCAAACGTCTCTAACTGTAAGTTCGAAATGATATTCTTATAGTTTTAGTTAAATAAATTTTCTAACTGATACTTCCACTTTCTTACGACTTTTAGATACACTCGTATTTTCGCGTACGACAACATTAAATTTAACTTAATTAAGACACAAAATTTATCGCATACGTTAGTTACCCATTAATTTTTCTAAACAAACAAATTCATAAAAATTCGATTTAAATACCAATCAGACTTCATCTAATAATGTGAAACGTCACTTCCAAAGGTTTCTTCTGATTACCAGTGCCACTCTCAGGGTGAAAGCAGATGATCACATTTCTTGTCTAAGTATGAGGACCATTTCAGAAGTAATGCACACTAAATTAGTTTTCTTTATACCCATTTGATTTCAGACAATTTCTCTCGACAGTCCTGTACAGTCACACTGCTTCTGTATAACAGTCCCAACATCTAGGAAGATTATTTATTCCTTGCAGCATGCTACCTTTGTTGCGTGCTCTAATGACTCCAGAAACGGCTGAAGTAAAACTCTTCTAAGGTGGAAAATCGTTGACTGGGAAAGGTTTCAACAACAGTGCAAAGTCCAGGCGTATCTGTTTTCTTCGGATGTAAAGCAGTGAGGAACCCACCGAGCACAAACTTTCAAGCTTTATGTGTGATCTTTAATCTTCTATACTCACATTACCCGAGACATTTGCAGACTCTATTTAAAAAATTTGTCACTTCAAAACAAAACACGTTAGAAAACTTTCAGACTCCAAGAATAGTCCTCTAGTCCTCAAATGCAAATGGCGATTTTCTTTATTGTACCATATACAGCAAAATGGCTTAATTAAGACACAAAATTTATCGCATATGTTAGTTACCCATTAATTTTTCTAAACAAAGAAATTCATAAAAATTCGATTTAAATACCAATCAGACTTCATCTAATAATGTGAAACGTCACTTCCAAAGGTTTCTTCTGATTACCGGTGCCACTCTCAGGGTGAAAGCAGATGATCACATTTCTTGTCTAAATTTGAGGATCATTTCAGAAGTAATGCACACTAAATTAGTTTTCTTTATACCTATTTGATTTCAGGCAATTTCTCTCGACAGTCCTATATAGTCATCCTGCTTCTCTATAACAGTCCCAACATCTAGGAAGATTATTTATTCCTTGCAGCATGCTACCTTTGTTGCGTGCTCTAATGACTCCAGAAACGGCTGAAGTAAAACTCTTCTAAGGTGGAAAATCGTTGACTGGGAAAGGTTTCAACAACAGTGCAATGTCCAGGCGTATCTGTTTTCGTCGGATGTAAAGCAGTGAGGAACCCACCGAGCACATACTTTCAAGCTTTATGTGTGATCTTTGATCTTCTACACTCACATTACCCGAGACATTTGCAGACTCTATTTCAAAAATTTGTCACTTCAAAACAAAACACGTTAGAAAACTTTCAGACTCCAAGAATATTCCTCTAGTCCTCAAATGCAAACAGCGAATTTTTTTTATTGTATCATGCAGGGCGATATGGCGCCGTCTTGTGCATTACTTTTGAAATGACCCTCGTATTTTGCAAGACCCAGTAAACAGTCCATTATTGAATAGACGAGACATTGTGTAATTTATAAACGATTTTGAAGAGTTGAGTTCCAAATTAAAATTAGATATTTCGTACATAAAAATTTTACACGGTATCTATAAGAAAAGTATAATTAGATGCTCCATGCGTTAAATATTAATTTGATTGCATATTACAGAAGAAAAACCTAATAAAAGCTAAATTACTTTAAAATAATTAGAAGAGAGGCAAAGGCGAAAATTAATTTAGTCTCGTTATGAAGCCATAAAATATTTATTTATATATCATCATACATATTTATTTCCCATTTACAGAACACAACAGATGTAGAAAAAAGCAGTTAAATCTTAAAAATTATAATTCATATTAAGCAAAAACAAAAACCTGAAGTATTGCACAAGTGATATTTTATGACATCCTTTCCTGCAGTGTAAACAGGTGTGACGTTTTTTGCTCCAATCACATGGGTGGGTCAAGTACACCATCAAGGATCATGGTTCATGAACAACAGCGCATTGATGTATTTAAAAAAATTTTCAAAAGGAAAATGTCATAAACACTAAATTAATTCCAAAATATAATTACATGCGATATCGCCTTTAATTAAACACAGTCAAACTTGAGTTTGAAATCGATTTTCAAGGACATTGTACTCACTGTGGGCCAAAAAATTCCGTTTCATACAATAGTAGAAAGTGAGTAAAACCCCTCCAAGGGTAGGAAGATGCGTTTTCGAAGCACATTGGAAAGATATCTTTTCTCTCCAGTAAGATACAGTGAGGACGGAAAATTTCTCTTCTGTGTGGGTACGAACTTTTTTTTTTACATGATCGAGTTCAGAAAACCAACTCAAATTTACTGCAGACCAAAAGTCTTTCCTCTGTGGATAAGAAGATGCGCTTTCAAATTCCTCTGATCAGAAAATCTTTTCTCACATACATTGCATGCGAAAGGTTTCTCTCCTGTGTGGGTGCGGAGATGTGTTTTCAAATGTCTTCGTTCTCGAAATCCTTTCTCACATACAGTGCATACAAAAGGTTTCTCTCCTGTGTGGGTGCGGAAATGTCTTTTTAAATCACCCTGATAAGAAAACATTTTCCCGCATACAGTGCAGTCGAAAGGTTTCTCTCCTGTGTGGGTGCGGAGATGTTTCTTTAAACCACTCTGTTCAGAAAACATTTTCCCACATACAGTGCAGTCGAAAGGTTTCTCTCCCGTGTGGATTCGGAGATGTTTTTTGAAATCACCCTTCGCAGAAAACATTTTCCCACAGACAGTGCAGTCGAAAGGTTTCTCTCCCGTGTGGGTGCGAAGATGTCTTTTTAAATGACCCTGTTCAGAAAATTTCTTCTCACAAACAGTGCAGTCGAAAGGTTTCTCTCCTGTGTGAGAGCGGTAATGATTCTTTAAATGATCCTGTTCAGAATACCCTTTCCCACATACAGTACATGCGAAAGGTTTCTCTCTCGTGTGGGTGCGGATATGTCTTTTTAAAACACTCTGTAGAGAAAATTTTTTCTCGCATACAGTGCATGCGAAAGGTCTCTCTCCCGTGTGGGTGCGGAGATGTTTCTTTAAATTACCCTGATCAGTATACGTTTTCCCACATTCAATACATGCGAAAGGTTTCTCTCCCGTGTGGGTACGGAGATGTATTATTAAATTTCCCTGTGCAGAAAATCTTTTCTCGCATACAGTGCAGGCGAAAGGTTTCTCTCCCGTGTGGGTGTGTTGATGTCTTTTTAAATTACCCTGTAATGAAAATTTTTTCCCACATACAGTACATACGAAAGGTTTCTCTCCCGTGTGGGTGCGGGGATGTCTTTTTAACTCCTCCTGCATTAAAGACATTTTCCCCCATACAGTGCAGTCGAAAGGTTCCTCTTCTTTGTGGGTGCAGTGATTCTTTAAATCACCCTGTTCGGCATACCTTTTCTCAGATACAGAGAATGGTTTCCCGTCTGGGCGCGGAGATGTTTTTTAAATCACCCTGCACAAAATTTTTTCTCGCATACAGTGCAGCCGAAAATGTTCTTTCCTGTGTGGGTACGAAGAGTACTATCAGCAATGTGGTACGAATGATGCGTATTTAAGGCGACTAAATGTGAAAATCTTCCGTCACATAAATTACATTCGAAAATTTCGGCTTCGGTGCGAGTAGGAATCTGTGCACTGGAACTTTTTATATTTAGACTAATTCTATATGTGCCACATGGAGTGAATTCATCTTCGGCTTTAATCGTGTTCTGCTAGTAGGAATGGCTTTGATTGGAAGGTCCTTTTACACTGGAAATACACACTCCTTTTCTGGCACGCCAACGTTTCTGTACACGATGATCAGAAAACTAACTGCCAGCAATACGTTCAACATCTAAATATGTGGACACCAAAAACATTCTCGTATAGCATCTTTCAATCTGTACCGAGCACCTGTAAAGAGAGGAGGAAGAAATTGAATAAGATACGTTAACACTGTACCAACACGATCTTTTCGCATTTTTCACGTTAAATCAATGGCAATATATAAAGTTTGTTTGTGCTAAGAAATGATATATGTATAAACTAAGGTGTTATAAATTATGTTCTGGACTAATTGACCTACTAAGCATTTTAAATTTATTGTAGTTAGGGCACCAGGTTCCTTAGCCATCGTTATTCTTATGTCCTGGTAGATCATAATGACGTGCTGAGATTTGATATGTTTCGATTTTTAGGAATCTCCACAAAACTACTGGTATCGGCCCGTTCAATAATGGATAAGCAATATTAATATCTTTCCCATTATATTCATTTTAGTTGTCCGTAAGTCATAATAATTTGATCGTTAATTATTAAGTTTAATGCTCCTAGAAATTCCAGCGATTAACATTTGAAGAAAAAGCTTGGTTATCAACATGTTAAAAAGTTTATAAATCTAATAAAATATGTAAAATTATTACAGGAAATAACAAAGAATGCGTGGTTTATGGGTCTGTTTAGGCATATTTGTATCGATTGTAGTTTGGTGGCTACAGATATTTTTCACCACACTGCCTGTACATTTTAATCTGTATGTTATGTATATAATACATTAGCATTGACAATAGTATAAATTCTTCAAATATCTTTCCGTTCATTTACGGTACAATAGTGCTTTTAAGTGATTCTTCCCATAATCTGAATCAAACAGTTCAAAACAGTTATCTGTGGTCCTCTTGTAGTCTTTGAGGTACAAGTCAGGAATACACGGCTGATACGGTCTTTTCCAGACCAACATCTTTTAAATATTGTATTAGAAGATTATAAACACGTAATAAAAATTCTAAACTAAATAAATCCACACGGATACGATGTCCTTAAAAATTTCTTATGATAAAAATTTTAAATTTTCACAGAAATATTAATTCAGAACTGCTTAAAGAAGTTTTACTCCTGTTAGTTCTCACGCATTTTTATATATATTTTTTATAGACTTTCCGGATTGTAAATAAAATGTGCCGAATGAATGTGGGCTTTGACTTGAATCTCAACCAGTCACTTACTGATTTGACACAGCTCGGTATTATAGTAAAGAAACAATTTCACAGCCGTAACAGGAAAAAATATTACATATATACACGTCAGTAGAAAAATTACATTACATATCTTTCTAATTAAAATTTTGGCTGAAGTACGATACTCGTACCGATGCATGAAGTGTGGCAATAAAGAATTTCATTGTGGTAACTCTACTCGCTCGTTTCATGACGTTCGTGAGGGTGTTTGTTTATGAACAGTATTTTTTTCGTACTAAAATGTCGTCTTTAACGCTTTGTAATAAATGATTAACGAATTGATAACAATGTTTTAACGCTTTATTTGGGCATTTCAAAGGTCTT
This sequence comes from Dolomedes plantarius, assembly GCA_907164885.2. NCBI lineage: Eukaryota > Metazoa > Arthropoda > Arachnida > Araneae > Dolomedidae > Dolomedes > Dolomedes plantarius. Next base: position 124,968,137 of record OU015499.1, on the reverse strand, counting down.
TTCCTAAATGTCCTATATTTCCTATATGTCACATGACACCATGAATATACCAATATAAATTTGCATTAAGTTATGAACACAACTGCATATACACCTATAAATACATATAACACATTCTGACCATTTTTAATTACAATGCTCGGGACATGTTAGATTTTCAAGGAGGAACTAGGCATAATTCAGAATTATCAGATTTTCCAAGAAATGATTACTTATGATTTTATATTTATTTATTTATTTATTTGGTGTATGTGTGTTGTTGTTTTTTTTTTTTGCATTTTTATTTACCCTGGTTTTTAACATCTTGGAAGCCTTTTGTCAGCGGCGATTCTACATAGAGGCAAAATAGGCAGCACCTAGGGCGTTGAGTGGCTTAAATGAACAAAAATACATATTTACATGCATATTTTTGTTATGAGTTTAAATGACATTTGAGAGTAAAAGGAAAAGCTTTTAATGCTAATTAATGAAATGTTGTTATATGAATTCATTGTTTTAGAAGTTCAGTGGTATGATATATTGATAAAAATTAACTTTATAAGTAAGCTATGGCAAAGAGCTGCTTTCAGCTATAAAACACTTTGAACACTTTGAACTGCAGAGTACAGAAACAGTGAGATGGTGTCAGCAATGATCACAGCAAATGAAATTGCTGAAGATCTTTAAATTTTAAAAGAATTTAAAGAAATTCTGAGGAGGAAGAAATAAAACATTATTCAGCATGAAATACAGATGACAGGAGTGAAATTTCAGAAGACATGTTCAAAACACAGTACTTTTAGATGATTATTGACATAATTTCACAGGGCTGTACTTCAAGGTTTCTAGAGCTGAAGAAATATGAACAAAATTTTGGGTGTATTCGTGACATAAATCGGTTAAAGAAAAAACCTGATGAAGAAATTCTCCATAGTTGCCAGCAACTTCTGGAAGTTCTCACTTTGCGAAATGAGGGAAATTGTACTCTGATATACTAGCAGAGGAACTTTGCAAAGAATTGAAGATGTTAAAAAGAACTATACGTGAAAAGTTAGTGATGTTCTAAAGTACATGATTGAGAACAGTATTGATAATGTTTATCCAAACATCTACATGGTTATGATAATTATTTTGACTATTCCAATATCTGTAGCTAGTGCTGAATGATCATTCTCAAAGTTAAAGTTAAGACCTATTTGAGATCCACCAGGTATCAAGAAAGGTTGTCTACACTTGCAAAATTGTCAATTCAATGTTACCTTGCTTCAAAATTGGACTTTTCCACAATTATTGATGATTTTAGGGCTGCTAAAGGTAGAAATCCGGGTATATTCCTTAGTTTTCTATACCGTTAAGTTATAAAAGTATTATAATATTTATTTCATAAAACTAAATTTATACTAAATTATTATTCTATTGTATAATCATTATCTATTGTATGTATTATTCTAGAATATTTTTCTCTTAGTCACAGGTTTATTTTTTTTTTAGTGTCCTATAATTTCAGTGACATTGCCAAATATCAGTAATAATTCATTTATCATGTTCACTTTTAGTTGCACTAAATTTAACTACATTTTAATATTTCAGTTCAGTAATATCATTTTAACATTCAGTCAAAAGTTTTCTTTCTTGATGAGTAATAGATTCCTGACTGTGTTCCAGCAAATAATATAGAATTTTTCTGTTCCAAATATTATGTTGTTATTATTCTAAAAATATTTGTCTAGGAAATATTACAACAAATATCTTATGTTGTCTTTGATGTCTAAAATGCTACATTAAAAACATACTCATATGAACATTGCCTTTAACTGAAAACCCATCTTATTTTACACAAGATTATTTAAGGGGACTCTCAAAAATGCTTGCCCAGAGCCTAGCAAACCACAAAGCTGCCACTGCCTTCTGTCATCTATATTTATTCCCACAGATCTAAAGCAAGAAATAATTCTCACATATTAGTGAGAAGCAAAAGGAGATTTACAATATTACCAAAAATATAAACATAGAAATTGAATAAAAACTTAAAATAATTGGGTTCTTTCCCTGACCCTGCATTTTCACTGCTATGCATATAAAGCATCTTGCATGGCTGCAGTATATAGCTTCTGTACAGAACAAACTGGAGAATCGAAGAGAGAAACATGCCAAAATTGGCATTTTGGAGTGAAATCTGACTACAATAGTACAAATATTATACTTCAGACATATTTTCTAACAACAGACTTCGTGAATCAGAAATCATTGTATTCAGGGTACAAAGAAATGTGGTGGCTAGGTCATAAAGTTTGTTCAGGCTAAAAAGTTATTACTTATTCTTGTAGCAAGTAAAGAACAATTAAAACTAGAAGCTGAAATAGAAGATCTACCACAGAGATTCTCTTGTGAAAAGAGGTAAGCATTTTGAAAGTTTCTGAAAAATTTCTTTCAAAAGTTGATTTATTTAATAGAGATAATACCTACTGAAACTTCACTTACCAAAACATGATTTGATGAGATAACAATGTGAAATATGCAAAATAACCATAATCATTCTGCTGAGAAGATTTACATGTCTAAATCAAGACAACAGATTTTGGCTACTAGTCAGTGTACTCTTTATAAAATTTTAAGAAGTCTGTGAAACCAAACTCATAACAGTCCACCACAGAATTAATATGATATGAATAATCATAACACAGCCTTAAGAATACTATGCATAAAAGGATAAAAAATATGAAAAGAATTAATTATCAAAGACTGGGCTGCTTTGATCTGTTTGGACTTGGATTTGATGCAACTGGGCCCCGTGCTAGCACAGAGCCTAACAGAAAAAATTTTGTTTCATGTGAAGTACTGTGATTATTTAAAAACCTTCTAGAATGCCTGATAAAAGATAGCCACTCAGGTTTTGAACAAGTTTTAGCTGGAGCCACAGAGCTTGCGACTTATTTAGTAGTCACTCCAGAATTTCGGGAAACATACTTATAAAAATAAAAAAGGATATTCAATTACGAGTATGCAGATAAACCATAAAGTAACTGGAAAGAAATGTTCGAGGTACATTGTTTTTAACAGATACCTTACAAAGCTAGACAGGATAGAGAAGTTTAGTCCAGACAATTCCACAGAACAAACATCAAAAATATGCATCAGTAAGAGAAATTGCTTTGACAGATATAAAAATGATTCAGAATGACCAAATAATGTCTAAAAAGGATGTAGATAACAATAGCAATACACTGGTCCAAGAAATAAAAGTATTAACACCCTATTGTTTCAGGAACCCTATTAAAATTCTATAATTGCTACAAATAACAGCCACTGTATTTTCAAATGCTTATATATATTTTGAGGTTATTTTTAGCTATTCATATAACTATAGAAATGGGGAACAAAGCTGTTCTAAAAAAAGTCAATCAAAACATACCTGAGGTCAACAATATCGCAGGAGATACTCTACAGCCTTGCAATACTGTCTATAGAGCATGTAGAAACTAGAAAATTAAAATTACGTCAATTTATAAATTATCTTACTAATAAAAAAATCTAGCAAAATTTGGTTGCAAATAATTTGGATCTGTGAATAAAATATATGTAGTCTAGCTATTTCTTCGTTTTCTTGTCTTATAAATGTACGTAAAAAGGAAAATATGACCACCTTCCTAATTTTTGTCTTTCATACTTTACATGAAATGTTTATCATTTATTGTTTATTAGAATTTTGGAGGACCCCACCAAACTTTCTGCAATTGGGCCCTGCAATGACTAAGGTTCACCCTGATCAAAAGCATGAATGACAAGAACTCAGATGTCAAATTTTCCAGTGCAAAATAATTTACTGTTATAGTCTGTCACATTCTTATATATTAAGCTAATGTAGAAAATTCCAAATTATTAAATATTAAATTGTAGAAGTCACATAAAATCTTCAAAAAAGATTTTTTAACAGATTTTTATACATTTCATGAATATTATATCACAGCATAGTTATACAACACATTTCTGGAGCAGTGAGAAAAATAAAGTGCACCAGAATTTTCAAAACTATATATTTGAACTTTTACTATAGTTCTACTTCCTAGTCATCAAATATTTCTTATCCCTAGGGAGGGGGGGGGGGGGGAGGATACATAAATCCTAATAAAACAAACATCAATTTGGCTAACAATGATCTTAAGGACAAAAACTAAATATTAAAAAATTACCCTAGGCATGAACTGCAAGAACACAGTTATAAATTTTGCCAGTGCAAATTACTTTATTGAGTATAAAGAATATGCAGGTAAGACAGCAGACAATTAAAATCTAGCTCTGAACTGACCCACGTATAATTTTTAGAATAAAAATTTTTGAAAAACCATATCAAAGCTGTCATAAATATCAGTTTAAACAGATTTTATAAATCTTGAAATGTTAATTATGAAGAAATCTTTATGCATGGTGAGGAAAGTGAAAGATTTTAATATAAAATGTAATAATAATTGCATACAGTTTTAAAGTGATAAATGATATATTTCTGCTTTAATAAGAATTTCAATTTTAAATATCAAGTATTACTTTAAAATCATCCTCTTTGAAATACATTGATATAAAACTTTAAACAATCATATTATAATAAATGATGTACCTAAAATTATGAATATTTAGGAATATTACATTTAATGGTGTTGCTGTTATCTTTGTTGCAATGAAAGATGAACATGAATGTTATTTATTAAATCTTGTCATCAAAAATGTTAACACTGAATGCATACAGAAACAAATAACATAATATAAAAAAAAAAAATTGTTTCAATTGCCATCATACATAAAGAGTTCTCTTATAGAAGAATGATACAAGGAAGCAACACCTAAACTGAAGAATACTGCACTTGGTGCCAAGCTATAAAAACTCACCAAATTTAGTAACAATTCATAATTAATGTGCAAATTTTAATTATTTAAATAGTTCTATCTATAAGTTTCGCATGAAATTAAAAGTGCATATCAATTTCATCATAATTTTTAAAAATTTAAAGCACAAAAATGATGGTTTGTTAACTTTGTTAAGATTGGATGTTTTAATAATTTTAATATATTTTAAGCATGGAATGAAATTAAAAAAACACCAAACACATGAATATTGGGGAAAATGCTGAATTTTTTGTAGCCTCGAATTTGGTGATTATATAAGTGGTTCCATTATTCATGTTCTGCTACAATTGGTTGTAATCTATATAATAAATGCTTTTATTATTCCGATTAATGGCTTAATACTTTGTAATCCCGACCCAGCTAAGCTTCATGCTTATATCACCAAAGGACAGTGAATATATCTCAAATGTCACTTGGTTTTTTTCAGTTTTGACTAATCGAATCTGAATGATGATAATTTTAATTCAATTTTTAGACTGATGATGATTACATTTTTTAGAATGATAGTCATTTTAATTTCATTTTTTAGACAATCACAATTGAAATTACCTTCAGATAACAAATTATAAGTTCAGTAAATGAAAAATCTTTTGAATTATTTTCATAACACTTTTATTTTCTTCCTTTTCAAGGTATACAATCAGGAAGATGAGAGCTTACCCTTAATTATTCCTATCTCAGTTATTACTTTTATAAATTGATTTTTTTCTTTGCAAATATTTTAAATTTTAATTTTTGTTCTAAAAATTCATCTGTAATACTATTGTCATTTTTTTTCCAGTCTTCTGTATATACTGAAGTTATCTTCCTACAAACTTTTAAATTTTATCACTTGATTTATTTCTTTTTACAATGTTTTTATTTTTATGCATCTATCTTGAAGTATTTAAATGTTTATTTAGAAACCAATGCTTTTAGGAACAGATTGACACATTTTGGACACTTTGGAAATATTTTGGCTCTTTTAATTATTTACTCCAAATAAATGCTGTATTCATTATTTTTTCATTAAAATATTCTATTGTATATCAGCTATTTATTGTTGAATTTTTATACAAAGAGTCAATTATCAGGATAAAAGTCTTAAAACAGTAAGAAATAGTATTTTCATGAATGAGAATTCCCCTTGGTGGAGTTTGACAACTTCCCGCCGAATGACACAGGATATGGATCTGTTCCCCGTATATTTTATCTTTTACCGCAATTATTAACAGTTCCAAAACACTTGAATAACTCATAACCAGGAAAAATTGCTAAACACGGTATATGATTATATATTTATACATTTTATATAAAAATTGTAAATAAAATTATCAGAGAAATCAGATTGGCAACTTTTAGCAATCTCTTGAAATCGTTGAGCATATATTTAAATAGCACGCCAACATCAACCAGAAAGTAATGATCTACTAATTTACTGAAACTAAAATACCATAGCTGAACATGCAGTATTTAACGATTTAATTATTATATTAACATTTAGCTTCACTCACAAAATAATATCGTAAAATGTAGAAATTGTATATAATCATTTTCAAATTCTAAAAACAGTTGGTACAGCTTTGTCAGATGCACCTCCCCACCAGGTTTGGCGATTTTATGTATGGCGTGGTAATCATGAGATTTTGGAGATATTTTTTATGGATTTAGTCATATGCTATTGTGGCAGTAATTAGATTGAGAGTTTAAATTTAATAATAAATAATGAGATTTATAATTTTGATTGTTGTCTTAATTTTTTAACATTAGTGCAGAGTTGAGTATGTTTTGTATTTTGTTCATTTATTTTTGCTATTTCTGCTGTGATTTTTTCGTGCATGCGCTATTGCTATTTTGTAATGTAGGAAATTTATTTGCTAAGTGAGGTTAGCTGGGGATTTCTGTAATGTTTTTGGAAGTTTAATACAGCCAGCAGTAATTTCCTGTTTCCCGAAATTAGATTCATGAATTGTCACCCTTTCAAGTGAAATGTTGTTTTGTGGCTTCTAGACTGTAGTTTGTGGCAAATTGAGTGACATGATTGAATTGAGGTTGTTGTTTAATTTGTATTTTGTGGGAGACAGGCAGTGACGTAGCGAGCATAACTGGCGCCACGATACCTTTTTGGCGTCCCCTTTCAGAAAAACATATAGTAATATGATATATAGAATTAGTGAAAAGGACCATTTGGCGCCCTGTGTGAATGGCGCCCAGGGCATGATAGACCCCCCTTGCCCACCCCTCGCTACGCCACTGGAGACAGGTGTAATATGTTTGTGTATGGAGAATTTGCGTTTACAGCTACAAATCATCGCTGGGTCAGATGTTTGTTTGGCGGTTTTTATATTCTGGCAGGGAGGATTTTAAGATCGGATGGTATTTTTTTGCGATAAGCTTTGTTTTACTGACCGCTACAGCCAGCGGAAGCTTTTTTTTACTGTACAACAGCCAGCGGTATGTAGCGAAGCCAGCAGCTGGGGATTTTCGGTAATGCTTTTGGACGGATGCGTAACGGGGTGAAGCAAGGGTATCTGAACGAAGCGAAGATCCCGTGTGCGCCTACGAGTTTCATTAAGTTTGTTTTTGTTTACATTTAGCACTTGGGAGGCTATTGATGTTTTTGTTTACATTTAGCACTTGGGAAAAGTTGGCGCAAATAAATTTTGGCGCTAACTTTTCGCCAAAAGAGGTGCGTCTGACAAAGCTGTTCCAAACAGGGAAGTCATACAACACAGAAAAAATAACCTGTAAATTAAACTTACTTGACTACTGTTTAGATTTCTAGACTAATGTTATTTCAGTACAGAATTCATTCTAAAAGCTGCGAAATTTTGTCACCAACGGTTTTTCTCTTTAAATTCCTTAGATTTAAGAGAAGTGAACGCAATAAGGAACATAAACAACGCCCTTGAGCGATACCGTTGCCACTGGTCGGTATAAATATACTTCTGTATACAGGCGGCTATACCTCGCGAATCCGGAATTGCCAGCTTGAACGTGATTGGATATTATGATGTGATTTGATAACGTTCCGGTACATATTTCTGTTTTCGTGCTCTAATGTTTATATCGGATTGGGGATACGAACCCCCTCCCCCCTCCTAAAATTTTCCTGAAACATTCCAAAAAATCTCGTTGCCTAGATTTCCATAAACTAGCCACTGCGCGACGAGCATGGTCGCTTTTAGTTCTATATTTTTTTTAGCAAAACAACTCAACTGAAAGTAACATATGTAAGGAATGATACCATTACTTAGCATCATAAATATGCGTTGTTAAGGGTAGTCTATATTCTCCTTATATTCTCTATAAGGCTGATTCTAAAACATCGTGATTAAAAAAAAATGTGAATTTTCATTTCTTTCAGAACAGAGTTAAAGATAAGACTGAGAAACCCAACACCAATGATTTTAAAAACTACATCACTCTCTGTGTGTACAATTTTTCAAAATTAAGATATCTACACTTTATCATTATATCAAATAAGAAATTGTTGGGGGGGGGGGATTTCACTTAAAAAATGGAGTAAAAGTTCAGCAAGTATTAAAATCTAGTGTGGATTACATCACCCTCTGTATGTACTATTGAAACTTAAACGTAATCTCATTTTAGAGAAAGAATATTTATTTCAAACGTATATCTTCACATCTTTTCGTAATGCTACTGCATGAACAACGTAGCATATAAGATCGACTAGCGCGTCTTTCGCGACTCGGCACCCAATGCGTGGAACAGTCCATTTGAATTTAGAGGTGGGATACGTTAGGTTGTAGGGTGGTGCCATCTATTCGCTATTCTACGATTCACTTGCCGACGGGACACTCAATGCGTGCACCTGACGCGTGCACGCATTGAGTGTGCGCACCCAATTGATGCGTGCACCCAATTTCTGTATATCTTCACAAGTACCTTGCAGTATTTTTGAGATTTTATTAAAAGTTTCAAGTATTTTACTTTGTACAATTATTAAAACAATTGTTGGAAATTGTTCAAAATACTTGTAATTAATCAAATTTTCAGCTTCATGTTGATTATCACAATTTTTTCTATTCAATAAAAAATATGCCAATATTTTAATTACAAAGTGCCTATATTTTTAAGATCTATAAGGCGTGGATGTTCTAATGGTTCAGAATCCACTTTAAACCATAGGTCTCAGTCCAAAATGAGCATATTTGACCATACGGTTACAAATCAACCAACCCAATAGTCCAAATTTAATATTGTCTGTGTCATTTTTGTTAATTTCTAATAAAAATATCTTCTAAATAAGGGTTAGCAGAATTTGAGATAAAAAATATCTTGCTCTTTAAAAATAATTTAATCATTATCAACCTGAATTAAAATTAAGGTATAAACTGAAGCTACTAAATGAATTCAACGGTTGAAGATTATAAAGGTACTAATTATGGTTACTAGGTTATCTAGTGTAATATGTACTCAACTTTTCTTAGAATTAGATCTCATGGAATCCCAAGAAACATAAAATATTTATTTCTATTACCCAAAAAATTTACAGAATTTACAGTGTTTCATTTAGCTCTCTTTGGTAATTGTAAAAATGCACTTAGCATCCTTCAATTTATCGCCACAGCTTCGAAAGGTACTGGCTTTTGAGGTTATTGAATATTAGAAGTTCATTAGTATTGTTATATACAATACGAATGATAAATGCAATCTTTTTAGGTAAGTAATTTTTTAGTAATTTTTATAAAATAAAATTACTAAATAAATAAAAAAAAAAGCAATGTGCAGTAGTATATGCCCAAAGACTTGTATGATCATAACACAAGAAATAAAAATGTTGAATACAGAACTTTAAAGTTATGTTTCAAAATGCTCTAAATCTTTAAACAACAAAATAAAAACCCATTAAATTAATTTCTACACTTAATGAGCAGTATAATAAATAAAAAAAACGTTCAAACATTAATAACTGCAACAGCATACGTATTTAAAAAATATAAATTGATAAATGAAAAAATTAGTAATTCAAGGTGTCAATAGATGGCGAAATAAAAATTTGATTAATTACAAGTATTTTGAACAATTTCCAACAATTGTTTTAATAATTGTACAAAGTAAAATACTTGAAACTTTTAATAAAATCTCAAAAATGCTGCAAGGTACTTGTGAAGATATACAGAAATTGGGTGCCACGCATTGGGTGCCGCGTCGGGTGCTACCCATTGAGTGCCCCGTCGGCAAGTGAATCCCACCTCTAAATTCAAATGGACTGTTCCACGCATTGGGTGCCGAGTCGCGAAAGACGCGCTAGTATAAGATCGTGGTTGGCTCGAAATCTAAAATCAAAACATAACATTTCACGCCATCTAAACGTGTTGCCACTCAGCAGCTTATAAATAGTAACATAACCATGGAGTCGTAACATACTCCCACCCTCTTTGATTATATGGCTTATAATCAACAAAACTTCTTACAAACGTACTAATTCGAGTAAATATGACAATAAAATTACATTCTTTTTCTTTTTCTCATATTCAAATTCAAATTAAACAGTTAACTAATAAAACAACAAGATAACACACTTATAAAAAAATTACAAATATACATTACAATATAAGCAAAGTTATTAATGTTCATTAAGAGAGTTCCTTTAACTAAAAGTTTTAAGTGTCACAATATCTAGCTCGGAGTTTCACAACTCTTCCTCTTTTCGTGGTTTTGTCCTTCTCTTTAATATCAAGACACACATCGTCTGGACTGATATCAACACTAGGAAGTTGGTCCTTTTGAGCCTTAGTAGAAGTTGATCTGATATCCACTTCATCTTGATGCAACTCTAGAGGGTAGAGACGTTGAAGCTCTCGAATAACATCGCCATTGCTTCGGCCTCTTCTACTTCTTGACCAGTTAAATCTAAAGTGATTTTTTGGAAGTTTCTGCTTAGCATTGTGACAAAATCGGAGTACCCAAGCAATCGTTCGTATAATCTTAGGATAACTTGAGAAATACAACACTCTTCGGCTAAAATCTTCATTCTGAAATTCAATGGAAGTGCTTGCTGTAACATACTTCTTTCTCTCCATCAATGCTTCTTCAGGAATTGTAATATTTGCACTAGGCCAAGTGTTTTCTGGTTGACGCAACCATGCTGGTCCCACCCACCATCGACTGTGTAATAGTTCCTCAAAGTTACAGGAGCGAGAAGGTAAATCTACTGGGTTCATTTCCCCGGGAACGAATCTCCAGTTGTTGAGATCTGTGAGAGTCCTAATTTCTTTCACATGATTGCCAACAAAGGTATTCCAGGGCTCACTCTTCGTGATCCAACTCAGCACAACCATAGAATCAGTCCACAAAATAGTTTGTAGAGGTAACTGTAACGCTTACTGTATTGTGGATGCCAATTGTGCACCAATCGCAGCTCCTGGTAATTCTAGACGGGGAATGGATGCCCTTTGCATTGGAGTTACTCTTGATTTAGCAGAGATCAATTTCACAGAAATACCAGTCTCATCTTTTGACCGCAAAAATGCACAACACGCATAAGCATCCTTAGATGTATCCGTAAATACGTGTAAATTAGTTAGTGCATATTTTCCTATAGACATTCTTCTTCGAATGCTACACTGTTCTACTAAATGTAAAGTTTTAATCCATTTTCTATATATTTTCCGTATATCAATCGATAATATCTCATCCCAATCAATTTTGCTTTTCCATGTCTCTTGCAAAAGCAATTTAGGCAATAATAATGCAGAGCAAACAAATCCAATCCGATCATAAACACTATTCACAACGGAAATCAAACTTCGTTTAGTAATTGCATCATAATCAGTGAATTATCTCGGACCACAGCACGACAGTTCATCCGAAAGAGTGTTCCATTTCAGGCCCAGCAACATTTGATCCTGCTCTGCGGATCCAATATAGGCCCAACATCGGAGATCGAATTTCCCTTCATTCATGATTTGCTTAGCTTGTGACATTAATTCGTTAAGTTCTTCCTTACTAGCTACGCTCGTAGCTAAATTGTCTAAGTAGAAGCCTTCTTTTAATTTCTGGGTAGTTTTCTGCATATCTTCAGTTTGGTACTGTTTATAATTCTGGTGGTGTCTAATGGTAGCATTGAGAAGGAAAGGACTTGAAGAAACTCCAAATACCACACGGCAGTTTCGATAGGTTTTCATCTTGTTACATTTTCTATCCTCCCTCCACAGAAATCTTAAAACATCCCGATCTGGCGAGCTGACACTAAGCTGCAGAAAGGCTTGTTTGATGTCGGCAGTCACCCCTATGGCATTCAATCGAAATTTCATAAGAGGGGCAATTTGGTGAGACAAGCTTGGCCCCACACTTAGACAATCATTTAAGGAAGTGGAGCCTGAACCTTTAACGGATGCGTCGAACACAGGTCGAATTTTGGTTGTGTGACTGGACAGTTTTATCACCGGTCTGTGGGGCAGATAATGGCAGAATTCGTTAATTTCTGGATGTGCCACATTTTCGATGATTCCCTCGTTTTCCCATTGTCTGAAGACATTATCGTAAGACTCAAAAATATCTTCTCTCTTAAGTCGCTTAGAAACAGACCGCAACCTTGACTCTGCCAAGTCATAGTGATTACTGAGAGGAGGGTGACCAGTTAACCATGGGAGGGTGCCTTCATATCTTTGATCTGGATTAACCCTAACAGTTTCTTGGAAATGAGTAAGGGCCTGTTCACATAGGAGTCTGTTGCGGAGCGTTAGGGCCTGTTCACATAGGAGTCCGTTGCGTTGCGTTAAGGAAAAGATGACGTTGAGACGAAAATAAACCAATCATATGCCTCCAAACGATTAGCAATGAAATTTTTAACGCCTATGATTGGTTTATTTTCGTCTCAATGTCATCTTTTCCTTAACGCTACGCAACGGACTCCTATGTGAACAGGCCCTAAGTTTTTATTCGTCTAATGCATGTGAAGTTTTTGTCCAGAGGATCTGTTATTCCTAATGTTTCTAATTCCCATAATTTAGGCATTTCAAAATTCTATAGACTGAAAGATATCATATTGATTGTAGCTCTTCTTTTCTGAGTACCCAAAACGCTCCATCCAAATCTTGTCTCGACTGCTGAAATTCCAGATCTTAAAATTTGTATTTTACCTGTCAGTATTTTTCCCAGTATATCGGCCCCAAGCAACATAGGTATAGGAGGTTCTTCGGGCCCTATGTCAGTCAGGTAAATTCCGTGATTAGCGAGCTAGGACATCAGGTCCAGATCTTTAACTCTAGGCAGAGTCGTACATATTTTCGGTTGATCTAGAATAGATACTTGGCAAGAAAATTTCCCATTTAAACTTTCAAGGTTGACATCGTAACGGCCATGAGCTGCCTCTGGTGTTTGCCCTCCACCGAAAAGTCCTTGTGACAACACCTCCTTCGCAGAAGGAGAAAGTCTGAGGTCCTTTGCCAGGTCTTCTGCAATGTAGGATCGGTGAGATCCGTCATCCAACAATGCTCTTACGTATTGTTTTCTACCGTTATTGCGTACACAGACCATTAAAGTTTTCAAATATATGATACTTGGGGATGATTCCGTGGAAAATAAAGAGCTGATATTTTCATCTTTCTTGGAATGCTCTTTCGTACTTAATTCTGGGCACAGCAATGCATGTCTTCTGGCACAGACAATACATCTCACAGAGCTATGGCATGTTTTTGCCATATGGTCAACTTTCAGACATACCAAACAGCATTTTTCTTCATTGCTGCAGCCTTTTTCTCCTCTAACGGCATATGCACAGTTTTCCCACAGTCCTGACTGTTATGACCTTTGTCACAAAAGAGGCAATGTAATTTAGAGGATACATTTCCTGAGGACGAAACGAGGGCCGATGCAGAAGGAAAATCAACTGCCTGTGTTTCTTGACTTTGCCTTTTAATTTTAATATGGGTAACAAAACCAGATTCCGCCAAAACTCGGTGCTCTTCACCCTCAACTTCGTTTCTTAGAAAGGTCATCAGTTCTTCGAGAAATTTTTCTTTAATTAGAAGCCGTGAAGAATCTAAATCCGACTCTCGATTCAGCCTATAGCTATCCCAAGCCTTTAAAATATCCCTTGGCAGGCAAGACTCTACGACTGAATGTAACATTGCTACGTAATTTTCAGTCGTGACACCCAGTTTTTCTAAAACTCTGTGATATGTACCCAGTTGGTCGTAAAGTGGACTGAGTTTAACATTAGCTCGATTTGTCACTAAAGTTAATAAATCTCTAATGTATACTTCTATCAGCAAGTCATCTCGCCCAAACCGAGATTTTAGGTGATCAATAGCCCTATCATAATTTTCTCTGGAAGGTGGATGACTGTTGGCTATGTCTCTAGCTTTCGTTTTTGGATTTAAAGAGGATAGTAGATACTGAAATTTATCTTCTTTTTTAAACGATCATCCTCATGAATGCGGGAAAACTGACCCCAAAACGCTACCCAAGTCCTTGGCATTAAATCAAATTCTTTTAAATTTAACTTAGGAAGATTCAAAGTAACGCTAGATGACGTAGTTCTAAGAGAAATGTTATCATCATTCTTCATATTGTTTACGAAAAGCTCATACAGTGTTTTGATTTCAGTGAACCGATCCCTATACGACTCTATTAAATCAAACTCTTCATCTGAATATTCAAGATAAGCACCTAGTTCAGTATCCGTATTAAACAAACGGTTAGATTTGTCAAGTATTTTATTATAAAGAATATGAATTTGCTTACTTTCGATTTCGGATTCTGTTTTCAACTCTACAGATTGATTACACGCCGTAGTAAACAAACGTCGGAAATTCGCCCTTTGCTTCTTCAGCCTTTCCACATCACTTACTTCATCAGCATTTAAATTTCTTTTATTATCAGTCATCTTGACCAGTATTGTGATTCGTGTATCACTAACAGAGTCAATTTCGTAAGCTACTGGAAAACGTAACAAAGTTCTTTTTTAATCGCGGACGCCACTAATATTGAAACTTAAACGTAATCTCATTTTAGAGAAAGAATATTTATTTTAAACGTATATCTTCACATCTAATCGTAATGCTACTGCATGAACAACATAGCATATAAGATCGTAGTTGACTCGAAAACTAAATTCAAAACATAACATTTCACACCATCTAAACGTGTTGCCACTCAGCAGCTTATAAATAGTAACATAACCATGGATTCAGATATCTACACTTAATCATATCGAATAATAAATTGCTGGAAAAATTTCTTCATTTATAAAATGGAGTAAAAATTCAGCAAGTACTAAAAAAAGGTGTAGAAAATTAATTATTACTGGCTGTCGATTGCTCGCGATCATTTATGCTCTCTCTTTCACGCCTCTCACTTAATTATTTCTTTTTCGCTTTCTTTCTTGAGACTGTCCCTAGTTTTCACTTGATCATACAACTCGCTTTCAAGTATACCTGATTTCAATGCGTAAATCCACGTTGACACGCGGTTGCAAATAGGGCAATGTATCGCAGCATGTCACATCTCAACTCTTGCAGATTTTACTTCTTGTTTGGCGAGGAGTGACAAAAAATTGCATAATTTAACATGGCGTTCAATGAGCATTCTTACAGCTTGTTGAATAAAATGCTCTCAGATTACGCAAAGTCTTTAGATACGGTATCTAAACAAAGGTATATCACTAAATTAAACATTCAGGTACAGCCCGGAAATGTTTATTCAGTATGTGACCCGTATTGACAGAGGAAGACTGGAGTTACGATACAAGAAGCTGGCCTGAAGTAACTTATCCTGATATCTATACATATCTCAACATAATAATAATCATTCTCAACGAAAGAATGATTATATTCTCTTAAACCTTGCGAAATATTAAAAAAAAGTGTTAAAATACCTGTTAAATACAACTATTATGAGGAATTTTATAAATAAACTTAAATTATTTAACTCAAAATGAAGGTATCGTCCAAAAACACATGCAAACGCATAGGAACTGCTTCTGTTTTCTGCCACCCGATAATGACGTCATCTATAGCAGACGAAAACTGACGTAGCCAGTGACGTTGCAATGTTTCGCCTTATAGGCTTTCTGCTGGAAACGTCATGAAGTGACGTCTTGCTTAAGCACCGCCCCCTGGTAGGCAAAACATTCGGCATTTTGCATCGTGCACATGTTAGCAAAGCTCTATTTAAACATTTACATATCGTTGAAACCGCTTATTGATTTAAATTATCATTATGCTAGTGAGTTATGTAGCTTATGGGTGCACATTCAGGCTTTCAAAAGGATATGATGTTGACATGTATCGTTTTCTGAAGGATGAAAAAGATACATATGTGAATAAAACCTAATTAATAAAAATATTCTCTTCAGACTGGAACATTTTGCCAAGATTATGTATTTCATATATCAGGCAGCATTCTGTGCAAACTACATCTCAGCACTTAAATATTGCTTTTTATAGCAACATTTTCTTTTTACTTAATTAAAATATATTTACAACAAAATATATTTAATTATATTTACAAAAATTTTAACTTAGAGAATATACAAACCTAATTTAGGTACATGACAAAAACTTTATATAGATTAAGCTCTTTTTAATTAATGAAGAGGAATATAACCTATGGCACCTGATAATAACATACATAGACAACAAATATATAAAACCTCTTTTAAGATATAAAAATTTATTCTTGACAAATAATATCTCGATAATATTTTTTATAAATTTTTGATAAACCATGGAAATATTAATATTGAAATTTTCACAAATCTTTTGTACTTTCCCCTTTTTAAAAAAGAGCATTTATTTATCAAAACATTCAGAACAATTAAACATAAATACCTAGAAATTTAAATAACTTAAACGGCAAAGTATTTTTAACTAAATATTTTCATCATTAATGCAAGCTATAATGTTCAGTCAAGCATTAATGCATCATTAATGCAAGAAATAATGTCAGTAAAACAGTTACATCACTGTAAACAATCAACTGAAATGGTGTTATTCGCAGCAATTTTTTATTGTTAATTCACTGTGTAATGTGATGCAATTTATTCCTTTACCCTTTATTCCAGAAGCAAGGATAACATGATATAACAACTTAAAAAAGAGTGTATCAAGTTAAGAATTTAACTAAATTAAATTAATTTTCCAGATTCAAAACTAATTTTTCAGTAAAATGAAATCGTCATAAATACGTAATAAGAATAAAATAGATACCACGGTACAATTTACACATAATTCAACACGTGCGAAGTAAGATCAGCAAAGTTATCGACAGTTTTAAATATTTAGGGAAGGCTATATAAAATTATACAAATCAAACTTACAACAAACAAAGGGATCTAACATTTGTTTTTCTGGTGTAAGTGCAACAATCGTTTGATGTCGGATTTCGTTACAACTGGCCATAGGGAATGTCATACTTCCAGTCTTCATTTTTTTAATAAAAAGGGATCTAGAAAGCAAAACAAACCCCATCTTCTTCTCTAAAGATTATATTTTCAACTTAAGTTTGTTTGGACGATCTGTCTAAAGTATTCGCATAATTTGATAGCTTTATATCGCATTTGTGGTAAGCGTGATCATAGAACGCCATGATAAGTCAACGGATGCTTTGCCAACCAGCGTTCGGCATCGCAGCGTTTGTTTGTAAACAGGCGCAAAGTCTATTGCTGACAGCTGTGGCTAAATAACCGGCCAGCCGGTTCCAGAGTAATCCTGACTAAACGACCGGCCGACGCAGTACGTCACTGCGCATCATGTTTGGAAACTCGATCAGCCGGTAACTTAGGATTCGGAATTAGATGACCGGCTGGTTTTGCCGGTTGCGTAGCTTTGAGGACTAAATATACGGCCTATTTTACCGGTAATTTAGAGAGGTTGATTTAAAAAACTGGACGATTTTGTCTGTAGCATAGAATACTTTTGGTAGCAAATACTTTTGGATACTTTTGGATAATTTTGGTAGCAAATACTTTTGGATTTGTATATATATTATTATATATTTGTGGGTACTCGTCAAAACATGACGGCTAAGATAGTTAATAAATGTACTAATACACAAATTATACTCAATGTATCATCCCTAAATGTTGAAAATCATAATATTAAGAATAGAGAAATACACATAAAAAAATTACTATTGAACACTGAATTACTATTGAAAATAAAAAGAAATATGGTTACTCTATGACGAACTAAAAACTTGGTACGTGTACTCAGTAGCTCTATAATTCAGTAAAATGTTGAAAATCATAATATTGAGAATAGAGAACTACACATTAAAATTTACTATTGTACACAATAAAAAGAAATACGACTTTTCAATGACCGTTTATCATAACTATAATCTTAAGAATAACTGATGACACTCACACCATATTAATATGCAATGCTAATATCAAAAATGTAAAATCTAAAAAATTCTTCGCATTATAGAAACATGCCATGCAGAGAAAAATGAAAATTTGACATAAATGCACGTAAAGTAGAAATAAATATACTATTTGATGATGAAAAAACTCAATTAAAATATACATTGTTTTAGAGCTTTTCTTTCTTTTAGACTCTACATTAAATTTATTAATCTATATCTTAAAGTATTTCTTTGAACACAACATTAGATGCTATTTTGCTTTTTGGTTCTATTTGTACCTTTAAGTTTTGAAATGATCGGGCTCGAGACATAGCCACATATAACTGACCATGGCTGAATACTGGTTGTGGAAGATAGAGACCAACTTTATCAAAAGTTTGACCTTTGGCTTTATTAATAGTTAAACAAAAGGTAAGTCGAATGAGAAATTGCCGCCTCAATATGAAAAAGGCAAACTGGTGTCTGAAGGAGTTAAATCTATTCGAGGAAGTAAAACTCTCTCACCAGCATTGTTACCAGTTATAATTTCCATATCCAAGCAGTTGTCATACATGTTATGAACAACTAATCTTGTTCCATTTAATAATCCCTGAGAAGGATTTAAGTTACGCAGGAGTATGACTATTGATCCAGATTTCAACTGTAAATTGTGAAGCGGTAAACCACTTAATTCTAAACTGTTCAGGAATTCAATAGGATACTTTAGAACTTCATTTTCATCTTCAGTTATTAAATAATTACAGCTTGTATAAGATAATAAATATCCTGGTAATAAGTCAAGAACCTTTGAATTTATTTTATTGCAATGCTCATTTTTTGGTGCTAATATAGCAACTTTTGCAAAGTTAATGATTTTATGTGGTGAATTAAATTTATTTCCATATATTTCTGAAACAATATTATTTTCAGTAATTATAAGAGATGGCACTTCAATTGTATTGTTTTCTTCCTCATTTATAGATGGATATTCACCATTCCCAATTTTAAGTAGAAAGTCTGCAAATTCTAATCCGTCTAATTCGTATTATTTCTAATTTGTATTATTTTTTTCAACTACTGATATAATATGATCTATAATAATTTTTTGTTCTTCATTAGGGTGTTATAATACTGGAATAAGGTTATTATTGGTAGGAAAATGACTATTTGAAAGTATAGGAAAATTTTCAATAATTGGTAATTTAAAGGCAGAAACAGAAGTTGAATGCTGTAGAAAAATACTGTTAATATTTCTAAGAGCTAACTGATAACTAACATTATTGTCATAGAAAAAAAGATAATCTTCTGAAAGTGATTCCTTGAAAATATTCCATAGATGCAATACATCATTTGGCTGTTGAAATATGCAAATACAGTGGGACCTCGACTTACGAGTTTTTCGAGATACGAGCATTCTCTAAGTAGATTTTTTGCTTCGAGTTAGGAGCTAAAATTCGGGTTACGAGCAAGCTTCAGATATCCCACCGCCAGTTTGAGCAGCAAATGCCATGTTACGTGCTCATCAAATATGAACACAAGGAGCATATAATATTTACAACCTTTATGTACAATTATTATACAATTGTATAATAATATTCTGAGACTACTATCCAGTCTTAAACCGAGAGATTGGACTCTGAGAAAACGTTCTTCGGATTCTCAGAAAAAAAGAATCTGGACATTACAGCCACAGTGAAGGATGCAACAATCACCCAGCTTCCGTGTCTCACTCGTTCACCTTAAGAGAGTAGCTGGTAATAAAAGCAAAAGTCAGGAAAGCGGGGCGAAAAGATCAAAAATCAACAAATAGGATTCAATTTTTCAGTTCAACCTTTCTCCTCCTCTTCCATCAGCAACTTCAAGTCTGATCTCCAAGGTACATGTTGTACATTACACTTAATAAAACAAATTTATTGCAGTACATTCTATTGTATTGCGTTTTATACAATGCTCGTCGTTTATAAGCTCGTTTTTCTTATTTAAAAACCTGTAACAAAAAAATTGCGGTGTTTTCGGGGAGCCCGGTACGAATTAATGGCATTTCCATTCATTTCAATGGGGAAAAGTGATTCGAGATACGAGTATTTCGAGTTACGAGCTGAGTCATGGAACGAATTAAAATTAATTAAGTCGAGGTACTACTGTATAAGAAAATAACTGCCGTATTTGAAAAGGCATTTGGAAAACAGAAGTTTCCTTCAAACAACGCATCCATTCTGAATCATCCAGAAGTAAACCACGTTGCATTGCTGCTTCTTTAAAAGTGGAATAAATAATTCTTTTATATGAGGCGATGAAAGGCAAAGTGGTGTAAGTCACATTTTCAACTTTTTTCATTTGAGAGCAAAAATTTAATCTCCATGTTCAATTTATAGTAGAATTGCAGATAATTATTATTTGCAATATTATAATAATTATTATGAATTTTAATTTCTTCAATTTATAGTGGAATTTTTTGTAGTTTTTGCAGTTAAACTCTGTTGACTTACACCACTTGACTTACTGACTTACACCACTTTGCCTTTCACCGCCTCATATGTCCTAATAGCTACAAAAATGATGGCCTCCGTAACATGAAGCAATAATAATTGAAGATGGTATCTTTCTGTTTCAGATAGTGCAACATTAAATAATCTACCCATTGTTTTTTCCAAATTTGACTCTCCTTTTCCACTGACACATATTTTTATCCCATACATAATGAACTGGAGTTTCTGGACATATGTATGGACTTTTAGTGGTAGGGTTCTTATTCAATTCATACCATGCAATCAACTCGGTATTTCTCAATTTAGCTTTTAACAATGCATCAGATGCATTATCAGTGTTAAAGTAAACCTGTTGTTCATTAGGTAAATGCACGGGTAATTGGATAATAGTATGTGAATGTTCATGAATGGGATATGCAAAAATTCTGTATGCAGCTTCAGTTGGTCCAACATACCTAACATTTAAAAACATTGATATTTCATCATGATGTAAAAAATTATCATCGGTTGTTACTTGAATATTTGCACAATCATGGCCTTTGTATACATACTTATGCAAGTATTTTACACTATGCACACTTGCACAAATTTCAACATTTATGTGTGCTTGAAAGTATCTTAAGAGGAAAGCATTATATGGCACTATAAAACGGTTATCAATGTCAATTTTCACCCCCATGGATTAGTTTAGAAAAAGTTCTTCCATTATTTCTTCGCTGATAGAGAGGGTAACCATTCACATTTTCTTTAGTTACTGGCACAAATGCCTTTGGATATTCCTTTTTACATTTCCCTTTGTCCATACAAACAGAATGTGGATTAAATTGACCACCCAGTCCATGTACCATATGAGTTTTCACCAAGTTAAATAAGGTAGTATCGTTAGGGTCAGGTATTTCAGCAGACACAACATTATCTATATCTTCTATTTCTCGCAGCTTACAATGTTCTTTTAAGCATAATAATAAATGATTATGTGGCAAGCCTCTTTTTTTGAATTCTACAACGTATATAAATGTTTATACCTCTCCAAAAATCAGTTTTATAGTAATTAATCTTATGCGTTCTTTAATTTTAGCAAGAAATACATGAACTACGATAATCTGGTCTATAAAACTACTGCAGCCAAGAACTAAAAACATGAAAAGATAAGTGAAAAATAGGTTTTTGACAGCATCTCTTCATCAGCGGTGGCGATACTGTCTATAAACCAATGGATTGTTTCTGATAAGTATAATCTGAGCAATAAACATACTTAGACACCGTAAAATCCATAAGAAACAGAAGAAGTGAATATGCAGTTGCTAAATCATAGAACACCAAGCCCGGCGCCAGACAAAGTAGAAGTTAAGTAAAGGAGACCTCAAGAAGACTGACGTCACAAACATTGCAACCATGGAGTTAATGGAAACACAGAAGCATATATATATATATATATATATATATATATATATATATATATATATGTAACATGCCGACCCAGCCCCATATTAACGGAGACCGGAGTCGGCATATCACACCTCAAAAACTTGTAGTCGTAACCAGAAAGACGAATATCTTCATTAACACATGTTTATTTATCCATTTATTGACATCGATGACGACGGTTTACTAGGCAACAGTGCCACGCCAAAATCTGCTCTTCGAGGTATGCTGGAACTTATATAAACTTTGTCATGTGATCATGATAGCGATTAGGGATTTGCTGTTGTCGACAACTCACATGGTGTTTTATGTAATCTGCGCAAAGCCTATATGAAATCTCGAATG
Source organism: Dolomedes plantarius (assembly GCA_907164885.2). Classification (NCBI taxonomy): domain Eukaryota; kingdom Metazoa; phylum Arthropoda; class Arachnida; order Araneae; family Dolomedidae; genus Dolomedes; species Dolomedes plantarius. Next base: position 124,945,701 of record OU015499.1, on the reverse strand, counting down.
ACGCTACGCTGGTTTGAAAAAAGGAAGCCATTTAATATTTTCCACTAGAGGCCTTTTAGGACTTATATTTGAAAACGAAAGTTAGCTCGTACGCCCAAGGGAATTTAGAATAATGTTAGATTTTAAAATGGTATGGGGTTTTTAATGTTATATATATATATATATATATATATATATATAAATAAGAATAAGATGAAAGAGAAAAACAGTAATAGCTCTTAAGTTACTTGCAGCCAGGAACAAACAACATGAAAAGAAAAGAATGAATAAGGTTTTTGACAGCATTTTTTCATCAGCGGTGTCAATACTGTCTAAAATCCAATGGATTGTTTCCGATGAGTATGATCTATAAAATAAACACACTCAGACACCGTACAATCCATTATTAACAGAAGAATTGATTAATAATTGAATTAAGTTTGAATAAAAGTACTTAACCAAAGAACACCAAGCCTGGCGCTAGTCAGAGTGGAAGTTAAGAACTTGTAACCGCAAGATGACTGACGTCACAAAACTTGCAACCATTGAGGTAGTGGATTCTCAGTTACAGACTTACTTAGGTTACCGTATTTTAGGACTATTATTCCCTTAATTATTTAGTTTTTTATTATTATTACTACTAAGTGTTAATTTTTTTTATTATATATATATATATATATATATATATATATATATATATATATATATATATATATATATATATATATATATATATATATATATATATGTATATATATGTATATGTATATATACAGTGATTTCCGCTTATAAGAATCACGTTTCTTATTACTGTTTTTGATTCTTATAAGCGGTTGATTCTTATAGCCTAAATTTAGGTTTTTGGACAGGAACACACACACACACACACACACACACCTATATATACATATTAAATAATTTACCATAAAATACTCTTTAATTTACGTTAATTATCTTTTATTGAAATTATTTTTTATAATTTTAAAAATACAACTTAATTTCTAGACCTATAAGTAGATACACATGATTATAGTAAGACAAGAAAAAAAATCCAATATTTGTTATAACATACCTGCTTAACAGTTTTAATATTTCAACTACAGGAAGGGAGCAAGAAAAAGTTTTATATGGTAGTTTGACGTAATGAAGTTTTCATGAGGCTGTTTATACCTCTTTCAATACTAATAGTCTCAGACGAAGATTCGCCTTCTAGCTTACATTTCACGGTGTGATAACGTACTGAATCTACTAATGTCATGTTTGCCTAAGTGATAGTGGACACTTCGCCAAAGATTTATGTGTTTCGGGGTCCAGGAAGCCGCAACCAGGATGTGGGAGGTGGGAAAAAAGAGTCCCTATTTTTGTTTGTCAGTGGAGAAAAGTGAAATTGGACCCAGACGGATAAAAATGCCCCTGGGTCAACTAATAGGACAGTGTTGTGGTAAAGCGTTTAAGGGGAAACTATTATGTTATGTCTAGCAAAGAAAGGGATGAATTTTACGACTATATTCCATCCCATCTTATCAATCTTTCTTTTAAAAAAAAGAAAGAACTTCGTGTCTTTTGAGGGTTTAAGTGGCTTTTTTGGAGAAATGAATAGAAAGCGAAGAGTGTAAACTGATTCTTTAAAGCGAAAATTTTAACATGGAAATAATACATTTGTTTTTATTTTCGCGATATTGATTCTTATAACCACTGATCACTATAAGCGGTGGTTACTGTATATGTATATAAATATAAATATATATATATATATATATATATATATATATATATATATATATATATATATATATGTGTATATACATATATATATATATATATATATATATATATATATATATATATATATATATATATATATATACATATATATATATATATATATATATACACACATATATATATATATATATATATATATATATATATATATATATATATACACATATATATATATATGTATATATATATGTATATATATATATGTATATATATATACACTGCTGGCTACTGTAAATGCAACACCCTGAAGGAAACATGCAAATAACATGAAATTTACAACATGCATTAGCGGAGCTGAGATATGCAAATGATTAGAATTTCAGTGCAGACGCACATCACGCGCGCCTGTGGCGCCACTTCAAAGCGCTATTTAAGGCTTGGAGATTTCGACGATTTCAAGTTCGGCAATTGTGTTTTACTTGTGGTTTTTTTCAAAAAAACGATCAATTATGCCTCGTCGAAAACAGCGATCATCTTTTGATCAAGTATCCGAGTTCGACAGAGGAAAGATAGTGGCCTACCGAGATTGTAGATTATCTTTCAGGGAAATCGGAAGTCGTGTTGGACGAAACCAAACAACTGTAATGCGGATACCTGATCGTTGGATGCAGGAAGGTACGACGCACCGGCGTGTTCGATCGCATCCACATCAGTGCACCACTTCACGTGATGACAGCCAAATTGTGCGCATGGCAGTGACGGATCGCTCAGTCACATCACGAAACATTGCACAGCACATGCAGTCTGTAACGCATCATCCAGTGTCTGCGCGTACCATTCGACGCCGTTTACAGCAGAGTGGTCTGTCCGCAAGACGTCCATTGCTTGTCTACCCTTGACGCAGAACCACAGACGTCTCCGCCGCCAATGGTGCGATGACAGAAGGATGTGGACGGCAGAATGGAATGAAATTGTCTTTACTGACGAGTCACGCTTCTGTCTGCAACACCACGATGGTCGCATTCGAGTCTGGAGACACCGTGAAGAGAGGATGCTGAACAGCTGCGTTATGCACCGCCACACTGGTCCTGCACCGGGGATTATGGTATGGGACGGTATTGAATATCACTCTCGCACACCTCTAGTACGCATTGCCGGTACTTTAAACAGCCAGCGCTACATCTCCGAGGTGTTGGAGCCAGTTGTCCTTCCTTACCTTCAGGGCTTGCCCACAGCCATATTTCAACAGGATAATGCGCGACCACACGTGGCACGTATTGTCCAACGGTTCTTCGTCAATCGCCAGATTGAATTGCTTCCCTGGCCGCCTCGCTCTCCAGATCTTTCGGCGATAGAAAACATGTGGTCCATGGTTGCTCTACGATTGACCCAGATTCCATCCCCAGCTGCCACAGCAGATCAACTTTGGCAACGTGTGGAAGCTGCTTCGTCTGCTGTACCCCAAGAACTCATCCAAAGTCTCTTTGAATCAATGCCGAGGCGTGTGGTAGCGGTGATCTCCAACAATGGCGGCTACTCTGGCTACTGATTTTGGCAGGAACCACACTTCACAGAAGTCTATAAATTTAATCATTTCATACTTGGTCAACATGTTATCTACAAAATAGATTTTGTTGTGATATCTCTTGTCTTTCTTGGTGTTGCAATTTGGGTGGCCAGCAGTGTATATGTACAGGTAACCCTCCTATAACACGGTAGATAGGTTTCTAGAAAATGGCGTGTTCTGTGAAACCGTGTTATATGAGACCCTGATCCAGTACAAAAAGGGGGGTTACGTTCCGAAAACTTATTAAAATCAAACTTTTTTTAAAAATTCCATATACACTCATGAGCCAAAACACTATGACCACCTGTCAATAACGAGTTGGCCCACCTTTGGCGCGCAACACAGCTTCAACCCGCCTTGTCATGGATGCCACAAGTCCTTGGTAGATGGCCGGAGACAGATTGTACCAGATGTTTAAGCAACGGTCACGCAAATCCGAGATATTGCGAATTGGTGGTCTTTGAACTCTGAGCTGCCGTCCTATGACATCCCAAATGTGTTCTATCGGATTGATATCCGGTGAGTTAGGCGGCCAGGACATTAACTGGAATTCAGCATCATGTTCCTGGAACCACTCCAACACAATTTTAGCCTTGTGACACGGGGCGTTGTCCTGTTGGAACATTCCATTTCCAGCTGGAAAAACAGAGGCCATGTAAGGGTGCAACTGGTCCGCAATGATGTTCAGATACCCTGTAGCATTCATGGTCTGCTCTACCACAACCACGGGTCCCAGAGACGCCCAAGAGAACGTCCCCCAAAGCATAATACCGCCACCACCGGCCTGTGTATGACCTACTGTACATTGAGGGAGCAACAGTTCGTCTGGAAGACGGCGTATCCTGACACGGACGATGAATGTCATTTACCTCGTTGTAATGTTGCTGAATGCGAGAAATTTTAAAGCTTGTAAAGTGTTTGTAGTCAGATGCAAATAAGTTTATAAGAGTGTTTCATAAAATACTACTATTAGCGAAAGAACCCCGATGTGTTCAAGAAGAAATCGAAATTATTTCAGTCTTTCAGGAATTTGAAGAACACTTCCATGCTGTTCGCATATGCTATTACTTAAAACCGATAGTTTTCAGCAGATATTCGAGAGCTTTTGATAATACTATAAAATATATCCACTTATGAAATTCGAGATTAAGTTCTATTAACGAAACTTGTGTGATCAAAAACCAATCCAAAGCAGCTTGAATAAATAATATTCAATACATGATTCGATAAAGAATTGTTTGCATTTACATTTTATTCTGCTAACAGCGAGTAATTAATTTTTTTAATTAATCTTTTTGAATTTATATGATTTCTCTATCGATGAAATTATTTCTTTTTCGCATGTTCGGTCTATATAAGAAAATTTCCCCGTCATTTGCTGGTAATTTTGAGAGTTCAAAACATTCCTTATATTTTCTAAAATGACACAATTTTCATTTGTCCACAGAAAAGTGTATTTCCTGTACTGCCTATGTCAAAATTTCTTGAGTATTTAATCGAGAGACAGCTGGAAAACGTGATCTGGTAAAATTCCGTCGGCCATGCCATGCGACTGTGGTTATCGATTATTCCTGTGTAAGCAAACATAATGATAGCGACCATGTTTACGTTCTGATTTACCCATTAATCCAATATAAGTACGCCCATCTCAACAACAGCGAACGTTCTTCAGGATATAATGTTATGGTTAATGTAAGACTGTGTATGTTTTATTTATAATATCACGTCTTTCTCTGTTATGATATATGTATATTTATAGATATAATGTAAGATGGCTGTGTTATTCTATTGGATGGCTGGCGTAAGGTTGATTTGTAAAATTTAATTTAATAATATAAAATTAGATATTTGGTATAACCCCTTTTCTTTCCTTAAACTCTGTTTTTCTTAGGGTAGCCTCTTTCTTTTCAAAATCTATGCCACGGTAACTCTATACCTCCTTTCTTGCCTTTTTTGTCATACGCTTTCGCAGGACCTCGCGGCGTCCATCTAGCTTCGTACCAAAAACACGGCCCAAAGGAATGTTAAGTGATTCTGCACTCAAGCCGGCTTGAGGAGGAGCTTTCCCGCCCGCGGTGGGATACAACACCTGAAGAAGGCGAGTTCTTCCGCAGCATATTAATAAAGGAAAAACAGCCAAGTACCAATGCATGAAAAAAAAAAATAATACAGCCTCTAACATCCAAGAAGGGCCAGGGCATTCCAGTGTTGAGGTGGTTGTACGCCCGTAACGCAAGGCGCCGAAAAGAACTATTTTACATGTTCCATTCCTACGCGAAGGCGTGAGGGATAAAAACATTAAAATTGGTGATTTGATAATGCTGTTTTCCCCAGCAATTAAGCCCGGTTTGTGCAAAAGGTTTTCCAAATTGAGTAAAGGCCCTTTTCGGGTTGTTGCACAAACATCTAAAGTTAACTTTAATATTCAATTAGTCGCCGATCCATCCCATTCGGAGGTAGTACATGTTGATAGGTTGTCCAAAGTCCCCGACAGGAAAATGTTTCCCGCTTGGCCTGATAAAGAGGAGGTAATTGTGGCAGCTGAGGATAAGGTTACCCACCCTAGGAATTGTGACGCAGAAAATTTTAAGCCTAAGCAGAGGACCCGTTTCTTCATTAACACGGCTAGAAGTGGGAGACGTCCCCAGGCAAGAGCGGTAGGACCGAGCCGGGGTGATAATTCCTTTCCGCAGAGCTCTCTTAGGGTTGGCTCTAGGGATTCGCCTACTCAGCAAGATAGTTCTCAACGGGTGCAGGTTAGGAGTTCCAGGTGGGATAGCCTTCCCCCTTCTAACACGAGGACCAGGTCTCAGACTAAGCAGAGCCCATCTGGAACCTAGGCTCTGGCTATTTGCTTTTCATGCATAATATAATTACGGCCGCTTGTATAAATCACTTATTTTTGTACAATTATCCGAAAAAAAAAATTGAATTGTTTTGTATGTTACCACACGGCAAGGTGTCTCCACTTGGTCTTTTGATAAGAAAAAGGTTTTTTTGTGTAAAGTATTTTATAGAAAATTTTGTTTATAGTTTACATTGTGTTTTCCCCAGTGAATTGTAAAAAAACTGGATGAAATGCAATCCTTGCTGATGCGGATTCAGCCGTGACAACGAAGAGGCTCAGCGGTCAGCTAATACACACAAGATAGGATGTGGACTATTATGTAGCAGTTGTGTATACAGCTACAAATGTGTATACAGGCTGTTCCATCTAAAAAGGAATGTTGTCCAGTTACCAACATATTTGCACAAATTTATAGTATCATCCTTTGTAAGGCAATGCATGCTTGCCAGATCACCCTGCATGTACTGTAAAGTCCCGATCTTGTCTTTTCTTTTTCCCTTTCGGAGCTTCATAACGTCATGTCCATGTCCCAAGAGTGAAAGCTGTTTGAGGTGTGTATATTTTTAAGTTTACGGACACTCTTCTTCTGCGCCTTGTGGTAACGTATTGTTTTGTTGTAATTAAATTGTAATGTGTAGTTTTTTTGTATTTTGGAAACGTAATGTGTAAATTTTTTAAGTAAAATCAATCGCAGTTAGTGGCTTGCGTGATCAGGTTGTTGCCTCTTCAGCTAGGTTGTTCCTAGTTCAGGCAGGCTAATAAGTAAGCTCCTGTTTCAGTTAGAAACTATTGTTGTAGAGAACTTTCTCTCAGATGTAAAAGTTTTTAAGTTTTAGAGTGTCGAAGTGTGTATCTTCTGTTAGTGTTCCATTTTTTTTACAACATATGTGTACGAATACCCAACATGACTTCTTTAGTTTTTTTTATTTATTTATTTTGGTCTCGGTAAGGGGAGAGTGAAAAAAAATTTTTTTCCCTTCGTTAAAAAAAAGTTTTTTTTCCGTACAAGAGGGATGTTGTTATGGTTAATGTAAGACTGTGTATGTTTTATTTATAATATCACGTCTTTCTCTGTTATGATATATGTATATTTATAGATATAATGTAAAATGGCTGGATTATTCTATTGGATGGATGGGGTAAGGTTGATTTGTAAAATTTAATTTAATAATATAAAATTAGATATTTGGTATAACCCCTTTTCTTTCCTTAAACTCTGTTTTCCTTAGGGTAGCCTCTTTCTTTTCAAAATCTATGCCACGGTAACTCTATACCTCCTCTCTTGCCTTTTTTGTCATACGCTTTCGCAGGACCTCGCGGGATCTCGGAGCGTCCATCTAGCTTCGTACCAAAAACACGGCCCAAAGGAATGTTAAGTGATTCTGCACTCAAGCCGGCTCGAGGAGGAGCTTTCCCGCCCGCGGTGGGATACAACACCTGAAGAAGGCGAGTTCTTCCGCAGCATATTAATAAAGGAAAAACAGCCAAGTACCAATGCATGAAAAAAAAATAATTCAGCCTCTAACATCCAAGAAGGGCCAGGGCATTCCAGTCTTGAGGTGGTTGTACGCCCGAACGCAAGGCGCCGAAAAGAACTATTTTACATGTTCCATTCCTACGCGAAGACGTGAGGGGTAAAAAGAGTTTTCCCTCCGCGGGTTTTTTTTTTCGGAGGGGGTTTGAAGAAAAACGGATGGAGTACTGTCGTGACTTCGGAGCGTTTTGCCGTTTACCCCTTCAGCGTCTCTCCGTCCGATCCCAGAACATTGAAGTATTCCCTGGTCATTGAAGCAGCTATGGAGCCTGCCCTTTCGATTTTTGTTTTCTTTTCTTCCTTTCCTTACATTTCCCTCTCTAATTTTTTTAGCCTACAGTCGACTGCGGTAATATTAAATTTAATTCTATTATAGTTATATTGAGCTCATATAAAGTGTTAAATACCTACAGGTCACCAGCCCTCCGTTCTTATGTAATATGTGAGTGTAACCATTGTGATTATTATATATATATATATATATATAAGTAAATGGATAAGTGCAGATTTAATTTATGATGAGGATGGTCTCAATGGTAATAATTATTGTAACGTTAAATCATGTAATATCTGAATAAATTGTTGTTAAGTTTAAAAATATAATTGTCAAGCCTTTTCTTTTGGTCATTTGAATTTAAGTGTTATTTTTCATTTGCCCTCAGTTTAATTCTATGGCAGCAAGTTTTATTTCTGATTGTGGAGAGGTTGTTTTGGGGGGTCAATTTTAGGTCGTCTCCTTTGCTGGGAAGTCGTTTTCTGTAAACTGCTTTAATTTAATTTAATCTTGAAGCAGTCATAATAATAAAGACCGTGGCTAGGATTTCTTCGACGTGCAGCTCGTCACCCTATTATTGTCAATAGTTAGACGTCAGTAACTAGTGCCTGCTTAAGATGCCCGGCCACAGACAGTGATGTTATTTGCCAAATTGATTAGATTTTCATTCGTACTATTAACAGTGTTCTCGCTTGAATTAAGAATCCAGGGCAATCTTTAACATCGCTTAACCAAGACTTCAAATTAACGTTGAAGTAGTAGGTTAATCGGGGCACAGAAAGTAAACATGCTCTTTGTCATCTCATTCGTTTCCATGGTAATCTCATTTGGTTCCGTGCGCAACCCCACTCACAAGACACGACTGAAGGAATTTTGTCTAGATACAAGCCACTGATATGCAGAAATATGTCGGGGGAATTAACTTCGGCACAACCGTAACCGCAGTCAGTTCTGTTGTTTTAAGTTGCAAAATTTTTTTATCATGAGTATATATGACCGTCTAAAAGAGATCGAACTCTCGCGTCTGGTTTTTACCAAATAATTCTCGCGACATGAACGTATCAGAAGTCTTGACGAGTACCGTATTGTCCGCAGTCTGCATGGCGTAACAGAGATCGACACTGCCCACCCTCCACATCGAAACTATCAGCGTCCCGACCACGAAAGAACGCCAGTGGTAGGAAGAAATCTCAAAAAGCAAACTCCTACCTTAATAAAGTTTTCTAAAAATCTTTGGCTCCGAAAGAGAAAAATTTCAACTCCTCAAAACTCGCGAGATTAAAGTTCTATTTCAGAATCATCTTTTAGTTCACCCAAATATATCATTTCATCAATTTCCTTCATTATACCGAACATCCACCTCTTATCCACATTTCGTTTGCATGGGTTGTTTCAAAGACATTCATTTAAATCATTTTACAAGCACAGAAAATTTATCCTCAAACGTGCGTACTGTAAGTTCGAAATGATATTCTTAAAAGTTTAGAAATTTCTCCAAAGGAGATAGCATTTTCCTTTAGACCACGTCGTTTCTGCAATATAAACTTTCTATCTGATGCCTCCACATTCCTATGAATTTTAGATACACTCGTGCTTTCGCGTACAAGATAAAATTTAATTTAAGTAAGACATAAAATGTATCGCATATCTTAGCTGCCCAGCAAATTGCTATACAAGCAAATTGATAAAAAACTTGCTTTAAATACCAATCGGACTTGTCTTAAAATGTGAAACGTCACTTCCAAAGGTTTCCGCTCTATGCCGGAACTCTATGCCTAGATTGCCGGTACCACTCAGAGTGAGAGCATATGATCACATGTCCTGTCCAAATATATTGCAGACTCGGTAAAGTCTATTATTCGATAGACGAGACTTGGCGTAATTCATAAATTTTAAGCATTATTCAAGAGTTGAGTTCAGAATTAAAATTATATATTTCCCAGAAAAAATTTTTAAGACGATATCTAATACAAAGGTATAATTAGATGCCCCATGCATTAAATATTACATTGGCTGACATCACAAAAAACCTTGTAATAAAATAATAAATTTAAATTAATTAAAAATAATTAAAAAAGAGACAAAAGCGAAAATTAATCCAGTATCGAAATGAAGCCGCAAAGTATATATTTATATATCATTATACATATATATTTCTTCGTTTACAAAACACAGCACATGTAGAAAAAACAGTTAAATCTTAAAAATTGTAACTAAATACAGTTGGATCTCTGTTTAATGACTTTCGAGGGACCGTGAAAAATCGTCCTTAAGTAGAGATCGCCCTTAAACAGAATTTGTGAAAAAATAACATTTCCCATATCGTCTTTAAATAGAGATCGTCGTTAAACAGAGAGCCAACTGTATTTAGCAAAAAGAAAAAAACAGTAGTACTGCATAAGTGGCATTTCATAACACCCTTTCCTGCAGTATAAACATGTATAATAACAGGTTTTTTTACTTCAATCCATTTGGTGGATCAAGTATGCCCAGGGATCGTAGATCATGAACGATATATTTAAAAAAAATTAATGTCATAAAACACTAAATTAATTCCAAGAGATAATTATGTGCGATATTTCCTCTAAATAAACACTATCAAACCTGAGTTTGAATTCCATTTTCAAGGACATTTTCACTACGGTGAAACAAAAATATTTCTTTGCGCAAAAAAAAAAACGTTTCATACGGTAGTACAGAATTGGTTACATCCCTGAATAAGTAGGGAGATGCGTTTTCCATGTCTTCTCAAGCCATAAACTTATCTCTCATACAGTGCAGACGACAGGGTTTCTATTTTTAAATTACACTCTGTAGAAAATTGTTTCTCATATATAGTGCAATCGACAGTTTTCTCTTTTGTATGGGTACGGAGATGCGCTTTTAAAGCACACTGCAGGAAAATCTTTCCTCACACAGCCACGACGAAAGATTTCTCCTGTGTAGGTACGAACAAGTTATTTTAAATGATCGAGTTCACAAAAACTTTTCTCACAAATCTTGCAGACCAAGTCTTTCCTCCATGGATAAGGACATGCGTTACAAATTCCCCGACAATGAAAATCTTTTCTCGTATACAGTGCGAGCGAAAGGTTTCTCTCCCGTGTGGGTGCGGAGATGTCTGTTTAAAATACTCAGTTGAGAAAATGTTTTCCCACATACCGTGCATGCGAAAGGTTACTCTCCAGTGTGGGCGCGAAGATGTCTTGTTAAATTAAACTGTCGAGAAAATCTTTTTTCACATACAATGCAGGCGAAAGGTTTCTCTCCCGTGTGGGCGTGGAGATGCTTTTTTAAATCACAATGTCGAGAAAATATTTTCCCACATACAGTGCATGCGAAAGGTTTTTCTCCGGTGTGGACGCGGAGATGTTGTTTTAAATTACCCTGTTGAGAAAATATTTTTCCACATACAGTGCATCCGAAAGGTTTCTCTCCCGTGTGGGCACGGAGATGTGTTTTTAAAATACTTGATTGAGAAAATTTTTTCCCACATACAGTGCAGACGAAAGGTTTCTCTCCCGTGTGGGTACGGAGATGTGTTTTTAAATTACTCTGTTCAGAAAATTTTTTCCCACATACAGTGCAGGTGAAAGGTTTCTCTCCCGTGTGGGCGCGGAGATGTTTTTTTAAATCACCCTGTCGAGAAAATACTTTCCCACATACAGTGCAAGCGAAAGGTTTCTCTCCCGTGTGGGCGCGGAGATGTTTTTTTAAAGCACCCTGTTCAAAAAATGCTTTCCCACATACAGTGCATGCGAAAGGCTTCTCTCCCGTGTGGGTGCGGAGATGTTTATTTAAATTACCTTGATCAGTACATCTTTTCCCACATTTAATACACGCGAAAGGTTTCTCCCCCGTGTGGGCGCGGAAATGTTTTTTTAAAATACCCTGTCGAGAAAATACTTTCCCACATACCGTGCATGCGAAAGGTTTCTCTCCTGTGTGGGCGCGAAGATGTCTTATTAAATCAAACTGTCGAGAACATCTTTTTTCACATACAGTGCAGGCGAAAGGTTTCTCTCCCGTGTGGGTACGGAAATGGGCTTTTAAATGACCCAGCTGAGAAAATCTATTTTCACATAAAGTGCAGGCGAAAGGTTTCTCTCCCGTGTGGGCGCGGAGATGTCTTTTTAAATCAGCCTGTCGAGAAAATACTTTCCCACATACAGTGCAGGCGAAAGTTTTCTCTCCTGTGTGGGCGCGGAGATGCATTTTAAAAGCACCCTCTTGAGAAAATGTTTTCCCACATACACTGCAGGCGAAAGGTTTCTCTCGCGTGTGGATGCGTAGATGTCTTACTAAATTACTCTGTTTAGAAAATCTTTTCTGACAGACAGTGCAAGCGAAAGGGTTCTCATCTGTGGGAGTGCTAAGATGTACTGTCAACTGACTCCGTTGAGAAAATCTTTTCTCACAGCTCTTTTCGCTGGAATAGCTTTCGTTGGAAGGTCCTTTTTCACTGGAAATATACATTTGCTCTTGTGGCATGGCGAAGATTATTTACACTGTGATCAGAAAACGGTAACTGCCAGCAATACCTTGAACTTCAAAAGTTGTGAATATCACGAAAATTTCAGTTTCGCACCTAACAATCTTTAACTCGAACCTGCAAAAAGAGGAGGAAGGAATTTGAATGAGATATACTAACAGTACCATTAAAATTTTTTTATAAATTTTCACGTAAAATCAATAGCAATATATAAAAGTTATATAAAAGTGTCTGCTAGGAAATGAAATAAATGTACAAACTGAGATTTTAGAAATTTCATTGATGTTCTGATGTTTAATATTCTGAATTAATTAAAAAACTACAGAAAATTTTAAATTTATTTCAATTAGGGCACGAGGTTCCTTAGACATCCTTATTCCTTTGTCCTGATAGATCATAAGGACATGCAGAGATTTTGCATGTTTTAGTTTTTAGGAATCACCATAAAACTAATGATACCGACCCAATCAACAATGGATAAGCAATATTCATATTTTTTCCGTTATATTTATTTTAGTTGTCGGTAATTCAAAATAATTTTATCATTTATTATTGAGTCTAATACTCGACGAAATTCCAGGGATTTACATCTGATTAAAGAGGTCGGTTACCATCAAATTAATAATTCATAAATCTTATAAAATGCATAAATTAATTTCAGGAAATAACAAAGAATATGTGTGTTATGGTTTTGCTTAGGCATATTTGCTCCGATTGTTGTTTGGCGGCGACAGATATTTCTCTCCACGCTGTCTCCACATTAAAATATATATGTTTGTGTATATAGTATACTAGCTGAAAACCCGTACTTCACTACGGAGTACATTCAAATTAAATACAACTGTCATTGTATGCAATGAATGCCAAAAGAAAAAAATCGTAACGGATATTTTTATAGACAAAATAATGTAGAAGAAAATATTGAAATTAAATCTAATAGAACATACTAAATGTTATACAGTTAATATAGTACAGTTTGAGGAACATTTCTTTTACTGTATTTTAATATTTTTTTAGATAATGTACAATCGTCTGCCGAATTAAAAAGAAAAAAAATTGTCAATTTATTTCGTTGTTATGCAGGTGACGATAAATTAATTTAAAGTACCACAAAAAAGAAAAGAAACCACGTGATCAGCATTTAATAAATTAAATTCTAAAAATTAATCTTTAAAAATTCACCAAAATTCAGAACATAGAGGTAGATTTGAAAAGGATTTCATTTTAAAGGAATTTTTAGGATCTTTCTTGTGATATAAATTTTATAACCCTCCGATTATTATTTAAATGCAAACTTTAAAGAATGTTTCAAAAGCCGCTTAAAAATTTAATTTAAAAATCTAAGAATTTTTCAAAAATGTCTCAGTGCACCCCTACAATTTATGAAGAATCGCCATGCAAAATTTTAGCTCTTTTGGTCCAGCGGTTTTGTCTGTGCGTTATATGTCAGTCAGTCAGTTACGGAACTGTTTTATACATACAGAGGCTGTTTGCACATTTTTTAGACGATTTTGGTAAGCGGTAATAAAAATTCGTCTGCTGCAAAAGAATTAATTGCAATTGCACTATGTTTTTAAAAGTCAAAATTATCGTCTATGGATTGAAAGTTTTGTTTTTATTCAAAATGGCGTTTTTAACAAAGCAGTGGTTCGAAGGCTACATTTATGCTCTTTCCGAAGAGAAATATGCATACTCCGTTATCCAAAAATGATGTGAGAGTCATGGTTTTGTGATATCTAAAGCGTCGATAGGTAATATCGTCAACAAGAAAGGAAAAAAACGTCAAATTGGAGCCTCAAGTGGGACAAAAATTCCAAACAATTATCCAAGGAAAAAACAGACATCTTCGACTATTGCAAAGGTAGGTTGTTTAATGTTAAAAGAAAATCCCCCTAGTCAAAGGACAGTTGCAAAATTATTAAAATGCTCGGTGTCCACTGTAAACAAAATGAAAAATGTTGATTTAAATCTTAAGAAAGCGAAAAAACGCAATGTGCATCGTCTTCTTCCAAATCATATTGCTGAACGCAGGACACGCTGCAGAATTCTATATGAGAAACACTTATCCAAAGAAAAATGGAAAACAATTGTCACAATAGATGAATCATGGGTTAAATGATTGCAACAAAAAAAGAGCCATTTATTATCATAAAAGAGGAGAAAAAAAATTTAAGTACATGGTTCAAAGAATCGAAAGAAAGTTTTTTATAGGGATTCATGATTGTTGCTGGTTTTTCTTATAATGGCAAGTTAAAAATAAAGAGAGTGGAAAAAATGTCAAGATTAACTTCAAATACTATCAGGAACATATTTTATCGCCAATTTTTCTGAATGAAATACCATCGCTTTACCCACAGTTCCATCAATCTGTGAGACTCCATCAGGACAAAGCTAGTAGTCACACATCAAAATCCACTGTAAATTTCTTAAAAGAAATGGAACAAAAAACTGGTATCAAGGCCATACCCTTCACTGATATCCCTACTAAATCTCCCGATGTATCACCTATGGATTTTTGTGCTTTCGGACTTTTAAAATCTGCATTATCCAAACGTCGTCCCAAAACCTTTACAGGACTCTGGAAAGCTGTTCAGGAGGAATGGGATAGAATACCTCTTCTGACACTTCAAAAGGCATTATCCTGGAAATTGCGGTGTCGAAAGATAGTTCAGAATAAGGGATGTCAAATAGAATATTTAAAACACAAGAATTTTATATAATTTAGTTTTGTGAATATAATATACATCGTCTAAAAAATGTGTGAACAGCCTCTGTATATATAGATTAGAATTGACAATAGTATAAATTCTTCAAATTTCTTCCCGTTCATCTACTGTGCAATAAGCGCTTTTATGTGATTCTTCAAATAATATAATCTGAATCAAACCCTTGAAAGGTTATGTGTGGACCTATTGAAGTCTATGATAAATACTTCAGGTGCCTTTAATGCTTTACTTGTACATTTCTAAGACCTTTCTTCCTATACTGAATGTTTATTTTTCAGAAGGAAAAAAGTTTCCAAGAGGGAGTGCTGGGTGATTGCTCATACAAATCAATTTTTTTAAAGGGTAAGTAAATAAAAACAAAATGTACAGTCATATAAAATTCCCTACATGGTGAAATATAAACTGTTTTCTTCATATACAAATACTTTATGGTCTTTTTAAAAATTGCTTCCCATAAACTATTTTTCCTTTCCCTCCTTCTAAAGTAAGGAAATTCCACACTAATATGAAATAATAAATTTAAATCTTTAGAAGTAATACACTTGACAGGAAAAAATAAAAAGTAATTTTTCGTGATTATGTACAGAAAATCAGGTGAGGATACTAGCAAAACAAGTTATTGTTACTATGGGGTCAATCCGTGTCAAATCAACACAATTTTCAAGAAAATTTACATTACCCTCATAGATTTTGATGAAATTTCGCACACAGTTAACTTTCATATAGATTAAGAAAAATACCAAGTTTTATCGAAAAATATCAACGCGTTTTGAAAATGTACCCCTGTGAATGTTCAAAAAATCAGTCAAAAAACCTTGACAGACCAATTTTCAAAATGACCTAGAAGCTTTTCTAATTAAGCTAGAGAGCTAAGATTGGTGGCATTTTAAAGCAATTTTCAAGACCTTTTCAATGATATATAACACAATTAGGGCTTAGAAAAATTTATTCTAATAGAACTTAAATTTAAATTTTGAATTTTTCAAAAATTCTCAAAATTTTTTGAATAATACTTTATATAGTACTGAAATGATTGTATAAGTTTGAAAGTGGGATCTGTATGGGTTCATGTTAAAATATTGCATTGAATGCAGTATTCCTGATTTGAAAACACGAAATTACTTAATACAATATGTCTTAAAGCCTAGAAAATTAGAAAAAAAATTTAAGATATGAAAGTAATCATATTTGTTTTGTATGATATCAAATACATTAGTGCATATATATATATATATTGCTTGAAGTTTTTGTGGATTTCATTTATTTTTAAAATTTCATTTTGTACCTACTATATTGCTGAAATGATTGTAAAGATCATGATTATTTTTATTTTAAATATATTATCTATTAAATTAGATTATAAAAGTAATTACTGTATCTTGAAAGTCCTGTATTACAAAATCTTTCCACTTCAGAATTCAACAAGAGCTGCACATGCTTTGCAAACCAAAACAGGCTTCTACAGAACAGTGCACGTCCAGATATGTTTTGTTAGTCACAGCCTATCAGGCTCCCTTCTAACTCAGTCTGCAAGCTGATAAGCTCTCAGTCAGATGTGTTTGATTTTTACTGAGATTTAGACAAACTAGTGAATATATTGAATTTTCTAATTTTTGTATATAGTAACTTTAAAAAAGTTAAATATTTATTTTTTTAACTTTAATTCTTTTGTATCTACTTAAAATTAATATTTAAATAAATTTTTTTTATGATTTAATGCTAAAAAATATATCACATATATATTTTTTTAATATTAAAAATTTGTTATTCAATTAAAGTATAATACAAAATATTAAATATTATATGTAAAGAGATTAATCTTGTATGAAATTTAAAATATGGCTGATCAAAAGCATTTTACTAGACAGTGTTACAATCCATTTAAGAAAAATATTCACAGAGTAAGAGACAAAAGCAAATTGAGGGAAGTTACAGACTGGATGATAGATCATTACAAAGAAATGCCAAAAACAGCAAAAGTCTGTCATTCTTGCAGAAAACAGCTGTATCTTTTGAAAAAGAATGAATTATGCCAACAATCTGGAGAAAATGATGATTCTGATAGTTTAGATGAAGATCAAAATTTTACTCCAAAGTCTGAAATTTTAGAAACGCTTAATGTCTCACTACATGAATTGGGAGAATCTCCTATTGATATAAGAAAAAAAGAAAGCAAAGGTTATGCATCAAATAAAATAAAAAAGATCAATTCTGCAATGAGATGTGAACTTTTTACAAATGCTGAAAAATCTTCAGAGAGTGAGACTGAGACACCAGAAGAAGCAATTTTAAACAATCTTAAAATTCAATTTTCTAACTCTACTTCAAAAGTTAAAAAAATTATGATACTGACCTGCTTGCCCGAAACATGGAGTATACGGAAAATTATGCGAGAATTTAATGCTCCAAATTATATGGTCAGGAAATCAAAAAAACTCTTGCAAGACAAAGGCATTCTAGCAAGTCCTAATCAGAAGCCTGGAAAGTCTTTCTGCAGAAATTGCTGGAAACATAAAGGCTTTTTATGAAAGTGATGAAATAAGTAGAATATTGCCAGGGATGAAAGATTGTATATCTATACGAACAGAAAATGGAAAGTGAAACTATCCAAATGGTTAGTTCTATGTAATTTAATGGAAGTTTACAGATCATATAAAGAAAAATATCCATATATGAAAGTAAGTTTTTCTAAATTTGCTGAACTCAGGCCTAAGAATTGTATACTAGCTGGTCAAAGTGGAACTCATACAGTTTGTGTATGCACTACCCATCAAAATATTAAATTAATGATTGAAAATACTAAACTTGATGCACTAACTGATGGTAAATTAAAAACATATAAACATTGCCTTGCTAAAATATTATGTAATCCTGCTTCAATAGCTTGTTACTTGGGAGAATGTTCGTCTTGTCCTGGAAGTGGAGAAATTAAAGGCATGTTAGAAAATGTATTTGATGAGAACATGGTTGAAAAAGTAACTTTTCGACAATGGATTTCTAACTTTAGTTGTTTACTACTTTTAGTTGTAATATCTGAATGTTTAGAACATAACACAGTAGCAGTGTATTGCTTCCAGAAAAAAATGACTGATTTTTTGAAAATGAAGTTTGAAAGGATTAAAAGAATCTTTTACTATTCCGATGGTTCAGCTGCCCAATATAAAAACAAGAAGAATTTTACCAACTTGTGTTTCCACAAAAGCGATTTTAATGTAGAAGCTGAGTGGCATTTTTCCGCCACTGCACATGGTAAAGGACCGTGTGATGGTGTTGGTGGCACAGTAAAGAGGTTAGCAGCTAGGGCAAGCTTACAGCGTCCATATGAAAACCAAATTATGACACCAATACAGTTGTACCAGTGGGCTGTAGAAAATATTCCATCAGTCAATTTTTTCATTCGTCAATCAAGATGAATACATCCATACAGAAAATTTTCTAGTAAATCATCACAGTAAATCCATTACTATTAAAGGTACTCAGAAATTACATGGATTTATCCCCATAGCTTCAAGTATATCAAAAGTTAAGGTCAAGACATTTTCTCATGCATCTGAATCAGTTATTGAAAAAGTATGGCTATCAGAATATAGACTTCAACTTTCAGAAGTAAAAGGTTATGTGTGTGTTACATATGAACATAACTGGTGGCTTCCATATGTGTTGGCAAAAAATAAAACAAATGATGAAGTAAAGGTGTCTTTTCTACATCCAGCAGGACCTTCACCTTCTTTTTCTTACCCAAGTAGGCCAGATATACTGTGGGTTTCTATCATTCAAATCATATCTTTTGTAAACCCTATAACTCCAACAGTGAGAGTATACAGATTGTCAGAAAATGAAGTTTTACAAATAAATGAAATGTACAAGAACTTCACGCAATAAATACATGATCTGGTAATTATTTATTTGATATTTATACAAAACCAATGTAATTAATCGTAAAATTAAGTAATTTCATGTTTTCTAATCAGGAATGCTATATTCAATGCAATATTTTAACATGAACCCATACAGATCCCACTTTCAAACTTAAACAATCATTTCAGTATTATATAAAGTATTATTCAAAAAATTTTGAAATTTTTTGAAAATGCGCATTTTGAAAAATTAAAATTTTAAATTTAAATTTCATTAGAATAAATTTTTCTAAGCCCTAATTGTGTTATATATCATTGAAAAGGTCTTGAAAATTACTTTAAAATACCACCAATCTTAGCTCTCTAGCTTAATTAGGAAAGCTTCTAGGTCATTTTGAAAACTGGTCTGTCGAGGTTTTTTGAACTTTCACAGGGGTACATTTTCAAAACAGGTTGATATTTTTCGACAATATTTGGTATTTTTCTTAATTTATGTGAAAAGTAACTGTGTGCCAAATTTCATTCAAATCTGAAATGGTGATGTAAAATCAGTGTGTTGATTTGACACGGAATGACCCCATGAAAATAAATTGAAAGGCAAAATTCTTTTATATAAATCTCATTAGAGTATAAAATATTTACAGACTGGTACAAGGCAGTTAACAATTATGGATAATTCATCTTCAAGACCAGAATGCAAAAAAAGAAAATAAATAGAAAACTCAAGATATTAGGTGTACAGTTTGGATTAGGAGCATTTGGAACTATTAAAACATAACTACCATTTCTAGAGGAAGAGAGTTACAATCAATAACATTTGTGATTAGATCAGTGAGTAGAAGATGAGTATAAGAAGCTAATTATTATATGCCTTCACTGGAAAGGAATTTAAGAGAACTCCACATATCGGATTACTAAACGGGTGCCAGAGGAGGAGGTGGCTTTTAGTCATCCATTAATTTGCAGGCAAATATATTGATAAACTCCTTCATGCATTTCATCAAAGAAATTTATGGAATTGCATTTAAATCTTATTAACTTGTATTGATTTACAACATGGCGTATAAGTGAAAGCTATGGTCACTGTAATTTCCGAATACTTACAAACTTCAAATTTCAATTAAAAGCTTCTGATAAAATTCAGAGCTACTTTCAGGTTTCTCAACAAATCATCACTTAAAACTAGGTGAGGAGACATAAAAGTGGTAAAATAAGGTGCAAGAAAATGCCACACAACACCATGAATATGTTAACATAAATTTGCATTAAGTTGTGAACATAACTGCATATATACCTATGAATACAAATATCACATTTTGACAATTTTTAAATTACAGTGTTCAGGACATGTTGGATTTTCAAGGAGATACTAGACATAATTCGGAATTGTCTGATTTCCTGACAAACTATTGCTTTTTTTCTTTCCTTTTTTTTGTCTTCGTATTCACATCTTGAAGGCTTTCTGTCATCTATATTCATTCCTACAGAACTAAAGTGAGAAATAATACCCCAATAATAGCGAGAAGCAAGAGGAAATTTATAACAAAAATCTAAATAGAATCCACTAAAAACTTAAAATAATTTAATGCTTTCCCTGCCCCTGCATTATCACTGCTATGCATATAAAGCACCTTGCACACCTGCAGAGTTCAGCTCCTTAACAGAAAACACTGGAGGATTGGAGGGAGGAAAATACCAAAACTGACATTTTGGAGTGAAATGTCATCACAACAGCATCAATATCATACTTCAGACATATTTTTTAGCAACAGACATGATGAATGAGAAATCATTGTAGTCAGAGTTCAAAGAAATGGGAAGGCTAGGTTATAAAGTTTTTTCAGGATATAAATTTCTTGCTTATTCTTGTAGCAAGTTAAGAACAATTAAAGCCAAAAGCTGAAAATAGAAGATTTTCTACAGAGATTCTCTTGTGAAAAGAGGCTTACAAATTTTGAAAGTTTCTGAAAAACTCCTTTAAATATATGAAGGGTTAAATACCTACTGAATCTTGATTTACCAAATGATCATTCAATGGGATAACATGCAATGTGAAAGGTACAAAATGCCCACAATTTTTCTACCCTGAGTAGATTTACTTGTCTATATCAAGACAACAAATTCTGGCTACTTATCAGCGTTCTCTTCATAAATTTTTAATAAGTCTGTGAAACCAAACTCACCACAGTTCACCACTAGATTAAAAGATTATTAATCATAAGACAATGTTAGAAACACTATGAATGAAAGGATAGAAAATATGTAAGGAAATGATCATGAAAGGCAGTGCTGGATTTATTGGAAGCAATTCAGTCCCATGCTAGTACAGAGCCCCACACGAAGAAAAATTTAAAATATGTCTCAAAGGAAGTACTGTGATCATTTAGAAATCTTCTAGAATTCCAGGCAAAATATAGCCACTCTGATTTCGAACAAGTTTTAGTAAGAGCCACAGTGCTTGCGACTGATTTAGAAGTCACACCACAATTTCGGAGAAACACATTCATGAACATGAAAAAGGATATTTAATTATGAGAATGCAGATGAACCAATAAGTACCTGGAAAGAAATATTTGAGGTGCATTGTTTTCAACAAATGCTCTATAAAGCTAGACAAGTTAATTCGAGATGATTCCACAGAATAAACATCAGGAACATGCATCAGCATTAGAAACTGCCTTGAGAGATGTAAAACTGATTCAGAATAATGACCAAATCAAGTCTAAAATAGATGTAGATGTAGATAGCTATATGCTGGTCGAAGAAATGGAAGTATTAAAACCTTTTGTTACGGAAACACTAGGAAAATTCAACAATTGCTACAAATGACAGCTACTGGCTTTTCAGATGTTTTTATGTCTTTAAGGATATTTTTAACAATTCATGTAACTCTAGCATTGGGAAAAAGGAAACTTTTTACGATTAAAATTTATTCAAACATACCTGAGGTTAACGATATCAGAGTAGAGACTCAACAGTCTTGCAATACGGTCTACAGAACATGTAGAAATAAGGAAATTAAAATTTCATTAATTTGTAAATAACCTTCGTGATAAAAAATCTAGCAAAATTTGAACTGAAAGAAATTTTGTTCTGAGAATAAAATATAAAAAGTCTAGCTACTTTTTAGCTTTTCTTTCTTTTAAATGTACATAAAAAAGGATATACGACCACCATCTTATTTTTTGTCTTTATGCAACACATTAAATTTTTATTGTTTAACGTATATTAATATTTTAATGAACAAAAGTGCAATGTAATTAACTGTTATACACTGTTATCTTATTATATTTAGTTAATTTAGAAATTTTGAAATGTAGATATCATGTCAAATCTTCAAATTTCTTATTCATAAGATTTCTATAAATTAAGTTTCAATTTATGTTCTAAAAATTATGTTTAAAGCAAAGTTATATCTAACTAACTGTCAACAAAACAGATAGTGAGTAAGAAACATGTAATGCAAAGGGAACAGATGTGTCAGACCCATACACCTTGGTGAAAAGTTGACGCAAACTTTTCCCGTTTCCGCAGACCAGTTAGGCTTAAATTGTAAAATGTAAACAAAAACATCACTAACGACCAAGAAATAACAAATAAGTTGAAAACAAACTTACCACTGGCTGTATTAAACTTCCAAAAACATTTCAGAAATCCTCAGCCGGTGGTTTGCAGTAGTTGCAAACATACCTTTCACTGGTTGTATGAAACTTCCAAAAACATTACAGAAATCCCTAGCCATTGGTTTGTACGTGTAAATGCCAATTCTCCATACAAAAACCTATTACACACTCATGCATCCTAAACAACAAACTCAATTCAATCATGTCACTCATTTTTCCACAAACAATAGTCTAGAAGACAAAAAACATTTAACTTTAAGCAGCACATTTAAAATCAACTGCTACGTTATCATAACGTGAAACGCAGAAGCAATGACGCATGCACAAGAAAAAAGCACAGTAGTAATAGCAAAATAACCCCCAAAAATATTAAACATTATTCAACACTTTTAACAGAAATTTTAAATCCCTCCCACTTTATATCCCTAACAACCCCTACCATTTTGCCTCTCTATCGAAAATCTACATCTAATATTATCCAAAATACATCATTCATATTTTGCAACAACATGGCCGCCATAATAAATCACGTAAACAAGCTCATACGATTAATCATTAAAACTGGGTTGCCACAAAACACAAAATTTCGCCAAAATCACATGGTTACCACGCCATACACAAAATCACAAAACTTGGCAGGGGGGGGGGGATGCATCTGTACCATTCAAAGCTATAAAAATGGCTGCGAAAGAAAGATAAATCTTCTGGCAAATCACTGACTTCCATTCAGAAAAGAACTTGTAAAAAATGTTCATGCATACTTTCCTTATGCAAAATAAAAACTTAAGAGCCAACATTTTGATATTTTGGGCAAAGATATCTTTTATATAGATGGTTAAATATAATCCTCTAACACCTCTTTTAACTTATTTTCATCCAGAATTATAATTCATGTGATGCATATTTCCTTACAGCATAATTATACAACATATTTCTGGTGCACTGAGAAAAATAAAGAGCACCAGAAATTTCAAAACTGCATTTTTGACAATTTTACTGCTGTTACTTTATATTCAATAAATATTTTTTACCTCTAGGAGGGGAAGGGGGGGGGGGTAGGATACATAAATCCTAAAATAGGAAGCATCAATTTCACTAAAACTGATCTTAAGGACAGAAACTATATACACCCGATTCTCATTTTGCAAGGGTGATACATTACACAGACTACCATGCAGAAAGAAAAAAAGTAAAAAAAAAGATACAGTGAACATATAAAAATTAGAGATACATTCCATCCAAATATACTTAATAAAAAAAATTTAATGTACATATGAAATACGGATCGATTGACTGAAATTGAATAAATATGTAAAAGACAGTCTACTAAATTAATTTTAATAATGTTTATACGGGTTGTTTTTTAAATTGAAAAAGTATAACAGTCAAAATTGGTAAAAATAAATTGAATTAATTTTCTACTTATACATATATACATACATATGACATTTAGTCATTCTGTGTCACTTCCAGACAAGAAATATGCTTGTTTACTGTTGTTGATCAATGACAAAAAATCACTCTTACTCCTGGAAATATTTAATGGCGATATATCTACAAGTGTGTCTCTAATAAAATTAACATCTTGTGTTTCTTTTATTTCACTGGTTTTCAATACGAATTTGGTTACCAGATGCTGTGATTTTATTTGTGTTCGTTCTTTATATGATGAATTAATCATAACATGACAGAATTATTTTTAAATCACGTTGGAATCATATAGCTCATTCAATACTCAAATCCATTTTAAGAAAATGATCTCCAAGTTTATTGGCTAGTTGGAGGCCACTCCATCATCACTACCATAAACTAACATGGAATCATCAACATTCTCTGAAAAACCCTCTCGTAACATTGCACTCAATATTTTTTATTCCGATTTAGATTTTTAAACCGATGTGTTAAAAGTTTAAAAATGAATCAGTTATTTTAAAATATTACCCAAGACCTGAATAGCAAGAAAGCAGTTATAAATGTTGCCTGTACAAAATAATCTGTAGAGGATAAAGCATATGCAGGTAAGAGAGCAGATAATTTAAATCTAGTTTTAAACTGACCCAAATATAATTTTTACAATACCAAGAAAATTTTTTAAATATCATATGCAGGCTGTCATAAGTATCAGTTACTACAGATTTTGTAAGTCTTGAAATTTTTCTAACAAAGAAGTATTGACAATACATGGTGCAGAGAAAATTACACGGTTTTATATATAATATACTAATAATTGTGTACAGTTGGGAAGTGTTAAGTAATTAATCTTTCCCTTACTAAGAATTTCAGGTTTAGATATCAAGTATTACTTTTAAATCATCCTCTTTGAAATGCGTTGACTTTAAACTTTAAACAAGCATATTATAATGAATGATGTAGGTAGATATCATAAATATCCTTTTCAACATCTAAACAAAACAGCTCTCTCATACAAGAAAAAAATACCTGTAAATTAAACTTTCTTGAATACCCGTTTATTTTCCCAGCATCATCTGTAATGTTATTTCAGTCCGTGATCAATTTTACAAGTTGCGAATTTTTATAGTCACGGGCACTACTCCATAAGCTTTTAATTGCTAAGATGGGACCAAGAAATTGAATGCAATGATAAGTTGTAGAATAATTGAATTGAATTGAATTGAATTGAAAATTTGTGAGACTTATGCTACAGCCAGGCGGCTGGCTTTGTCTCTACATATCGGGCTGTGGCTAGGCAACCGGCCAGCCCTTTGCCGAGAAATCCTGACTAATGGACCGGCCGACGCAGAACGTCACTGCGCATCATGTTTGTAAATTCGACCAGCCGGTAATTTAGGATTCGCAATTAAATCTCCGGCTGGTTTGGCCGGTAGCCTTGGTTTAAACTAGTCGTATATTTTATTTTTGATTTTACACAAGATTTTCACCTTTTTCTTCTTATGTTATGTATTTTTGTTTAAATAATTCTATAAAATATATTTATTATTTTTTACATTTTCTCACATTTTTTTTCCATAAGAGATTATGAACAATGATAAAAAAATTTCTTCACAATTCTTTTCTGTAATTTCATTTCCTTAATTATTAAATTATTGCAAAATTCTGAATTCATTTATTCTGAAACCAAAACACAATTATTCTGAAAAAGTTTATTTACTCATTTCCTTTAAGAATTTTTATGAATTGTAGCAAAAAAAGCACTTGAAATAAAGATTTTGAATGAAAATAAACAATTGTTAAATTAAATAAATAAATTCATATTAAATAAGCACTAAAATAAAACAACTTGTTTTCGATAGGAAAAATACGAAAAATCCATATTAAAGCGTATGGTTGTACGTGTCTAAGCCACCCGCTATTACACACGCGCGCCATCTAGTGGCGGCGACAAAATGTGAGACACATTTTTAACATTGAGCTGCTCCTCCTTCTGTAGCTTCATGGTAGTACGTATCAGAGTTTCGCTTGGGGGCATAGTTATAGTACAAGTTGTCTTGGGAACACTGACGCTGAGATGCATGACGCCAGTGCTTCCGAAATCTACGCTTCAGATCCTGGAGGAGGTTCCATCTATTTTTGAAAGGCGGTGTAGAAGGAAAGTCACCGGGCACTGCTGCAAGTACATTACCTGTGATGAAATGCGAAGCTGTTAAAATACTGTATTTATGGTCCCAGAATCAGCGGTGTTAATGTAAGTTTTGGGTCGTGAGTTTAAGAGAGCTTCTATCTGCGTAAGCAAAGTGGTTAACTCTTCGAATGTTAGAAGAGTGTCGCCTACTACTCTTCTTAGATGAAATTTCGTAGATAGAATGGTAGATTCCCAGGGGAAAATCGGGAGCACTAGGGGTGATGAAATGCCATTCAATTGATGATTGCGTCAGATATTTAAAAATTGATTCGCTGATCGGCAAAGAGTTCCACAATTGTTGTAATTCATGTAATTTTCGGTGCGCTCCAACAAAATTTGTTCCTTTGTCACTATAAATGTGACGTGGAGCACCACGGCGAGCATAAATCCTCCTAAGGGCAGCTTTAAAAGGATCTGTTGTTAAATCACAAATTTTATATGTTGAAAGAATGATTGGATGTTTAACGTTAAAAGTTAGTGTAGAACTTTGAATACGACCTCCCACCCAAAGAAGACCGTTTTCGTCAATGAAAGGATGGAGGGAATGAAGTTAATTTTTTTTTCTTAGGGAAGTTTCTTTTGTCTCTGATACACCTGAATTCATCTTCAAAATATTCATTTTGCATCCATTTAATGATTGTTTTTTCAGCAATTTTTATTTCAGAAAATGTAACTGGCGCGGTATGATTCGCTGTAGAACTATTCGAAACATGACTCTTGTTACATTTGTGTTTATATCGTTGGCAATACGCCAAGATACGTATGATTTTCGAAAGTGAGGAATACTTTTCGAATAAACCATTGAGTAAGTCAGTTGATACATTAGAATGATGATTGAAATTGGATCACGTCTTCCTTCAATTTTTACGTCTGGAATATTTTCCTGGTCATTTAATTCACCGTGCAGGAACAGTTGTGGTTGCTTAAATTGGAATGGAATGAAATTTTGCCTCCAGATCTCTCGCATCAATGGGAAACCTGTATTAGAACATTAACGGACATAGAATCAATCAAAGTGCCAAGATATGTTCTAAAACAGATGTTAACTTTATTGTTGTGCACGGTTTTGCTGATGCTTCTTCAGCAGCACACGGGGCAGTAATATATGTGCAAGTTGTGTCCGAAGAAAATCATAAAACAAATCAACTTCTTTGCAGTAAATCACGCATGGCGCCGATGAAAACCATAACAATTCCCAGACTTGAACTGTCAGCATGTTTGCTTCTCTCGCAGCTTACCCAGAAGGTATTAGAAGCTCTGCGACATAACGTAGATTCTGTGCAGCTATGGTCCGACTCAACTGTAGCTCTTGCATGGATAAATACTTCACATTTGCTTAAAACCTTGGTGAGCAACAGAGTATCTCAAATTTAGCGGCTGTCCAAGGATTTCCAGTGGCGACACATGCCATCGGACTGCAACCTAGCTGACTTTGTTTCACGAGGACTAGATGCGAAAGCTCTTGCAGATTGCGAACTTTGGTGGAAGGGACCAGAGTCTTCAAAACTGGACATTCCAAAGCAAAATATTGCTCAACAGCCCAATAGTTTGAAAGACAAACTTTATCTTGACGAGCTTAAAACGCCTTCTAAATTAGCTTTAACTGTGAACACTGACAGATTTTTTTGACAATTTGATTTGTCTTGCAAATAGTTTTCCTAAACTAATTAGAATTTTAACATTTATCTATAGGTTTGTAAATAATTGCAGAAAGCTTGAAAATCACAAGGTTTTCCTTAAGCTTGAGGAGTTTGTGAGGTCTGAGAAATATATGATTAAACACATACAGGTAAGGTATTTTCCTACTGAGATTTCAGCTCTGTAGAAAGGATCTCCAGTTACACACACAAATAAGCTAAAATTCCAAAACCCATTTCTAGATTCAGAAGGGTTATTCAGAATCGGTGGATGACTAACACAATCAAATCTAAATTAGGACCATCGACACCCAATTGTTTTGACTGCGAATAATAAACTGGTAAAACTTATATTCCAGTACTATCACAAACGAGATTTTCATGTTGCACCACATGCCCTATGCACCACGTGCCCTATTAAATACGGTTCGGCAAAAATATTGGCCACTTGGTGGCAGAAATATTGCTCGACAAGTTGTATAAGTTGTATGAGTGTGTGCAGTGTTTCAAAAGCAAGCCTATCATTCTAGATCAGATAATGGGGGATCTTCCTCCAGAGAGAGTAATATCTAACACTCCATTTTTTAATGTAGGTTTGGATCTTTGTGGGCCATTTCTCATAAAGTATGAGGGACAAAGAAAGGGCACTCTTCAGTAAATCTATGTTGCTATATCTGTATGCATGGTAACAAAGGCTTATTCACATAGAGTTTGTCTCCGATTTAGTCTCAGATGCCGTAATTGCAACGCTAAAAAGATTTTTTGCCCGCCGCGGTAAAAGTTCCACAATTTTTAGCGACAGCGCTACGAACTTCGTTGGGGCTTCAGCGCAACTCAAACATTTAAGGAAGCTGGTAAATAAGAGTTTAGAAAGTTCTAGTTTCTTGGGGTAAGAAGGTATTAGGTGGAAATTCCTTCCCCCTAGAGCGCCCAACTTTGGTGACCTCTGGGAGGCGGGAGTTAAATCCTTCAAGTACCATTTGAAAAGAGTAGTCGGTTCAGCAAGGTTAACTCTAGAAGAATTTATAACAGTAATCGTACAGATAGAAGTGATTCTAAATTCCAGGCCACTTTATCATTTATCAACGGATGCGGGTGATTTCCAAGTATTAGCGCCTGGACTCTTTTTGATAGGGAAACCTATTAACGCCATTCAGGAGCCAAATTTAATAAATAAAAAAGATAATTTGCTAAACAGGTGGCAAAGGTCTCAAAAATTGGGGCAAACTATTTGGAAACGCTGGCAAACCAATTATTTGAGTCATTTGCAGCAACGCAGCAAGTGATTATTTAACAGGTAAAATATACTCCCCGGGTTGCTTGTATTACTAAGAGACTCTCAACTACCCATAGGCACTTGGTCAATGGGCAGAATTATCAAAGTTATTCCAGGTGCTTACGGAAACGCCAGAGTTGTAGATGTGCGCACACCAAAGGGCGATTATAGGAGACCCGTATCAATAATTAGTATTTTGCCCGTTCAAACTAACTTTTCTCCTGAGAAATAGGCATATAGAGATACCTTTTGTTTACTATATTGAAGAATTGTTGTTTTATTTTTATTTTGTGTATAATTATCAGTTTTTTAAATTTTTATACATGCTTTTCTTCTTTAAATAGGTTATATTTTTTTTGTTATGCATTGTATTTTTGTATTTGAAATATTCACAATATTTCAATGCCGGGCGGGATATTCCGTAATTGTAACGCTAACCTTCCTCTTGGCGACGGAACACCTCTCCTCGACGATCATGTGACTGTACTTGGCGCACGCCAATTCTGTATGTTCAGAGTTTAAGTTGCTCTCATAATGTGTGGGCAAATGATGCCGCACTTCTACGCTTAATAAAATGTTTTTTTTCATTAATAACAGTCCACGCTCATCTTTGAATTCGAACGCAAAACTCCGTACAACTAAAATGCTTGGAAAAAGTGGTCTGGCTTTTCATGGTACAAGCGACAAGTTGTTTCAGTATAACAACGGTAATTTCTTAATAATTACAAGATAAATAAAAATTTTATAAACCACGTTTTTAAATTTTCTGTTGAATCATATAAACTTGACAATTCTATGTATTAATAAATAATTAAAAAAAAATTTTTTTTATGAATTATCCCATAACTTGAAAGAAAATGATCAAATGCGTAATAAAGAGGTATCAAATGCGTAACCAATCGTTTAGATTGGAAATTGGAAGGTAACTTTTCGTTCCCGTTCCGGCCAATAAATGGCTGCACCATTCTACAAAATGAATTAACTGAAAAGGAATTCAATTCTCCTTAAAGAGGGCTAAAAGTATTAATGTAATCCATTATCATCGTTTTCTGAGCTATTCTAAAAGTTTCAAATGTCTAGCTAGTCGGGCAGTTAGTTAAAAATCGATTGCAAGATTTGTACTGGACAAACACACAAAGAAACAAGAAAGCGAGTAAATAAAAACATGGTAAAAATAGTTGAGTTGATATCTACACTGCTGGCCACCCAAATTGCAACACCAAGAAAGACAAGAGATATCACAACAAAATTTATTTTGTAGATAACATGTTGACCAAGTATCAAATGATTAAATTTATAGACTTCTGTGAAGTGTGGTTCCTGCCAAAATTAGTAGCCAGAGTAGCCGCCATTGTTGAAGATCACCGCTGCCACACGCCTCGGCATTGATTCAAAGAGACTTTGGATGAGTTCTTGGGGTACAGCAGACCAAGCAGCTTCCACACGTTGCCAAAGTTGATCTGCTGTGGCAGCTGGGGATGGAATCTGGGTCAATCGTAGAGCAACCATGGACCACATGCTTTCTATCGGTGAAAGATCCGGAGAGCGAGGCGGCCAGGGAAGCAATTCAATCTGGCGATTGACGAAGAACCGTTGGATAATGCGTGCCACGGGTGGTCGCTCATTATCCTGTTGAAATATGGCTGTGGGCAAGTCCTGAAGGTAAGGAAGGACAACTGGCTCCAACACCTCGGAGATGTAGCGCTGGCTTTTAAAGTACCGGCAATGCGTACTAGAGGTGTGCGAGAGTGATATCCAATACCGCCCCATACCATAATACCCGGTGCAGGACCAGTGTGGCGGTGCATAACGCAGCTGTCCAGCATCCTCTCTTCACGGTGTCTCCAGACTCGAATGCGACCATCATGGTGTTGCAGACAGAAGCGTGACTCGTCAGTAAAGATAATTTCATTCCATTCTGTCGTCCACATCCTTCTGTCATCGCACCATTGGCGGCGGAGACGTCTGTGGTTCTGCGTCAAGGGTAGACAAAGCAATGGACGTCTTGCGGACAGACCACTCTGCTGTAAACGGCGTCGAATGGTACGCGCAAACCCTGGATGATGCGTTACAGACTGCATGTGCTGTGCTATGGTTCGTGATGTGACTGAGCGATCCGTCACTACCATGCGCACAATTTGCCTGTCATCACGTGAAGTGGTGCGCTGAGGTGGATGCGATCGAACACGCCGGTCCGTCGTACCCTCCTGCATCCAACGATCACATATCCGCATTACAGTTGTTTGGTTTCGTCCAACACGACTACCGATTTCCCTGAAAGATAATCCACAATCTCGGTAGGCCACTATCTTTCCTCTGTCGTACTCGGATACTTGATCAAAAGATGATCGCTGTTTTCGACGAGGCATAATTGATCGTTTTTTTGAAAAAAACCACAAGAAAAACACAATTGCCGAACTTGAAATCGTCGAAATCTCCAAGCCTTAAATAGCGCTTTGAAGTGGCGCCACAGGCGCGCGTGATGTGCGCCTGAGCTGAAATTATAATCATTTGCATATCTCACCTCCGCTAATGCATGTTGTAAATTTCATGTTATTTGCATGTTTCCTTCAGGGTGTTGCATTTACAGTGGCCAGCAGTGTAAATTTGATCTTTGTATGGAACAGCAAGTCCGTAGAGTGCTAAAAAAAGAAGAGACTAAAGCTGATTATCTCGGAAAAAATTTACTAAACAAGATAATAGATGTGCTACATCAAAGTGTAGAGTCTCATATTATTGATGAAATAAAAAAAAAAATCCAAATATTTTCCCCTAATTTTAGACTGCACTCCTGACTTTAGTAAGGTAGTGCAAATGACTCTTGTAATCCCATATGTTTCAATCAATAAATTTGACGCTGATGTTGAAATTAAAATTAATGAAAGCATTTTAGGCTTCTTTCCAGTCGAAAGATCCACAGGAAAACAAATGTCTGATATTATAATTGGAGAATTTAATAACTTAAGATTAATTTGCAGGTTGTCCGAGGGCAAGGATACGACCACGGGTCCAATATGAGGGGCGATAAAGCAGGAGTGCAATCTAGAATTAAACAATACAATTCGCGAGCATTTTATGTTCCGTGTAGTAGCCCCTCTTTCAGTCTTCTTGTTAATGATATGGCAAAAGCATCCTTGGAAGCCGCTAATTTCTTCAACATGGTCCAAAAAAAATTAATTTTTTTGGCATCTACTTTTCGATGGGCAATACTTTTAAAGCATGTTCAAGGTTTAACTTTGAAACCATTGAATTACACTAGATGGGAGAGTAGGATAGAGGCCTTAAAACCCCCTTAAGATTCCATTTGGGAGATGTATAAGACGCCTTGCTATGCATTTACGAAAACCAAGAAATTGATAATTTAATAAGACACGATGCCTCGGGTATATTAAATCTCTCTATTCTAAAAAAACTTAACTCCCGCTGCCGACACTGTCAAAAGCTTGCAACGCTATCTCCTCCGAAACCGCTGGGGTGTATGGGGTCGAGAGCGATACTAATGGATGCAGAAAAATAGGGGGCCCAAAGTGAGACATGTCTCATCTTCGTCGGACTTTTTTTTTATTATTTTATTTTATGTTTTGTGGGAAAATATTGACTTTTTCATCTTCAGATTACGATAACTCGCCAAAAAATGATCGTAGAATTTTTATCTCTTCACAGTCTAAGACTACAGACATTTCTCTTTCAAACTAGATCTCATTTGTTTAAAAATATTTTAAAACAGACTAATATTTTAATTAAAAAATGAAACACAGTTTTTCAAGAAATATCGTCCCATATGTGGATGTGATCGATGCTCCTCGAGTTTTTATCTTACAAAGAAAATATTTACATCATATGGAAGATTTAAGTTTTCTTATTCATATAAACCTCATTTCAAGTCTCTTTCTCAAAATTTCTGTTTTAATTGAATTTTAAATCTGATGATTCAACAGTGATGAAAAGCCCTTCGCATCAGGGTGACAACAGTAAATGGATGGAAGCTGTTAGATTGCCGAAGAATCACCCCTATGTATCTCGCTATTAGCCCTAACAGAGGAAAGATGCAAAAATAATTTAAAAGAAACTAAAATCCAATTCAGTTTATATTATATACCGTTTTTAATACATTATATTCAGTTTATATTATATTCAGTATTTCTTCCTTTCAGTTTATATTATATTCTTTTATCCGTTTTTACGAAAAGCAAGCCACGGGGCGAAGCCCGTAGTTATATTAAAACGAATTTTAAGTTTATATACAAATTTTAGTTTTTGTGTTCATTAATTATTTGGCATAAAATACTAAATTCCATTAATCCAATAAGCAAGCTCATGCAAACAAAAGATTTTGATCTAGCCTCTGCACTTGATCTTTTACAAAGCTGCAAAATAGTTCAATAAAATTCACCTAGTATCTTACTCTAAAATTGCCCAAGGATTTTTTTATATATAAAATCTTACACGCAAAACTAGCAATTTTTTCTATTTTCTTCTATTTACATCCGTACACATGGAAGAAAATATTGCGCCTTCTGAAAAAAAAATCCAATACAATTAAAAAGCGAAGCAGTGAGACTTTATAACATTCCGTTTTTGCCACTTAGTTTAATACTATATTACACAGAGACAATTTTTTGCAGAATTTTTCATTAATTTAAAATTGTATAATTTATTGGTTTTAAAGCATTAGAAACATTGAACATAATGATGCAATACATTTCTCCAGTGGTGTATCAAATATGTGTGTGAGAAAGAGAGTCGCACTGAGGGGGAAAACAGATCGGTAAATACATAAGATGGCTAAAAAAACTGCATTAAGATTTCTTTAAGTAATCCATTAATAAAATTGAATATATCTTGAAAAAGGCAAATTGAAGTTTGTATAAAAAAAATTAGTCAGAGGTAAAAATATTGTATTCTTGCAAAATAATACACACATATACCCATACAAATTTACATCTTTCAATGCAAGTTCTAGTAAAATAAATCCTCTGCCCCCAAAACTGTTACATATTTCATAAACATTTTACAGCTACCATTATATTCTTTTTATTGTTTTTAAAGGTTTTTTCTTCAATGAACTTTTTATAACAAGTTAAAGAAACCAATCTTAGAAGTTTCTTTTAAATAATTATGTGTATTTTTCATAATAAAAATATACTTTTGGAACTCGATTTTATATTCGAGTTATTTCACGATTAATTCCCATATGTCCCTATTGTCAAACATAAGGACAATAGGCAGAGCGTGGTTGGCAGTACTGATGACAGAGGCAGAGATAAAATAAAATATTTTATTCAAAGTCATAAATAAAAACGTTAACTAATATATAAACATAATAAAATAAAACTGTCTCAGGCACGCAGTCCATGAGACATCTCACTTGTACCAGGCAATCTCTCAGCCGGCAAAACAGAAGGCGACAGCAAAAGCCACAAGACTCGCTACGCTGTAGCTATATATACACAGAATATTTGCATAAAACACAAGATAGCTCGCAGCGAGTTGATCCCAACTCGTGATCAATAAATCATGGGGAAAAGCAAATAAAACCCATTAATAGTTGATGAAAGTATATGACGTCATCCCAACAGGATTTGGTGTGATGACGTCATTTACAAACGATCTTACTTGGTCAACACTGTTGATTACCCGCTCACTAGGGAATTAAGCAAACTCATTTGGCAACTGTCAAAATCAAAATAATAGCGTGAGTGCAATGGCTGTGGCTAGGCAACCGGCCAGCCGGTTGCCGAGTAATCCTGACTAAAGGACCGGCCGACGCAGAACGTCACTGCGCATCATGTTTGGAAATTCGACCAGCCGGTAATTTAGGATTCGCAAATACATGTCCGGCTGGTTTGGCCGGTAGCCTTGGTTTAAACTAGTCGTATATTTTATTTTTGATTTTACTCAAGATTTTCAACTTTTCTTCTTATGTTATGTATTTTTGTTTAAATAATTCTATAAAGTATATTTATAATTTTTTACTCAAGAATTTCATCTTTTTCTTCTAATGTTGTGTTTTTTTGTTGTTTGGATTAAGCATTTTTTCTATAATATGTTATTTATATTACTCTAGAAATTCAACTTATTACTTCATCTGTTATGTTTTTTGGTTTAAACCTTTATTCTATATTAAATGATTGAGGTCAACTTCATAATCTTGTTGTTTAAATATATTATTTTACCCAAGAATTTCAACTTATTCAATTTTATCTTCTAATGTATTGTTTTTTTGGTTTAAAAATTTATTTAACAATAAATATTTGAGGTTAAATTTATAAACATGTAGTGTATTATTTAATTACTCAAGATATTATTCTTCTATTTGTTAGTATAATTGGTTCTTACATATAATATTTGTTAATATTATATTCTCTCTGCTTTTACCAATGCTACTCTTATTCTTGCTATTTGCATTGGTTAATAATAAGTTTTAATTATTAGTTAATATTATATTCTCTTTGCTTTTTACAATGCTACTCTTATACTTGCTATTTGTATTGGTATTTAATTATAATTATCATATACCTAATATGTTAGTATAAGAGACCATATTCTTTTCTATTCATGAGCTGTAGTAAACCATTTTTAGCGACTGGCAATTTGGCATGTCAAACTAATCATGTCAATGCTTGGTACATTGATACTTATTGGGGTACCAATGGATCGTCAAACCATTACCAATATTCCACATCCTCTTTCTCTATGCCCTTTTCAGGTAATCAAGTCAGGCGTAACGCATTACTTTTTGATAGATGTATTAATAAGCTATGCAAAACTTGTCCTCTAGCTAACAATTCTCAAATTCAAGTTAATTCACAAAAACAAACACAAAAATTCTGTAAAGCATATAATTACATCTATAAAATTACCTGCAGTTGTTGTCATATGGAATATATTGGTCAGACTTCTAATCCACTACATATTAGAATTAATTTGCACCGTTCTAATATTAAAAATATAACATACAAAATAGTCAACCACTAAATATAGAGTTTGATCATTTCAATAAACATAATTTTGAGAAAATTATTATATCCATTGTAGACATTATTAAATCACCATCTGACAGGTTATATTATGAAAATATATATATGCAAAATCATAAAACTATTTTTACATATGGCCTAAATCAAATATTTAAGCAGAAAAATACAGTTAAGTTCAATTTTACTGATGTGTCAGCTAATCCTATTTACCCACAACTAATCGAAGAAACTAAGATAGTAAAAAGAACTAAAAGACATAAAAATACTAATAAATGTAAGACTTTTGAAGGTAATGCTTACAAAAATGCTATATTAAAGTTTCAAGAATTGTTTATAAATGATTATCAATACAAAAAATTAAAAGCTTGGATTTTTTCTGTCTATAAAAAAAAACATATCATTAACATATCATTCCATAGGCTCCATGGTTGCAATGTTTGTGACGTCAGTCTTCTTGCGGTCTCTTAAACTTAAGTTTCACTTTGTCTAGCACCGAGTTCGGTGATCTATGATAAAGCCACTGATTATTCCTTCTTCTGTTTCATATGGATTGTACGGTGTCTAAGTAAGTTTATTGCTCAGATCATACTTATTAGAAACAATCCATTGGTTTTTAGACAGTATCGACACTGCTGATGAAAAGATACTGTCTAAAAACCTATTATTCACTAATCTATTCATATTTTCACTTATCTTTTTATGTTTTTGGTTCCTGGCTGTAGTGGTTTATGGCTTATACTGGTTTTTGACTTACAATTTTGTATAATATATATATATATATATATATATATATATATATATATATATATATATATATATATATATATGTGTGTGTGTGTGTGTATGTATATATATATATATATATATGTTATGGTTAATGTAACACTGTGTATGTTTTATTTATAATATCACGTCTTTCTCTGTTATGATATATGTATATTTATAGATATAATGTAAGGTGGCTGGATTATTCTATTGGATGGCTGGTGAAAGGTTGATTTGTAAAACTCTATATCTCCTTTCTTGCCATTTTTTGTCCTACGCTTTCGCATGACCCCGCGGGATCGCGGAGAGTCCATCTAGCTTCGTACCAAAAACACAGCCCAAAGGAATGTTAAGTGATTCTGCACTCAAGCCGGCTCGAGGAGGAGCTTTTTCTCCCGCGATGGGATACAGCACCTGAAAAAGGCGAGTTCCTCCGCAGCATATTAATAAAGGAAAAACAGCCAAGTACCAATGCATGAAAAAAATAATCCAGCCTCTAACATCCAAGAAGGGCCAGGGCATTCCAGCGTTAAGGTGGTTGTATGCCCGTAACGCAAGGCTCCGAAAAGAACTCTTTTACATCTTCCATTCCTACGCGCAGGTGTGAGGGGTAAATAGTTTTCCCTTCGCGGGTTTTTTTGGAGGGGGCTTGTGAAGACGGATTTAGGACTGTCGTGACTTCGGAGCGTTTTTCTGTTTACCCCTTCAGCGACTCCCCGTCCGATCCCAGAAAATTGAAGAATTCCCTGGTCATTGATGCAGCTATGGGGCCTGCCCTTTCGATTTTTGTTTTCTTTTCTTCCTTTCCTTACATTTCCCTCTCTATTTTTTTTAGCCTACAGTCGACTGAGGTAATATTAAATTTAATTCTATTATAGTTATATTGAGCTCATATAAAGTGTTAAATACCTACAGGTCACCAGCCACCCGTTCTTATGTAGTATGTGAGTGTAACCATTGTGATTAATGTATTTATAGGTATATATATATATATATATATATATATATATATATATATATATATAAATATAAGGAAATGAATAAGTGTAGATTTAATTTATGATGAGGATGGTCTTAAGGGTAATAATTATTGTAACGTTAAATCATGTAATGTCTGAATAAAATGTTGTTAAGTTTAAAAATATAATTGTCAAGCCTTTTCTTTTGGTCATTTGAATTTAAGTGTTATTTTTCGTATGCCCTCAGTTTAATTCTATGGCAGCAAGTTTTATTTCTGATTGTGGAGAGGTTGTTTTTGGGGGTCAATTTTAGGTCGTCTCCTTTGCTGGGAAGTCGTTTTCTGTAAACTTCTGTAATTTAATTTAATGTTGAAGAAGTCATATCATATATATATATATATATATATATATATATATATATATATATATATATATATATATATATATATATATATATATATATATATATATACAGGTAGCCCTCCTACAGCATGGCGTCTTACAACACGGTTTCGCTCTAACACGATAAAAAAAAAATTGCGAAACCCTTTGTACAACACTGTGCTTCTACAGCACTAGACAGCATGATTTTTGTTTAACACATTTAAAAACTAAATTACCTTAAAATAATGACGGGAAAGAATGATGAACTATCAGTGACTTTACATAAAACTGTATAAACAAATAATAAATTATTCATTTATAACTCTATAAAGCTACAAGAAGGCCTAAGCTTAGCTGAAAATCTTGAATCATTTTTCTTGAATGCAGAGAAAAACCAACAAACAAACTAAAATTACAGATTTTTTAGAGGATAGAAGGTGCAAAAACTCTAAATGAAGAAAAAGGTTCTGAAAATGAAGGTGATATTGTTCAAACGAAAAAAACGTTCTCATTTGATTGTACTGAGCAGTGATGAGGAAGAAATTTATTAAGTTGTTTATATGGAAATTTTAAAAAATGCTTGTTTTTAATAAGTTTTTGGAACGTAACCCCCCCTTTTGTACTGGCTCTGGGTTAATAGAACACGGTTTCACACAACACGGCATTTTCTAGGAACCTATCTGCCGTGTTACAGGAGGGTTACCTGTATATATATATATATATATATATATATATATATATATATATATATATATATATATACCCAGTGGCAGAAACACCGCGACACGGAGACGTCGTCGTGGACATAGAAAACCCCTTGCGGACAGTTTTTGTCTGCACTAATGAAAACAATTTCAAAAATTGTCCGCAAATTTCGGACATTTTTTGTCTGCATCAATAAAATGTTTTAAAAATTGTCCACAACTCTCGGACATTTTTTTTTCCCGTGGCAGTACGCAGCATTACGTACCTCTTCTCTTGTTATCAACAGCACTGGAAGTGTTTCTTTCATCAAATAGTGGTATTTCCAGTACATACCATGGCGTTCCCCTTCCTGAGAAACCAATTAGCTTAAAGAGTCTTAGATCACAACACAAAGCTAGTGGATGTGATGAGCTAAGAGGTAATTTCTTATGTCTATCAAACTATGTAAAAGCTCTAATTGAACAGTTCAGTGTATATTTTTGTGAAACTGAATCAGATGGTAAACCAACATTTTTTTCTGTCATTGACCAGAGCAGTGTTTTGTTCAATTATAATTTTTTGGTTTATTCAAAAAACAATTTTAGCATAGAGGAAGCAAAACCGAACAAGGGACTCACTGAAGATAGCTTCAATGACATTTTAAAAGTGTTTCCTTTTGTGGAGTCTTCCGTGGACTTAAGAAAGACTCTGTGGTTTGAATATCAGATATTCAATGAATGGATGTGCAATAGAGTATATACAATTGTTACTGAGGGTGATGCACCAGATCTGAAGCATTTATTTAAAATTGCATTCCACGAACTGAAGGAAAAACTTCCTACATTTCTAACTTTTCAACTGAACAAGAAGTGAGATGATAAAAAGCTTTGTAACTTCAAAAGTTATAAGCAAAATTAATGAGAATTCATCATGCTTACCATGTTTTAAATAAAATGATAAAAATAGCTGGTTTAATGTATTATTTATTTTATAAAATTACACGCAAAAATTGCAGACAGATTATGAAATTTTAAAAGCTTGTCGCAGACAGCTACAAAACTTTCTGCCACTGGGTATATATATATATATATATATATATATATATATATATATATATATGTATGTATGTATGTATATATATGTATATATATGTATATATATATATATGTATATATATGTATATATATATATATGTATGTATATATGTATGTATATACATGTATATATATATAATATATATATATACACCGGGTGCGTCATAAATTCGTGCAAACTTCAAAAATTCATAATAAAAGAAATAATGCTCGGAAGATTTTTCTGTTTGCGCCAATATGATCAGAGGGATTTTGGATTTTTTTTCCATGTAAAAAAAAAAAAGTTTCCAAAAGTAACCGAAAGAGGGCGCTCACACGTCATACTGAGACGTTTTATGTAAATCAGGCAAACACAAACAGAAAATCAAACATATCACAATAACATGAGACTGTGCATTTATTTTAAAGTAATAGATGTTCAACAATGCCACCAGCACAAGGAAATAGGCAAGTGAGGCGCGTCACTACGCCCATTACAGCGGAGTGTAGCATGTCGCCATCGATGGCAGCGACTGTCTGTCGAATGGCATTTTTCAGTTCCACCAAAGTGGTTGGGGAACCCCGGTACACACGAGACTTTAAGTATCCCCACAGCCAAAAATCCGCCAGGTTCAAGTCTGGTGATCGTGAGGGCCACTGAACCTTACAACCTCGACTTCACTCGGTCTACAGTGAAAGATTCCAACAGGAACGTCTTGACATCACGTAAAATGTGGGGCGGCGCACCATCTTGCATGAATGTGACAACAGGTAACGCATGTCTTTCCTGCAATTCAGGCTTAACGTGGTCACGCAAAAGCGTAAGATAGCGTGCTGCAGTGACTGTACAGGTTTTCCACCCGAATACAGGACAAGGCTCTTCAAAAAAGAAAGGGCCCAGAAATAAAAGACGCGGTGAAACCGCACCAAACAGTCATACGAGGAGAATGTAGTGGCCGGTTCAGATACTCACGAGGGTTTGAAGTCGCCCAGATACGACTGTTTTGCGTATTAACGTCACCATGCAGTGAAAAGTGGGCTTCATCCGTCCACATGACATTCAGCAACCATTGTGGGTTACTTTGCATTTGTACCAGATCCCATGTAGCAAAGATTTGTCTTGCATCTGTATCTGCCGGTAATAACTGGTGAAGTGCATGGATTTTGTACGGATACAGATTCAACATTCCGTGCAGAATTCGTCGAATCGACAGTTCCGGAATCCCCGTTCTTCGCCCAGCTTCACGAGAACTGCTACTTCCCGCTGATGTCTCGGCTGCCAAATTTTCCATGGAACTTTGTACAACATGGACGCGGTCCGCGCTCAAGGATGGTCTGCCAATTCGTGGACGATCCTCCAAACTCCCCGCTTCCTCAAAACGTCGTACTTAATTCAGTATCCCATTCAATGAAATAGGCCTTTTTCGCGCCTTCAGTCCTTTCTCCGTGTGAAGCTTTCGCAATGCAACAGTTGGGGATTCATCATTCTTGTGGAAAAGTTTAACAACCAAAACTCGATCTGGTAAAGAAAGCATGCTGCCGGCTTCGAATGACGGATCCATTTCCAACCAGATGTTTTATTGATAGCCTGATTTGCATATAACGTCTCAGTAGGACGTGTGAGAGCCCTCTTTCGGTTACTTTTGGAAACTTTTTTTTTTTTTTTACATGAAAAAAAATCCAAAATCCCTCTGATCATATTGGCTCAAACAGAAAAATTTTCCGAGCATTATTTCTTTTATTATGAATTTTTGAAGTTTGCACGAATTTATGACGCACGCGGTATATATATATATATATATATATATATATATATATATATATATATATATATATATATATATATATATATATATATATATTATATATATATATATATATATATATATATATAATATATATATATATATATATATATATATGTGCATATATATGTATGTATATATATACTTATATATATATATATATATATATATATATATATATATATATATATATATATATATATATATATATATATATATATATATATATATATATATATATATATATTTCTTCTGTCCGTGTGTATGTCACTGAACTCCTCCTTAACGGCTGGACTGATTTTTATGAAATTTTGTATGTGCGATTAAGTTGATTCGAGAATGGTTTAGATTCACAATAAGACACCCTAGCACCCCTAGGGAGGCAGGGGGCACATGTAAATATAATCGAAAAGGACTGATATCACCGTCGAATCCATAGTTTTCGGGGTCGCTGAGATTAATAACAATAATTTCTTTAAGAATTTACTATATAAGTTGCAACTTTGAAGGCACAATAAATGCATTTTTCTTATAGATAACCTTAAGTAAATTCAATTAGACCTATAAAAATTTAATTAGTCATATATGCTAAATTAATAATTACATCAGTTTTTTAGCCAAGATCGAATCAGACACCTGAACAAAAGAAATTTTCTCCAAAATACACAAAATCCATTAAAAGTTATCCATTTCAATTTAACCAGCATAATTTTTTATTATTTAAACTAATATACAGTAATTATTGTATTGAAAATGTCATAAACTTCCTCATTTTCCATACTACAGTGCAACATGGTATAACAAAACAAAAGTTTTTTAGCAATAGGATGCTGCAATTGGTTTCTCAACTTAGAATGGATGAGTGCAAAAGAAGAAAAAATTCTTTCAAGTCCTGCAGAACTTAAGGAGAGTTTAAAGCATTTCGACATACCCATTGAGCTCATTGGGTATGTCACTGCAGTTGCAAATATTTTAAAATTTATTTCGTATGTCCACCTCATTTCCTGTTTTGGTAA
Organism: Dolomedes plantarius; assembly: GCA_907164885.2. Lineage (NCBI taxonomy): Eukaryota > Metazoa > Arthropoda > Arachnida > Araneae > Dolomedidae > Dolomedes > Dolomedes plantarius. The sequence goes on along the minus strand of OU015499.1, from coordinate 124,902,896 downwards.
TGCAAACAAACTTAATAACGAAATTATGTTCTTACACAGAATTGGGACAAAGTTTTGGGACGGCGTTTGGATAATGCAGATTTTAAAAGTCCGAAAGCACAAAAATCCATAGGTGATACATCGGGAGATTTAGTAGGGATATCAGTGAAGGGTATGGCCTTCATACCAGTTTTTTGTTCCATTTCTTTTAAGAAATTTACAGTGGATTTTGATGTGTGACTACTAGCTTTGTCCTGATTGAGTCTCACAGATTGATGGCACTGTGGGTAAAGCGATGGTATTTCATTCAGAAAAATTGGCGATAAAATATGTTCCTGATAGTATTTGCAGTTAATCTTGACATTTTTTCCACTCTCTTTATTTTTAACTTGCCATTATAAGAAAAAACAGCAACAATCATGAATCCATTAGAAAAACTTTCTTTCGATTCTTTGAACCATGTACTTAAATTTTTTTCTCGCCTTTTATGATAATAAATGGATCTTTTTTTGTTACAATCATTTATATACACCCATGATTCAACTATTGTGACAATTGTTTTCCATTTTTCTTTCGATAAGTGTTTCTCATATAAAATTCTGCAGCGTGTCCTGCGTTCAGCAATATGATTTGGAAGAAGACGATGCACATTGCATTTTCTCGCTTTCTTAGGATTTAAATCAACGTTTATCATTTTGTTTACAGTGGACACCGAGGATTTTAATGATTTTGCAACTGTCCTTTGACTAGGGGGATTTTCTTTTAACATTAAACATCGTACCTTTGCAATAGTCGAAGATGTCCGTTTTTTCCTTGGATACTTGTTTGGAATTTTTGTCCCACTTGAGGCTCCAATTTGACGTTTTTTCCTTTATTGTTGACGATATTTCCTATCGATGCTTTAGATATCACAAAACCATGACTCTCACATCGTTTTTGGATAACGGAGTATGCATATTTCTCTTCGGAAAGAGCATAAATGTAGCCTTCGAACCACTGCTTTGTTAAAAACGCCAATTTGAATAAAAACAAAATTTTCAAGCCGTAGACGATAATTTTGACTTTTCAAAACATAGTACAATTGCAATTATTTCTTTTGCAGCAAACAATTTTTTATTACCGCTTACCAAATCGTCTAAAAAATGTGCGAACAGCCTCTGTATAACAGGGATGTCACTGAATACATTTGACATTGATATATCATAGAAACAAATTTTTACTAACCTTACAGTGCTTTATATTTCCACAGCTGTTCAGATAACGTTTTTCAGATATGTTTCAGGAAAACATTGTATAAGCATAAGCTGAACGCGAAATTTGGACACATCTTTAGTGATTTTTTTAAGCTAAATGGGTCGATAATTCTGAAATGAAAAAGAAAAATGATTAACTAGTGACAAATTCACCAAAGATTGGTAAATTTAGTTCTAAACTTACCGAAGGCATTTAATCCCAAAGCATAATGTTTTCAGACAATTCATTTACACATGAAAGCAAATTTGAATAACTGTAAAATGCCCTTAGTAAGCTATACAGATGATCCCTTATTAATACCGATTTCAGTTTAAGCATTTATATGAACAAAGGTAGCATTCAAACTTTAGATTTAGCTCTACCATTTCTTACGAAAATTATACAAATATACTAAGAAAAAGTAAAATGGTTAACAAACTATTGAATAGCAGAATTTACGATAAATTTCATGTTTAACTCAGTCGCTATTCGACTGGTATCATTAAATACACTCATGGACAAAAAAATTAGCGAACCAAGAAATAATTACGGGATCGTAACGAAACTTGCAATGAAGGTACATGTCGGGGAGATATGCAAATGATTAGAAATGCAGCGTGATTGCGCATTACGTATAGCCGGTAGAGGGCGTTGAACATCGTACTCTGTGGAGTATAAAACAGGTAACCAAAGCTTGTCTAAGTGTGCTGAATCATTTACAAAGGAAGAGCTGAGATAGACATGCCATTACGCCGTGTTCGAAGACAATATAAGCAGTTGTCGCAGTTTGAGAGGGGGAGAATCGTCGGGATGATGGAAGCTGGGTGGTCAGCTAGGCGAGTAGCTCGTCAATTAGACCGCTCTGATTGTGTTGTGAGGAGGTGTTGGGACCAGTGGACCCGAGAGATGTCATGTACACGAAGACCAGGCTCAGGACGCCCTCGACAGACCAGTCGTCGAGAAGACCGCCACATCGTAAGAAATGCAAGCGTACAGCCAACTGCTTCATCGGCCGCCATCCAGGCACAGGTAGCACCTTCACTAGGGGCCTCTGTGTCTTCTCGAACCATACGAAGGCGCCTGGCTGAAGGACAGTTGGTATCGCGGCGCCCATTACGTGTGCTGCCCTGGACGCCCACCCATCGACGCCTCCGTTTGGAGTTTTGCCGCGCACGAGGAAACTGGACTGCAGCGGAATGGAACCAGGACGTCTTTAAAGACGAATCCAGATTCAATCTCGGCAGTGATGACAATCGTGTTCGTGTGTAGAGAGCCCGTGGTGAACGCTTCAATCCTGCCTTTGCTGTACAGCGACACATCGCTCCCACAGCTCGTGTGATGGTATGGGGTGCCATTGCGTACAATTCACGGTCACCCCTAGTATTGTTCCGTGGCACCATGACAGCCCAGCGGTATGTTCATGAAATCCTGCAACCACATGTGTTGCCACTCATGCAACGGCTCCCAGGAGCCATTTTTACAAGACAATGCTCGGCCTCATACGCCAAGGGTGTCACAAGACTGTCTCCGCACTGTTACTACCCTTCCTTGGCCTGCCCGATCCCCAGATTTGTCTCCAATCGAGCATATCTGGGATCATTTGGGAATTTGAGTTGGGTATCCCACGAGTTTGAACGAACTAGAGACAAGGTTACAGCAAATATGGAACGAAAGATCTCAAGACGTCATACAGAACTTGTAAGACTCAATGCCCGATCGTATAGCATCGTGCATTCGCGCTAGAGGGAGTCCAACGGAGTATTAACTCCTCCGTTCTTTTGCCCTTTTCTCTGAAATAAATTATCCTTTTCTTTGATTTTCTTATCATTTACTTATATCAAAGTAGTCATTACGTATGTAAAATTTCGTTTCATTTTGACGACTCCTTCTTGGTGCGCTAATTTTTTTCTCCATGAGTGTATTTTACACCATATCCTCCTTATTCATAATACGCGGTCGAAGTGTGACTTCATGTCCACCATTAGGGCATATCCGCAATGGCGGCCCATGTTATTCTCCCATAGGACAGATAAACAAATATTTATATCTCTTAAACTAAAGAATATTATCTCCCTGCACGTCCTGAAATCGATTAAGGAGCAAAAAATACCCTACCTTTAAAATTGAGGACTGTGATTTCGTGCAAGAATAAGAGCAAATGGTGTTTTAAAATTTCATTTCGGTAAGCCTATCGATTAGAAACATAGGCTTAGTTGAAGTGATACTCTTGAACCTTTTTATTTAGTGTTTGTGAATAGTTTTGTATGTTGTTTCTGTCTATGTGGATATTCTAACATAATCTAAGATGAATTGGTAAGTAGCTTTTATTCCCAGTAACATTGATTTATCTCTAGTGCCATTGTGTTTACCACAATTTGAATGTGTCGCTGATGGTAACTGTATTAAAATGTCACTTTCGATAAAAATTATTACTGTAAAACTACGTATGTACCTTTTTGTTCATTCGATTTTCCTCAAATAATTGTATGGTAACATTCTTAAAGTACCATAATCCACTTTGCAGAATGAAAGGGTTCTTGAAGTTTATATACTGCTAGTTTAGGATACAATAATGTTGTTGTTTTTATGTGTTAGATGTGTGCTTTTATTAATTTCTTTACCCGTGAACTTGATTCCCTTCCCTTAAAACTGAATGGGTGTCTGAGTAGGATAGATTTAAGTCAATCTATTCTATGTCAGATTCCTTTTCAGTTAAATCCATGAAACTATAAGTTTACTGACAGACTTTATGGCTAACCATTTTTTTCATCCATTGATTTCATGCATCTTTTTTGTTGCTGGCTGGTTTTATGATGGGATTGTTTGGTTTAGTATTAGTGTGTTACCAACCTTAGCTTAATGCGGCACTCTTAAAGTATGAAGCATGAAATAATTGATTTGTTTTGCATTGTTCTTATATCATACTGTTAGTGGAAGTGATACTCTTCAAACACTTTATTTAATGTTTATTAACAGCTTTTTTTATGTTGTATCTGATTATGTGAATAATGTAATATTCAGTATGTAGATGTTTTTCCCAATAATATGCCTGTTAAAGCTTTCTTGTTATTGTTTTGCATTATAAATATTGAAAAGTAGTGTTTGCTAGCATTAATTGCTTCAGCTGAGTATTCTTTATCACTACTTATGCTTCATAAACAATAACTTTACATTAATAACAGACTTTAAAAATAAACTGATTGCTGCAACATTCTCATTTAATTTTTTTTAATGAAGTAGTGTTTTTTTTTAACGGTTCAGAATTTGTTTCTGTACAGATTTCTCAGACGCACCGCGTTGAAAGCTTGGCGATTTTGTGTATGGCGTGGTAACCATGCGATTTTGGCGAAATTTTTTGGTTGCCAAGCTGAGGCGATTAAGGCGCCAACGTTGTGGCTCCTGTAAATTCGTGACGTATTTATCATGTGATTATTTCGTGACGGATGTATCACGTGCATTTGACAGGTGATTTATTTTGACGAATTAAAAGATTCTTCTTATGTTGAACAATTTTGAATGCGGTGTGGGAGTTTTTAAAATAATGGTGGATTATAAAGTTAAGTTTAAATTTTGTGCATTATTTGATGTTATATGTGTGTTTTTTGGTGCTATGTTCATTTATTGAGTGCAATGGCTTCTAAGTTGCCATTGAGTGCACGAGGTTGTTGTTTAAGCTGGATTTTATTGAAAACAGGTGTGTAATAGGTTTTGTATGGAGAATTGCCGTTTACGCCTACGAATTCGTATGGCCAGCGTAAGCTTTGCTTTACTGACCGCTACAGCCAGCGACAGCGGCTTTTCTGTAATGTTTTTGGACTGACGCGGAACGTAGCGTAGCGAAGATCCCGTGTGCGCTTACGAGTTTCGTAAAGCCAGCGGGAAGTTTGTTTTCCAACTTATTTTTTCTTGCTTCGTCACCATTGATGTTTTTGTTTACATTTCGCATTTGTTTCACTGACCGCTACAGCCACCGGAAGCTTTGTGGTACTGTACTACAGCCAGCGGTGCGTAGCGAAGCCAGCGGCAGCGGCTTTTCTGTAATGTTTTTGGACTGACGCGGAACGTAGCGTAGCGGAGTGTAGCGAGGGTATCTGAGCGAAGCGAAGATCCCGTGTGCGCTTACGAGTTTCGTAAAGCCAGCGGTAAGTTTGTTTTCCAACTTATTTGTTGTTTCTTAGTCGCCATTGATGTTTTTGTTTACATTTCGCACTTTAACATGTCTGCGGAGTAGGGAAAAGTTGGCGTCAAAAACATTTGACGCCAACTTTTTGTCAAGTTGGTGCCAAAATGTGTTGACGCCATCTATCCGCCAAGTTGGCGTCAAAAAGTTTTGGCACCAACTTGTCGCCAAGCCCGGTGCGTCTGAGAAATCTGTTCCTTTGTTTCAATTTTAACATTTTTTATTGAAATTTATAGACATGTTTTTCTTCTTTATTTCATTAATTTATACAGGACACATCATCATGATATCCTGGTTTGAAATTTTCACCTTTTTTAAGGATCAAAAAACTTTGATAGACAGAGGAGAAAAAGCTCTGACTGCTAATTACACTCAGTTATTTGATAACAATCCAGGAAACAGCTTGATTTTATCTAAAGTGCAAGCATCTATGAGAGACAGATATATAATGTGACAGTAAGTTGTACATGTAGCAACATTTGTTTTCTTTAATATTTATATTTTATAGTAGTAATTAAGATAATTGTTTTTCTTTTTATTCTTAAAATATATTAATCTCTGATGTTAATTTATATGTATACCTTTTTGCCAAATATATAGCTATGAGAGAGACTATAACCAGTACATTTTGTTTTGTTTTGTTATTCTTTTAAATTGTTTTTCTTTTGAAAAATTATTGATTTCTGTTTTTAAATGTATATCTATATTTTTTTGTATTTTTAATAAAAAGGCTGTAATGGGATTTCTGTGTTCTTTCTTTCACATTATGAATGGAATGTGATATAAGTTCTGTAAAACTTGACTTTCCGTATTTTGAGTAACATTTTAAATAAAGTGACCAAAATGAAGAGATTTCAAAACAACTCAGAATTTATGTGTAACCTCCAAATGCAATGGTTAAAGCATAGTTATTATTAAAATACATGTAATGGAAACTGTAAGCTTTATATATAAAAAAACTCACCAAAGGGATTAAACAAAAACATGTTAAGATATAAACAAAAATAATTTATTTTTTCACCAATGGATTTTACAAATTTACCAAAGTGGCACAAACTTGAAAATTTACTGAAGCGTATTGATTAAAATAATATGGGATATTATCAAGAATTTGAAAACTTTTTATTCTTTGTATAGCTCATTCAAGATGAACATGTATATGTGCTAATTTAGTGATAAATTTATCCTCACTTTCTGTAAATTGTAGATTCGTTAAGAATAGGGGAATACAGAGGCTGTTCGCACATTTTTTAGACGAATTTGGTAAGCGGTAATAAAAAATCGTTTGCTGCAAAATAAATAATTGCAATTGTACTATGTTTTTAAAAGTCAAAATTATCCTATGCGGCTTGAAAGTTTTGTTTTTATTCAAAATGGCGTTTATAACAAAGCAGTGCTTCGAAGGATACATTTATGCTCTTTCCGAAGAGAAATATGCATAATCCGTTATCCAAAAACGATGTGAGAGTCATGGTTTTGTGATATCTAAAGCGTCGATAGGTAATATCGTCAACAAGAAAGGAAAAAAACGTCAAATTGGAGCCTCAAGTGGGACAAAAATTCCAAACAAGTATCCAAGGAAAAAACGGACATCTTCGACTATTGCAAAGGTACGATGTTTAATGTTAAAAGAAAATCCCCCTAGTCAAAGGAAAGTTGCAAAATCATTAAAATGCTCGGTGTCCACTGTAAACAAAATGATAAACGTTGATTTAAATCATAAGAAAGCGAAAAAACGCAATGTGCATCGTCTTCTTCGAAATCATATTGCTGAACGCAGGACACGCTGCAGAATTCTATATGAGAAACACTTATCCAAAGAAAAATGGAAAACAATTGTCACAATAGATGAATCATGGGTGTATTTAAATGATTGCAACAAAAAAAGAGCCATTTATTATCATAAAAGGCGAGAAAAAAATTTAAGTACATGGTTCAAAGAATCGAAAGAAAGTTTTTCTAAGGGATTCATGATTGTTGCTGGTTTTTCTTATAGTGGCAAATTAAAAATAAAAAGAGTGGAAAAAAATGTCAAGATTAACTCCAAATACTATCAGGAACATATTTTATCGCCAATTTTTCTGAATGAAATACCATCGCTTTACCCACAGTTCCATCAATCTGTGAGACTCCATCAGGACAAACCTAGCAGTCACACATCAAAATCCACTGTAAATTTCCTAAAAGAAATGGAACAATAAACTGGTATCAAGGCCATACCCTTCACTGATATCCCTACTAAATCTCCCGATGTATCACGTATGGATTTTTTTTGCTTTCGGACTTTTAAAATCTGCATTATCCAAACGTCGTCCCAAAACCCTTACAGGACTCTGGAAAGCTGTTCAGGAGGAATGGGATAGAATACCTCTTCTGACACTTCAAAAGGCATTATTATCCTGGAAATTGCGGTGTCGAAAGATAGTTCAGAATAAGGGATGTCAAATAGAACATTTAAAACACAAGAATTTTATGTAATTTAGTTTTGTGAATACAATATACATCGTCTAAAAATGTGTGAACAGCCTCTGTATATGATATAATTGATTCTTGAAACGTTAAGCAGTTAACTGAAAGTGCTAGACATTTCTGTTATTAAGTAAAAGTGTATTTTATAATTTCAATGATATGAATTTTATTTCCTAAATTTTGTTAATTTTGGATAATCATATGCTTTTATGTTACAGCAGTTCAATATTTTAAAATTTTCCTTCCTTACAGGAAATCCGTCATTTTAAAAGCCAGCTGGTAATTTTCTCTGGAGCAGAATTTATATGTGATATTCTGTTTCAAAAAAAAAAAAAACCTGCTAGCTACAATTGTATACAAGGATTGAAAGTTATAATAAAATGTTAAATGTAATATCTGTAAAAGGCATTATAAAATACTATTAATGTTTTTACTTTGGATATAAGGATTTTTTCTTATGCGATGTTTTACATTTTTTAATTATTTAAATCAAATGAGGATCCAATTTTTAGTTTTGTATCATATAGCTTTTTATCTAGTTTTATGTATATAAGGTAATATACTTGATTTTCTTTAATTTTCTTATTAAATTTCAATTTATTTTTCAGAATAGCCATTAGTTTTTTTAAAAGAATCCTGTATATTATGTCACATAATATCAGTTATTGCCATTTGAGGTAAACTGGTTATAAATAGCTTTCCAATATAAATTACTAAATAGAAATCAAGAGTTGTTTATTAAGTACTTATAGTTTGTATATTTAAGCAAAAGAAACTATTCTAATGAAACCTTACATTAAATATTCAAAGCATATTGCTTACATGATGTAATAAGGTTTTGCAAGTCCCTTCTTGCTCAGATCACTGTTTTCAGCAAATGTAACTTAATAGCTTCATTTGAATGTTAAACCCTCCTCTGTTGATTTAAATATTTTTGTATTTATTGAGAATTTATATACTTAGAGTGCTTAAATTTAGTTTACCTTTATACTCAAACCAAGAGTGATCACAAAGTAACCTTCACAGAAAGAATAAAGTTCCATAAATTCTTGCTTGATAAAGAGAGATTTTTATTATCACATTGCATTTGGGCAACTGAGTTTGAATGTATTTGCAGAACCAATGTGTGTGAGCTTTATTTGTACAGTTTAATTATGGTTATGAACAATATGTAGTTTTACATTTTCTTGTGTTATATGTTTTTAATAACAGAGGACACAATATGTCTTTTACATCTCCTTTCTTACAAAGATATCTTAAAATTAGTGTTAATTGATCTATGTGTGTGTCTCATCAGATGTTGGTACTACTATTAAGAGAAAAATAACAAAGCCTTTCTAACTTCTAAAAATAAGACAAAAAATTCCATCCCACTATCATCGTACACTGTTTGTGACATTCATTTTATGTTACCTCGAAGTCAGAGTGATTTACTCTTCTGTTTTAAAATACGGTATGTGGGGGCATTGGTTTGCAGTTTTGAGTTTTTGGTTTTTTACGGGCCTCCATTAGATCTTATCGCCCCAAAAAGGTCACTTGTATTGTAGTTGGGTATCTCTTCTACCTTCTATAAAATAATGAATTTTTTCCCGAAATGTTTAGGCACCGAATTTTTAATTTTACCAAAACACCTGTTTGCGAACCTTTGCCCCAATCGGTGGAGTAAAGGTTTGAACTGCAAACCTTTACCCCACTCGTTGGTTTCTAACTGGATAGGCACAGAAAATCACAAATAGAGTCAGGGTTGGGTTTCTTCCAGGACAGTGGAAGAAACTGGAAAAAAACGGAAGAAACTGGAAGAAATGGAAAAACCGAACAGAAAACAAAACAGATGCTCAAAATCAAAATTAAAATATATTAAATATATAAAGGAATTAAACTCAAAGCATAATATATCAAATCTAAATTGCATAACTTAATTAATATTAAAGATATTATTTTTTTTTAAATGCAATCCTTTGTATGAGCTGATACTGACAAGTTTATTTCCCTCTTTCCCATTTCATTTGCACCTTACCTTACACACCTGCAATGTTTTATTCTCTCCTATTGTTCAAGTCTGGTCCTATAAGGCTAGAAAGAATGTAGTCAGTCATAGGCACCCATTGATTGTATCTCTGACTATGGCACACCTGTGTGCCATAATGTGTGCCGGACATGTAAAGGAGAGTAAGAACAAGTCATTTTTCTTTTAAGTTTGTTTGCATTACCAAAACAACAGGAAATGAGGTGGACATACCAAATAAATTTTAAAATATTTGCAACTGCAGTGACATACCCAATGAGCTCAATGGGTATGTCGAAATGCTTTAAACTCTCCTTAAGTTCTGCAGGACTTGAAAGAATTTTTTCTTCTTTTGCACTCATCCATTCTAAGTTGAGAAACCAATTGCAGCATCCTATTGCTAAAAAACTTTTGTTTTGTTATACCATGTTGCACTGTAGTATGGAAAATGAGGAAGTTTATGACATTTTCAATACAATAATTACTGTATATTAGTTTAAATAATAAAAAATTATGCTGGTTAAATTGAAATGGATAACTTTTAATGGATTTTGTGTATTTTGGATAAAATTTCTTTTGTTCAGGTGTCTGATTTGATCTTGGCTAAAAAACTGATGTAATTATTAATTTAGCATATATGATTAATTCAATTTTTATAGGTCTAATTGAATTTACTTAAGGTTATCTATAAGAAAAATGCATTTATTGTGCCTTCAAAGTTGCAACTTATATAGTAAATTCTTAAAGAAATTATTGTTATTATTAATCTCAGCGACCCCGAAAACTATGGATTCGACGGTGATATCAGTCCTTTTCGATTATATTTACATGTGCAACCTGCCTCCCTAGGGGTTCTAGGGTGTCTTATTGTGAATCTAAACCATTCTCGAATCAACTTAATCGCACATACAAAATTTCATAAAAATCAGTCCAGCCGTTTAGGAGGAGTTCAGTGACATACACACGGACAGAAGATATATATATATATACTAGCGGACCCGACAGACGTTGTCCTGTTCAAACGTTGTAATTCTAGCTGAAGTACCCGGCGATGCCCGGGATTTTAAGAATGTTTGTTAACCAAAATCAATTTAAAAATTAACACAGTATAAATAACATAGAAAAAAAAGCATACGAAATGTTATACATATTAATAATATGAAAACCCAATTAAAAATGTATAAATGTATAATAAACCCCTCAGATTTCAGCTATATTCGGTATTTCATCATAAAAATGCTGAAAAAAATAAAAATAAATAAAAATAATAATTTTAAAAAATAATAATTTTAAAAAATTAAAATAAAAAAATAATAAAATAAAATAAAATAATAATTAAATAATTAAAAAATAATAAAATAAAAGCTGAAATAAAAAAGCCTTAAAAAAAAAGCTGAAATAACAGGTCTAGCAAAATTTACACAACTCTGGATTCGAACCCGGGTCGAGAGCATGGTACTTTCCAAATTGGCGACCTTCCGATTGCGCCACGGTGACACGGTGTTCTAGTAGGTAAAGTAAAACATATTCGCTATTGGAACGTTCTTGTGGGCTGGTGATTATACATGTCAGAGGAGTTTTTAGTCAGAAATAAGTTAGCAGGATAGAAGCTTAGTCTTTAGCTCTTCAATAGACACAAAGATATAGGCGAGGAGGATTGCAGTAGCGATTAAAAAAGATCTCGTGTCACTTTACGTGGTTGATTCGAATTTTCCATCGCGTGTCGAGAGTATCAATATGCCGTTGGAACTGATCCATTTTAGAGTATAAAATCTGACTTGAAAGATTATTATTTTCATTTATTATTCTGGTTTAATATATGACTTGAAACTTTTTGATTTTATTTATTTTTATTTTTTCTCTCGCTGTTTGCTAACTAAACCTAACGTTGACGCCATTATCTAGAGGGGTGATTTCACAAACTGAAACAGCTTCCATTTACCGGACGCACCCCCTTATAAATTGTTGGTTTTTTATTAATTAATTAAAAATATAAAAACATATTCTATCGGGTCAAATTGTGAATCTAAACCATTCTCGAATCAACTAAATTGCACACACAAAATTTAATAAAAATCAGCCCAGTCGTTTAGGAGGAGTTCAGTTACATACACACGGACAGAGGAAATATATATATAAGATATATATATATATATATATATATATATATATAAGATATATATATATATATATATATATATATATATATATATATACAGTGCCCGACTTTGACCCAATGGGGCCCTGGGCAAAGCCGACTTTGGGGGCCCCATCAAAGGACAGATCAGGGGGGGGGGAACACGTGCCCTCCAGGAGCAGATTTTCACATGAACATGTGAGACACTCACCCAGACCCCCCATAAATTGGGACCAGAAATTCAAAAGAATTTTCGATCAAGTCAAAAATTTGAAAATAATAATAATAAGTGCTAGTTAATTTACTTTTTAATGTTAATAAATAAATTCATGAAACTGTCATCTATTTTGAATTTTCTTTCGAAATTCAAAATAGATGACAGTCTGGAGTTTTTACAGGCCTCCCCGCCAAATAAATAAATAAAATAAAATAAGCCAGAAAAGCTTACAGGTGTAAGTATGCTTTCACTATAGTGGGTGCAACCTGCCCCACCCAAGATTTTTTCTGTATCTGCCACTGTCCCCCTTTACTGTATTAACCAAACACCAAAGTCAAAGTCAAGCTCATAGCCAGAATTTTTTTTCCAAAACTGATGGTAGAGGGTGCAAAGTGTAGACTGGAAGAGAGGCTTTTTTAAATATAAAAACAGAAAGCAGAAGTAACATTTTACCACGCACAAATGATAAAGAAAATATTGGAAACATCCAAATACAGGTAACAGGTAACCCTCCTACAACACGGTAGATAGGTTCCTAGAAACTGTTGTGTGAAACCGTTTTATATGATACCCAGAGACAGTTAAAAAAGAGAGCTTATGTTCTGAAAACTTATTGAAAACAAACATCTTTTTTAAATTCCATATAAGCAACTTAATTCTTATAAAAATATAAATGTATGTATAACACAAAACGAAAAGACACAAAAAATATTATTTTCATTTAAAGCGACATTAATTTAATCAATTTATTCCTCATCACTGCTCAATACAGGCAAACGAGAACGTTTTTTCGATTGAACGATATCACCTTCACTTTTAGAACCGTTTTCTTCATTTAGATTTTTTGCACCTTCTATCCTCTTTAAAAATATCTGTAATTTTGGTTTGTTTGCTGGCTCTTACAAAGTCATTGCAGATTCACGATATAGTCCAGTCAAATTGTGTTTTTCGGAGGAAAATTTTGGGGTAGTTTTGATTTCTTCCATTTTATATGTTTTTTGGGGTGCTGAATCCGAATCTGAGGTTTGTTAACAAAATTTCGTGACGCAACATTGAAAAAAATGCAAAAAAAGGTAAAAATGTTCATTTTTTGGCGGTTTTTTGCTTATAACTCGGAAACTATCAATTTTTCGTATATAGCCCCATTTATCAAATTAAAGTACATAAAATTTTCTACAAATTTCACTATTTAGGTTTTTTTCTCCGATGGACTGTTTGGGCTCAAGCGCTATTTGAAAATTGGCGTATTTCGGCTGTCTCCACAAAAAAACACTTTTTCCACTCCAAAATTCTAATTTATTATTAATGGCTGTCAATTAGTGAATTCCTCCCAGTTCTTTGCACATACCTTATTTAGATCGTATATGTAGAGGTACAGGTAATTTTTTAAAAAATAAAATAATGTTCAAGTTATTTAAAGAAGTCCGAAATTGTACAAATTAGTTGTAATTGTTACAAAAAAGTTAAAATTCCAAAGAAAAATCTTGAAAAATTATTACATTTTATTATATTGTATTACAATACATATGATCATATATTACATTACTATATGAGCCGTTGTCGTTTAGAGGGTCCTGGCTGAGGTTCTTCGAAGGCGGCGAGTCTTGGCACAGGTTCGGGTTGTTCTGTCGTCAGCGTCGGGGCTTGTTCATCTGGAAAATGAAAGAGGTGGTTAGAAAACAACAACTTGTGATCATATCTTAAGGAGAGATGAGTGATTACGAAATAGATTGTGAGATTAGACATACCTTCCGCATCATGTAAGCGTATTTCTTCAGTCTGTTCTTCGTCTCTTTCTTCGTCAAACTCAATGCTGTCTTCCGGGAGCTCGACGTTCTCACACAGCCCTTCGCACCATGTGCAGATCGGGGAGCAATGAAGGCCAGCATTCCTGCATCCACAATTGCGTTGGCAGCCTTTTTTACATTTACAAGAAATGTGCCGAAGTATCGAGACCAGTGCAGGCTTCAAATTGGTTGGCACTGCCACGAGACCATTCCTTGTTTTTTTTCCAACCTCACTTTTTCGGGTCTCTTTGTTGCTCGTAAAGTGTGGTTTGACTGGATAACCACTGCTGCATCTGAAAGTAAACTCTCAGTGAATGTTGTCGTGCAGCAGCTTCGGTGGGGGGTAGTGAGGCAATGTTGCTTTTACTTTTGTATTATGAAGATACGTATTGCCTGTATCTCAAATCGTTCAGGCTAGTTTCATGTCCTTTCCTATACAGAGCCATAAGAAACACGTTTCCTGCTTCGGCAATCTCGTCCTGGTATGTATGAGGGTCTTTGAAAGCATCAATGACTGGTTGCAAGTCATTGTTCCTCTGTAGGACTTTAAGAAATTTCAGTTTCCCCTGATTAAACAAAGCAGAAGTGGTGTCACAACCACTCATCGCGTGCAGGAACAATATATGGTCTGATAGGATTTTGTCAGTGGCAAGATGGGAATTGTAGAGGATTTGAGACATCTTCCCTTTTCCTGGTTTCAAAAAGAAGACATTCTTTATATAAGAGCTACACAGTCAATCAAAATCACCAAAACGTCGATACCTTCCCCCACCACTGTCACATATTCATTTGACGGGGCTAACGTAAGAGCTGTTGTGATAATTAGGATATCAGTGTCCTCCACAGCTTGCTGTGAATCAATTTTTGCATCATCAAATTTTTCCATTAGCATAGATATCAACCGGCTCTTGTTTTTGGAGTTTGCAAGGAAAATTTCCTGCAAGACAGTGGGCACCATCGATTCTGTAAATGATATTGCAGCAGATTGTTTTCTTTGCGCTCTTCTCAATTGTTCTATGCGCTTGGTGCTTTCTCAAACTTAGTCAGGGTAGCCATCGAAAATGACAACGGCATTTGATTTGTAGTTCGACTTGACATATGATACATAACTGTTGCAAATTTCTGCATATGTCTGGCCGTGATGCCATTTGACCCGGTGTAACAAAAACCCTCCGTCAATGACATATTTTGTATCGCTCAAGTTCCCCTGTTCAGTTGGAGTCGGTGTAAAAGCCCTGTACAAGCTCGATTTTTGTTCCTTTCCTCATCCCATGTTCATCAAAAAGAGAGAGAGGGTAGGGGTTTGAGAAAGTTCGTAACACAAAAATTCTCGCAGCTCTTCATATGAATGTTTCACGATGGTCATTCTTTGGAAAAGTGTGGTTGGATTGATGACTACATGCCTGTGTTGTATCTGAATACAGCTGTTCATGATCGCAAAAGGCTGCACTCTTTCGCTTGGTTTGAATTTTACAGCTTGAAAATCACCACCAACAATGCGCTATATACCTTTCAGGCCCATCTCCTTGGACAAGTAGCAGTTGATCCTCTCATCTGCGACAACACCTGTACTTCGTGACATTAGTTCAGTGGTCTCGGGGAAAGGAGGATGCTCATGGAACCAATTCAGCAACTTATCTGCGTCAGTGTTGTTTCGCTTTTGCATAGCATCTCTGCTGTCAACGTGTTGTTCTGACGTTGTGAGTTCCACTCCTGTAAAGCGCTCAATCTCTTGGCACACACAATACAGTGCTGTCATCCCTTGTGTCCATCTTGTCACAACGCCTACAGTTACTCCACGGCCATGAGTGAGACCACCACTTGTCTTCATTGACTTCATTAGAGTTTGTTCAATCACCATATCACTCCAGGTGCCACACCACAGTTTCTCACTCCTACGAATGGGGAAACATCTTTGAATGGTGAAATGCTCGTATTCTGCAGATGGCATTACAGTTTTCAAGTTATGCATATCCTGGAGGTAAAGATGGCTGCATTTGTTTTACAGATTATGGCCACTGGTGTGAAAGAAAGGGAGCATTTCATGTATGGTTTGGAGATGTAGATCCCAATTGCTGCTTCTTTCTGCTTCAATGAATTTCTTAATCAAAGTCACCATTTCAAAATATACAACCCAGAGCTTTGCAGTGGGACCACTTTCTGCCAACAGTTGAAGCCTAGCTTTGAATTCTTCTTGCACATCTTTCACAATCTCCTTCACATCATTTGAAAGAATGCCTGTTCTGTCCATGTTGAACAAGATCTCCTCCAATTGATCCACCATTGTTGGCGACAGGGCCATTGATTGAATCACAATTTTGGCCAAAGTTCTGTGAGCTAACATATGAGCTCGTACTGCCCTTGTGTAGGTGTGGTCAGACATGATTTCTTCAGTTGCGTTCGCCGCATATATGGTATTGAAAAGTTCAGTCAATCCACTACCTTGCATAATATAACCAATTGCCCCCATGAAGGACATCAGTAAATGAAATCGACCGAGCCTTATAACAACATTTGACAGAGCAGGATCATTGGGACGGCTAGCAAGAATGTCTCGTGCATTGAAGTAGAGAGGTTGGTCAAATGTCACCAGGCAGGTAACTTGGTTTAAGGATTTAGTCTCCTTTACTGCGGACAACAATGCTGTGAATATTGTATCATAATCACTTGGATGAGCATTGATAAATGGCTGGTAACTAACAAACGTTAGTTCATATGGGATGTCTCTTGTGACATCTTCCATAAATCCATTCCATCCGGAGAGGCCAGGAATGTCTCTGCTTTTCTCATAGAGCCACAAAAGATCAGGCACAGATGGAATCACGGTTTCGGTTGGTGTATGCATTTCCTTGAGATCTTTTATCTTGATTTCAGCTAAACCTTCAGGTTTTGTCCTTTCAAAATGGATCAGTTGAACAGCTCCATAACTTCCAGAAACCTCAGGTGGAGGTATCATATTCAGCCGAGGAATGAATTGATTGGTGGCTATTGCATGTTTTGGTGCGATACAGGAAATGCCACCCATGACGTGAAAGGTGTTGTATCCATCGATTGTATGTACGTTAAAATCAGCATTATCGTACACCTTCTGTGAAAAGCACGGCTGGTTAACTTTCAGCGGATCGCTGCTGACAGCTGATGCTTCCAGACGGACAGCCTCTGTGTAAGTCAAACAAAATCCCAATGAGGAAACCACATCGACTAATTTCCTTGAACCGTACTTCTTGTACAGAAACACTGCCAACCCTACGAAGACTGGTGAAACGAATGATCTGGGCTTCACTGCTGCTATAAGACTATGAGCCAGTGCTGTGCTCTTCTTCTTCCACATATCATGGTCCCCATGTTTTTTGTTTAGTGCAACTGTTTCCATAAATGTACGGAAACTTTCAGGAATGAGTTCCTCATTTCCTTCCAAAAATTTATCAGGTGAGGGGTACTGTTCTGTCTCATAAACCTGTGAACAATATACTTGAAACCTCGTGAACAATATACTTGAGACTGGGTCAACACCCCCTATATCGGATATAGGGGGTGTTGATTGGGTACGCATGTACACGGTGACGTAGTTGGCCTTGAATCGTCTGTGAAGGAATCGAATGGCAGGAAAGAGGGATTTTAAACCAAACGGGACAGTTATAAAATCATTTGGTGAGGCTCGCCGAGAATAAATAACATGAAAAGACGTACAAGACGGAATTATATTTGCACAGAATTTAAATACAATGTGATTTTGAAAATCCTACATTGTATTGGAAGGAGGAATTAAATGGCAGCCTTTAATGATAAGTTTTGGAGTGTAAAAAGTGGGTTTTTGCGGAGACAGCCGAAATACGCCAATTTTCAAATAGCACTTGAGCCCAAACGGTCCGTCGGAGAAAAAAACCGTAATAGTGAAATTTGTAGGAAATTTTATGTACTTTAATTTTGATAAATGGGGTTATATAAGAAAAGTTGATAGTTTCCGAGTTATAAGCAAAAAACCCTCAAAAAATGAAAATTTTTACCTTTTTTTTGCATTTTCTTCAATGTTGCGTCACGAAATTTTGTTAACAAACCTCAGATTCGGATTCAGCACCCCAAAAAACATATAAAATGGAAGAAATCAAAACTTCCCCAAAATTTTCCCCCGAGGGCCCCTTTTGAGCACAAATTGACTGGACTAATATGGAGATAGACAATTTTGCAGCTCCCTTTTGAATTTTCGGCTTCTTTCAGCGAAAGGGTCTGCATTCAGGAAAAATGATTCAAGATTTTCAGATAAGCTTAAGCCTACTTGTAATTTATATAGAGTTATAAATGAATAAATTATAATTTGTTTATAAATTTTCATGTAAAGCCACTATAGTTCATTATTCTTTCCTGTCATTATTTTAAGGTAATTTAGTTTTTAAATGTGTTAAACAAAAATCATGTTATCTAGTGCTGTAATTTTTTTTATAGTGTTAGAGCAAAACCGTGTTACAGGTTGCAGTGTTATACGAGGGTTCCCGCAATTTATCTTATCTTGTTAGAACGAAACCATGTTGTAAGATGCCGTGCTATAGGAGGGCAACCTGTACTGGACTTTTTCCTCTTTTCACATCACATCGCATCACACCATTTTTTTGTGTGTGGAGAGCAGTCTCTATGGTACAGCTTTTCCAGACGCACCGCATTCCAAGGTTGGCGATTTTGTGTATGGCGTGGTAACCATGCGATTTTGGCGAAATTTTTTGGTTGCCAAGCTGAGGCGATTAACGCACCAACGTTGTGGCTCCTGTGAATTCGTGACGAATTTATCATGTGATTATTTTGTGATGGATGTATAACGTGCTTTTGACAGGTGATTTATTTTGACGAATTACAAGATTCTTCTTATGTTGAACAATTTTGAATGCGATGTGTGAGCTTTTAAAATAATGGTGGATTATAAAGGTAAGTTTAAATTTTGTGCATTATTTGATGTTATCTGTGTGTTTTTTGGTGCTATGTTCATTTATTGAGTGCAATGCCTTCTAAGTTGCCATTGAGTGCACGAGGTTGTTGTTTAAGCTGGATTTTATTGAAAACAGGTGTGTAATAGGTTTTGTATGGAGAATTGCCGTTTACGCCTACGAATTCGTATGGCCAGCGTAAGCTTTGTTTTACTGACCGCTACAACCAGCGGCAACAACCAGCTACAACCAGCTTTTCTGTAATGTTTTTGGACTGACGCGGAACATAGCGTAGCTAGGGTATCTGAGCAAAGCGAAGATCCCATGTGCGCTTACGAGTTTCGTAAAGCCAGCGGTAAGTTTGTTTTCCAACTTATTTGTTGTTTCTTAGTCGCCATTGATGTTTTTGTTTACATTTCGCACTTTAACATGTCTGTGGATTAGGGAAAAGTTTTTGTCAAAAACTTTTGACGCTAACTTTTTGTCAAGTTGGTGCCAAAATGTTTTGACGCCAACTTTTCGCCAAGTTGGCGTCAAAAGGTTTTGGCGCCAACTTGTCGCCAAGGCCGGTGCGTCTGAAAAAGCTGTTCCGTATCTATAATCCTATACTCTGAATACAGACTTGATTTTGTAACTCAATTTGAAAAAAACATCTATAAACAAACTTTGGAAGTGATGATAACAATCAAACGATCAGTATTTGAATCCTTCTCAGCCTTCATGTTGCTAAAAAAATTATCTAATATTGTTAAAAGTAATGGAAATATCTTTTGCAAGAGTAGTCAAATAAAATCAAAACTTTTATAATTAG
This sequence comes from Dolomedes plantarius, assembly GCA_907164885.2. Taxonomy (NCBI): domain Eukaryota; kingdom Metazoa; phylum Arthropoda; class Arachnida; order Araneae; family Dolomedidae; genus Dolomedes; species Dolomedes plantarius. The sequence goes on along the minus strand of OU015499.1, from coordinate 124,883,162 downwards.
ATAGGTCAAAATCTTTGACTGTTTCCATCATTATACTCTGAACCACATTAATGTGGATATAAATTTTTGATAAAACTATACTTACTTTTTTTTTTAATTACGCCCAGTGATGACTCTAAAACACACAACTCCCTCGACACTGGGGAGGAGGGAAAGTTGAGCACGTCTCTGGTAAAGAACTTAAAAACCAGGATTGTCCATGCCCTTGGAAGGACAGTTTTTAAAAACCTTCATGGGAGTCTCCAAATAAAGCTATGAGACTGCAAGAATATAGCCCCCCCCCCCAAAAAAAAGGAGATAGATGAAACAATATAACTCATAACTATCTAAATATATATTTTCTTACACATTTTTAAATTTACAAAATCATGAATTACATCATCAAACTCAAGTTTCACTGTTATTTCAGATTCAATATGTAATAAAGCAAGTGATGAAAGTTTTTTTTGCAGAAGACTGTTTCGAACTGCCGATTTTATCCTCTTCAAAACAGAAAACGATCATTCTCCTGAACAGTTTGTCACGGGTATAGTTAAAAAAAATCTTAAAGCAGTTTCAACATTTGGAAATGTTTCTTCAAATTTCTTAGCTTTGTTTAACATATGCAACAAAGTATCATTTTCTTGTATTACTGATGAAAATTGTATCAATTCATCAGAAAAAGTGTCTGCTAAGTCAGATGCATAGCATTTTTCTAAAGAGGCTGATTCTTCAAGTAGATTTGAAGAGCATTTTAAATTGATTAAACAAGCAAATTTTTGAGTTACTATTTCATATACCTCTTTCCCTTCATAAAGATGCGAAATTAGAGAGTCACACAAAGCATAGTGGCACATAGATATATATTGTTCTCGTGCTGTTAATTGCACTTCAGGTGCATTAAGTGCACAAAGATCTTTACTCGGTGGTGATTTCTTTTTTCGAAAGTTTTCATAATTGTGATTTTCACCACATAGTTCCTCTGCTAATTTTTCATATATAATAAAATTGTCACGGACAGTTTGTGTAAAATCAATCAATGATTGATATAAAGGGTCTACTTCAGATAAATTGAGATTTACTTTTTGAAGCTCAATACTTGTTTGATTTAGCCGTTGTAACACAGTATCCCATACAATTATATTCAATGCTGTTTCAAATTTTTTTACATAAAGCTGCAGCTTCTGATTTCGTGGAAGCATTTTCTTCCTGACTAGTGGATAACATGTCCAGAACATGTATTAAACTTCTGTAATTTTTCTTCAAAGACATGACTGCTGAAGCATCGGCACTCCATCGTGTAGGGCAGCAGCTTTTTATTAAAAAGTTTCCATCATCATTTTCTATTTGTTCTTTCAGTTTCTGCCAACGATGTGTGGAAACTGAAAAGAAATTATAAATATTCTGTACCAAGGAAAAAACTTATAACGGTACTACAAGACTGTACTGCATTGGCACCAACTAAATTTAAAGAATGTGCTGAACAGGGTACAATCTCAGCCAGTGGATTTATAGCTTTTATTCAGGCTTGAAGCCCAGAATACTTTCCTGACATATTCGCAGCATTGTCATAAGTTTCGCCACGACAGTCTTGAATGTCAATACCCAGTTCTTTAAGATTTATTAGTAATGTTTCAGCTAAAGCTTCTGATCTATGGCGATGGATTGGAAAAAATTTCAAAAAACGTTCCACTGGTTTCCCATCAGTCACATACCGTAAAATAAAGCATAACTGATCAATATGGGTAATATCTGGTGTTGAATCGACAATTATTGAAAAGTACTTGGATGTTAAAACTTCACTAACAATATGCTTTAATACCCTTTTTGACATTATTGTTATAAACTCATTAATAACAGTTCATGATAAATAACTCACTTTTCCTGATCCTGGATTTCCATATTTTTCAAGATGGCTAGATAAAAATGAATCAAATTGAGCTATAAGCTCCATACATCCTAAGAAATTACTATTTAACTTATAACCAATTGTTTCATTGCTTCCAAAAAATGGCAAACCACGCTGTGATAAAAACTTTACAACAGCAACAACTCTTTTTATAACAGCTTTCCAGTAATTTGACTCTTCATTACACTGATCCATCAATGATGAGTCAATTCTAGAGGCTACATCCATGCGTTGTGACATCTGAAGAACAGCTTGTCTATGATGAATGGAGTTCTTGTGCTCAGAGAGTGTTGTAGACGCATACTTCCAGTCATTAAAGCCAGTTATTAACTGATATGAAGAACCGTTTTTCATCATCAATTTGCACACCCAACAATATAAATTTTTTGTTGATGGTGACAAAACCAACCACTTTCGAAGAACTTTTTCTGAGTTTTGTTTTATGTGGTAAAAATGTCCTTCTGTCAATTATCTTTTAACATTGCCAAATTGCCTCTCAGTCTCTGGCAGAATGTGTAAATTTTGATTTGGAGGCTTAGAAAGAAAGAAGTCAATCATTTTTTCATCTATTTTCAACCGTAGTGCAGGATCTCCGCCATAACAAATATGATCTTCAATATTTCTGTCATTCTGCACAAAAATTTCAGATGTGGGATTATCACAGGGGACAGAGCCATCCTGGGAAACATTAGAATGAATGTTGCTGTCATCGTTATTCTTCGATAACGATGAGGATGATGCACAATTACTTTCAAAATACTTTGAAATATATCCAGCAAATTTTTTTGCTGTTCTTCTCTTTGTTTTCTAAGTTTTCGTTTAACAGAGCCACATAAATAATTCCTAACAGACATTCTGAAATTTCTGAATCTCTACAAAAACGCTAGAAAATTACTGCATCTAACATTAACTAAAATCACATGGTAATCTTCAAGATAAAACATATAAGCATTGCCATATTCTTCTAATCCATGTTTTTCACTAGTATGAAAAACCATGGAGATAACACAACACTCAAGTCCACTGCTGTAAAAGTTGACCAATCAGAAAGAAATATTCAAATTCAGAGGGTGGAGTTTCAAATTGCATATTTGATTGGGAAAAAAAGGAAGTTTAGATGTTTCCAAACCTCTGAGACGTCACATTCGCAACTATTAATGACGTTCTTGGGACAGAAATTACGGAAACCGTTTTTAATTTGAGTACGTATAAGAAATTTTCAAAAATATGTACAACTTAATACTAAATTAGGGGGCCCCGAAATTTTGGGGGCCCTGGGCAAGTGCCCCACTTGCCCATGCGGAAATCTGGGCCTGTATATATATATATATATATATATATATATATATATATATATATATATATATATATATATATATATATATATATATATATATATATACCGGGTGCGTCATAAATTCGTGCAAACTTCAAAAATTCATAATAAAAGAAATAATGCTCGGAAAATTTTTCTGTTTGAGCCAATATGATCAGAGGGATTTTGGATTTTTTTTCATGTAAAAAAAAAAAGTTTCCAAAAGTAACCGAAAGAGGGCTCTCACACGTCCTACTGAGACGTTATATGCAAATCAGGCTATCAATAAAACATCTGGTTGGAAATGGATCCGTCATTCGAAGCCGGCAGCATGCTTTCTTTACCAGATCGAGTGTTGGTTGTTAAACTTTTCCACAAGAATGATGAATCCCCAACTGTTGCATTGCGAAAGTTTCACACGGAGAAAGGACTGAAGGCGCGAAAAAGGCCTATTTCATTGAATGGGATACTGAATTTAGTACGACGTTTGAGGAAGCGGGGAGTTTGGAGGATCGTCCACGAATTGGCAGACCATCCTTGAGCGCGGACCGCGTCCATGTTGTACAAAGTTCCATGGAAAATTTGGCAGCCGAGACATCAGCGGGAAGTAGCAGTGCTCGTGAAGCTGGGAGAAGAACGGGGATTCCGGAACTGTCGATTCGACGTATTCTGCACGGAATGTTGAATCTGTATCCGTACAAAACCCATGCACTTCACCAGTTATTACCGGCAGATACAGATGCAAGACAAATCTTTGCTACATGGGATCTGGTACAAATAGAAAGTAACCCACAATGGTTGCTGAATGTCATGTGGACGGATGAAGCCTACTTCTCACTGCATGGTGACGTTAATACGCAAAACAGTCGTATCTGGGCGACTTCAAACCCTCGTGAGTATCTGAACCGGCCACTACATTCTCCTCGTGTGACTGTTTGGTGCGGTTTCACCGTGTCTTTTATTCTGGGCCCTTTCTTTTTTGAAGAGCCTTGTCCTGTATTCGGGTGGAAAACCTGTACAGTCACTGCAGCACGCTATCTTACGCTTTTGCGTGACCACGTTAAGCCTGCATTGCAGGAAAGACATGCGTTACCTGTTGTCACATTCATGCAAGATGGTGCGCCGCCCCACATTTTACATGATGTCAAGACGTTCCTGTTGGAATCTTTCACTGGAGACCGAGTGAAGTCGAGGTTGTAAGGTTCAGTGGCCCTCACGATCACCAGACTTGAACCTGGAAGATTTTTGGCTGTGGGGATACTTAAAGTCTCGTGTGTACCGGGGTTCCCCAACCACTTTGGTGGAACTGAAAAATGCCGTTCGACAGACAGTCGCTGCCATCGATGGCGACATGCTACACTCCGCTGTAACTTTTTTTTTTTACGTAGTGACGCTCCTCACTTGCCTATTACCTTGTGCTGGTGGTATTGTTGAACATCTATTACTTTAAAATAAATGCACAGTCTCATGTTATTGTGATATGTTTGATTTTCTGTTTGTGTTTGCCTGATTTGCATAAAACGTCTCAGTATGACGTGTGAGCGCCCTCTTTCGGTTACTTTTGGAAACTTTTTTTTTTTTTACATGGAAAAAAATCCAAAATTCCTCTGATCATATTGGCGCAAACAGAAAAATCTTCCAAGCATTATTTGTTTTATTATGAATTTTTAAAGTTTGCACGAATTTATGACGCACCCGGTATATATATATATATATATATATATATATATATATATATATATATATATATATATATATATATATATATATATATATATATATATATATATATATATATATACATGTATATACATACATATATACATACATATATATATATAAATATACATATAGATACATATATATATATATACATATATATACATACATACATATATACATATATATACATACATATATATATATATATATATATATATATATATATATATACAGGTAACCCTCCTGTAACACGGCAGATAGGTTCCTAGAAAATGCCGTGTTGTGTGAAACCGTGTTATATTAACCCAGAGCCAGTACAAAAGGGGGGGGGGTTACGTTCCAAAAACTTATTAAAAACAAGCTTTTTTTAAAATTTCCATATAAACAACTTAATAAATTTCTTCCTCATCACTGCTCAGTACAATCAAACGAGAACGCTTTTTTCTGTTGAACGATATCACCTTCATTTTCAGAACCTTTTTCTTCATTTAGAGTTTTTGCACCTTCTAACCTCTAAAAAATCTGTAATTTTGGTTTGTTTGCTGGTTCTTCTCTGCATTCAAGAAAAATGATTCAAGATTTTCAGCTAAGCTTCGGTCTTCTGGTTGCTTTATAGAGTTATAAATGAATAATTTATTATTTGTTTATACAGTTTTATGTAAAGTCACTGATTAAATTAAATTAAAGCAGTTTACAGAAAACGACTTCCCAGCAAAGGAGACGACCTAAAATTGACCCCAAAAACAACCTCTCCACAATCAGAAATAAAACTTGCTGCCATAGAATTAAACTGAGGGCATACGAAAAATAACACTTAAATTCAAATGACCAAAAGAAAAGGCTTGACAATTATATTTTTAAACTTAACAACATTTTATTCAGACATTACATGTTACATTACATGTAACGTTACAATAATTATTACCCTTAAGACCATCCTCATCATAAATTAAATCTACACTTATCCATTTCCTTATATATATATATATATATATATATATATATATATATATATATATATATATATATATATATATATATATATATATATATATATATATATATATATATATATACATTAATCACAATGTTTACACTCACATACTACATAAGAACGGGTGGCTGGTGACCTGTAGGTATTTAACACTTTATATGAGCTCAATATAACTATAATAGAATTAAATTTAATATTACCTTAGTCGACTGTAGGCTAAAAAAAATAGAGAGGGAAATGTAAGGAAAGCAAGAAAAGAAAACAAAAATCGAAAGGGCAGGCCCCATAGCTGCATCAATGACCAGGGAATTCTTCAATTTTCTGGGATCGGACGGGGAGTCGCTGAAGGGGTAAACTGAAAAACGCTCAGAAGTCACAACAGTCCTAAATCCGTCTTCACAAGCCCCCTCCGAAAAAACCCGCGGAGGGAAAACTATTTACCCCTCACACCTGCGCGTAGGAATGGAAGATGAAAAGATTTCTTTTCGGCGCCTTGCATTACGGGCATACAACCACCTTAACGCTGGAATGCCTTGGCCCTTCTTGGATGTTAGAGGCTGGATTATTTTTTTCATGCATTGGTACTTGGCTGTTTTTCCTTTATTAATATGCTGCGGAAGAACTCGCCTTCTTCAGGTGTTGTATCCCACCGCGGGCGGGAAAGCTCCTCCTCGAGCCGGCTTGAGTGCAGAATCACTTAACATTCCTTTGGGCCGTGTTTTTGGTACGAAGCTAGATGAACGCTCCGAGATCCCGCGAGGTCCTGCGAAAACGTATGACAAAAATGGCAAGAAAGGAGGTATAGAGTTACCGTGGCATAGATTTTGAAAAGAAAGAGGCTACCCTAAGGAAAACAGAGTTTAAGGAAAGAAAAGGGGTTATACCAAATATCTAATTTTATATTATTAAATTAAATTTTACAAATCAACCTTACGCCAGCCATCCAATAGAATAATCCAGCCACCTTACATTATATCTATAAATATACATATATCATAACAGAGAAAGACGTGATATTATAAATAAAACATACACAGTCTTACATTAACCATAACATATATATATATATATATATATATATATATATATATATATATATATATATATATATATATATATATATACACATATATACACACACTCACACACACATATATATATATATATATATATATATATATATATATTAGACAAAATTGTAAGTCAAAAACCAGTATAAGCCATAAACCACTACAGCCAGGAACCAAAAACATGAAAAGATAAGTTAAAATATGAATAGATTAGTGAATAATCGGTTTTTAGACAGTATTTTTTCATCAGCAGTGTCGATACTGTCTAAAAACCAATGGATTGTTTCTAATAAGTATGATCTGAGCAATAAACTTACTTAGACACCGTACAATCCATATGAAACAGATGAAGGAATAATCAGTGGCTTTATCATAGATCACCGAACTCGGTGCCAGCCAAAGTGAAAGTTAAGTTTATTAATGGATTACTTAAAGAAATCTTAATGCAGTTTTTTTAGCCATTTTATGTATTTACCGATCTGTTTTCCCCCTCAGTGCGACTCTCTTTCTCACACACATATTTGATACACCACTGGAGAAATGTATTGCATCATTATGTTCAATGTTTCTAATGCTTTAAAACCAATAAATTATACAATTTTAAATTAATGAAAAATTCTGCAAAAAATTGTCTCTGTGTAATATAGTATTAAACTAAGTGGCAAAAACGGAATGTTATAAAGTCTCACTGCTTCGCTTTTTAATTGTATTGGATTTTTTTTTCAGAAGGCGCAATATTTTCTTCCATGTGTACGGATGTAAATAGAAGAAAATAGAAAAAATTGCTAGTTTTGCGTGTAAGATTTTATATATAAAAAAATCCTTGGGCAATTTTAGAGTAAGATACTAGGTGAATTTTATTGAACTATTTTGCAGCTTTGTAAAAGATCAAGTGCAGAGGCTATATCAAAATCTTTTGTTTGCATGAGCTTGCTTATTGGATTAATGGAATTTAGTATTTTATGCCAAATAATTAATGAACACAAAAACTAAAATTTGTATATAAACTTAAAATTTGTTTTAATATAACTACGGGCTTCACCCCATGGCTTGCTTTTCGTAAAAACGGATAAAAGAATATAATATAAACTGAAAGGAAGAAATACTGAATATAATATAAACTGAATATAATGTATTACAAACGGTATATAATATAAACTGAATTGGATTTTAGTTTCTTTTAAATTATTTTTACATCTTTCCTCTGTTAGGGCTAATAGCGAGATACATAGGGATGATTCTTGGGCAATCTAACAGCTTCCATCCATTTACTGTTGTCACCCTGATACGAAGGGCTTTTCATCACTGTTGAATCATCAGATTTAAAATTCAATTAAAACAGAAATTTTGAGAAAGAAACTTGAAATGAGGTTTATATGAATAAGAAAACTTAAATCTTCCATATGATGTAAATATTTTCTTTGTAAGATAAAAACTCGAGGAGCATCGATCACATCCACATATGGGACGATATTTCTTGAAAAACTGTGTTTCATTTTTTGATTAAAATATTAGTCTGTTTTAAAATATTTTTAAACAAATGAGATCTAGTTTGAAAGAGAAATGTCTGTAGTCTTAGACTGTGAAGAGATAATAATTCTACGATCATTTTTTGGCGAGTTATCGTAATCTGAAGATGAAAAAGTCAATATTTTCCCACAAAACATAAAATAAAATAATAAAAAAAAAGTCCGACGAAGATGAGACATGTCTCACTTTGGGCCCCCTATTTTTCTGCATCCATTAGTATCGCTCTCGACCCCATACACCCCAGCGGTTTCGGAGGAGATAGCGTTGCAAGCTTTTGACAGTGTCGGCAGCGGGAGTTAAGTTTTTTTAGAATAGAGAGATTTAATATACCCGAGGCATCGTGTCTTATTAAATTATCAATTTCTTGGTTTTCGTAAATGCTTAGCAAGGCGTCTTATACATCTCCCAAATGGAATCTTAAGGGGGTTTTAAGGCCTCTATCCTACTCTCCCATCTAGTGTAATTCAATGGTTTCAAAGTTAAACCTTGAACATGCTTTAAAAGTATTGCCCATCGAAAAGTAGATGCCAAAAAAATTAATTTTTTTTGGACCATGTTGAAGAAATTAGCGGCTTCCAAGGATGCTTTTGCCATATCATTAACAAGAAGACTGAAAGAGTGGCTACTACACGGAACATAAAATGCTCGCGAATTGTATTGTTTAATTCTAGATTGCACTCCTGCTTTATCGCCCCTCATATTCTACCCGTGGTCGTATCCTTGCCCTCTGACAACCTGCAAATTAAACCCAAGTTATTAAATTCTCCAATTATAATATCAGACATTTGTTTTCCTGTGGATCTTTCGACTGGAAAGAAGCCTAAAATGCTTTCATTAATTTTAATTTCAACATCAGCGTCAAATTTATTGATTGAAACTTATGGGATTACAAGAGTCATTTGCACTACCTTACTAAAGTCAGGAGTGCAGTCTAAAATTAGGGGAAATATTTGGATTTTTTTTTATTTCATCAATAATATGAGACTCTACACTTTGATGTAGCACATCTATTATCTTGTTTAGTAAATTTTTTCCGAGATAATCAGCTTTAGTCTCTTCTTTTTTTAGCACTTTACGGACTTGCTGTTCCATACAAAGATCAAATTTAGATATCAACTCAACTATTTTTACCATGTTTTTATTTACTCGCTTTCTTGTTTCTTTGTGTGTTTGTCCAGTACAAATCTTGCAATCGATTTTTGACTAACTTCCCGACTAGCTAGACATTTGAAACTTTTAGAATAGCTCAGAAAACGATGACAATGGATTACATTAATACTTTTAGCCCTCTTTAAGGAGAATTGAATTCCTTTTCAGTTAATTGGTTTTGTAGAAATGTGCAGCCATTTATCGGCCGGAACGGGAACGAAAAGTTAACTTCCAATTTCCAATCTAAACGCTTGGTTACGCATTTGATACCTCTTTATTACGCATTTGATCATTTTCTTTCAAGTTATGGGAGAATTCATAAAAAAAGAATTTTTTAATTATTTATTAATACATAGAATTGTCAAGTTTATATGATTCAACAGAAAATTTAAAAACGTGGTATATAAAATTTTTATTTATCTTGTAATTATTAAGAAATTACCGTTGTTATACTTAAACAACTTGTCGCTTGTACCATGAAAAGCCAGACCACTTTTTCCAAGCATTTTAGTTGTACGGAGTTTTGCGTTCGAATTCAAAGATGAGCGTGGACTGTTATTAATGAAAAAAAAACATTTTATTAAGCGTAGAAGTGCGGCATCATTTGCCCACACATTATGAGAGCAACTTAAACTCTGAACTTACAGAATTGGCGTGCGCCAAGTACAGTCACATGATCGTCAAGGAGAGGTGTTCCGTCGCCAAGAGGAAGGTTAGCGTTACAATTACGGAACATCCCGCCCGGCATTGAAATATTGTGAATATTTCAAATGCAAAAATACAATGCATAACAAAAAAAAATACAACCTATTTAAAGAAGAAAAGCATGTATCAAAATTAAAAAAACTGATAATTATACACAAAATAAAAATAAAACAATAATTCTTCAATATAGTAAACAAAAGGTATCTCTATATGCCTATTTCTCATGAGAAAAGTTAGTTTGAACAGGCAAAATACTAATTATTGATACAGGTCTCCTATAATAGCCCTTTGGTGTGCGCACATCTACAACTCTGGCGTTTCCGTCAGCACCTGGAATAACTTTGATAATTCTGCCCATTGACCAAGTGCCTATTTGAAGTTGAGATTCTCTTAGTAATACAAGCAACCCGGGGAGTATATTTTACCTGTTAAATAATCACTTGCTGCGTTGCTGCAAATGACTCAAATAATTGGTTTGCCAGCGTTTCCAAATTGTTTGCACCAATTTTTGAGACCTTTGCCACCTGTTTAGCAAATTATCTTTTTTATTTATTAAATTTGGCTCCTGAATGGCGTTAATAGGTTTCCCTATCAAAAAGATTCCAGGCGCTAATACTTGGAAATCACCCGCATCCGTTGATAAATGATAAAGTGGCCTGGAATTTAGAATCACTTCTATGTGTACGATTACTGTTATAAATTCATGTGGTGCAACATGAAAATCTCGTTTGTGATAGTACTGGAATATAAGTTTTACTAGTTTATTATTCGCAGTCAAAACAATTGGGTATCGATGGTCCTAATTTAGATTTGATTGTGTTAGTCATCCACCGATTCTGAATAACCCTTCTGAAACTAGAAATGGGTTTTGGAATTTTAGCTTATTTGTGTGTGTAACTGGAGATCCTTTCTGCAGAGCTGAAATCTCAGTAGGAAAATACCTTACCTGTATGTGTTTAATCATATATTTCTTAGACCTCACAAACTCCTCAAGCTTAAGGAAAACCTTGTGATTTTCAAGCTTTCTGCAATTATTTAAAAACCTATAGATAAATGTTAAAATTCTAATTAGTTTAGGAAAACTATTTGCAAGACTAATCAAATTGTCAAAAAAATCTGTCAGTGTTCACAGTTAAAGTTAATTTAGAAGGCGTTTTAAGCTCGTCAAGATAAAGTTTATCTTTCAAACTATTGGGCTGTTGAGCAATATTTTGCTTTGGAATGTCCAGTTTTGAAGACTCTGGTCCCTTCCACCAAAGTTCGCAATCTGCAAGAGCTTTCGCATCTAGTCCTCGTGAAACAAAGTCAGCTAGGTTGCAGTCCGATGGGATGTGTCGCCACTGGAAATCCTTGGACAGCCGCTAAATTTGAGATACTCTGTTGCTCACCAAGGTTTTAAGCAAATTTGAAGTATTTATCCATGCAAGAGCTACAGTTGAGTCGGACCATAGCTGCACAGAATCTACGTTATGTCGCAGAGCTTCTAATACCTTCTGGGTAAGCTGCGAGAGAAGCAGACATGCTGACAGTTCAAGTCTGGGAATTGTTATGGTTTTCATCGGCGCCATGCGTGATTTACTGCAAAGAAGTTGATTTGTTTTATGATTTTCTTCGGACACAACTTGCACATATATTACAGCCCCGTGTGCTGCTGAAGAAGCATCAGCAAAACCGTGCACAACAATAAAGTTAACATCTGGTTTTAGAACATATCTTGGCACTTTGATGGATTCTATGTCCGTTAATGTTCTAATACAGGTTTCCCATTGATGCGAGAGATCTGGAGGCAAAATTTCATTCCATTCCAATTTCAGCAACCACAACTGTTTCTGCACGGTGAATTAAATGACCAGGAAAATATTCCAGACGTAAAAATTGAAGGAAGAAGTGATCCAATTTCAATCATCATTCTAATGTATCAACTGACTTACTCAATGGTTTATTCGAAAAGTATTCCTCACTTTCGAAAATCATACGTATCTTGGCGTATTGCCAACGATATAAACACAAATGTAACAAGAGTCATGTTTCGAATAGTTCTACAGCGAATCATACCGCGCCAGTTACATTTTCTGAAATAAAAATTGCTGAACAAACAATCATTAAATGGATACAAAATGAATATTTTGAATATGAATTCAGGTGTATCAGAGACAAAAGAAACTTCCCTAAGAAAAAAAAATTAACTTCGTTCCCTCCATCCTTTCATTGACGAAAACGGTCTTCTTTGGGTGGGAGGTCGTATTCAAAGTTCTACACTAACTTGTAACGTTAAACATCCAATCATTCTTTCAACATATAAAATTTGTGATTTAACAACAGATCCTTTTACAGCTGCCCTGAGGAGGATTTCTGCTCGCCGTGGTGCTCCACGTCACATTTATAGTGACAAAGGAACAAATTTTGTTGGAGCGCACCGAAAATTACATGAATTACAACAATTGTGGAACTCTTTGCCGATCAGCGAATCAATTTTTAAATATCTGACGCAATCATCAATTGAATGGCATTTCATCACCCCTAGTGCTCTCGATTTTCCCCTGGGAATCTGCCATTCTATCTACGAAATTTCATCTAAGAAGAGTAGTAGGCGACACTCTTCTAACATTCGAAGAGTTAACCACTTTGCTTACGCAGATAGAAGCTCTCTTAAACTCACGACCCAAAACTTACATTAACACCGCTGATTCTGGGACCATAAATACAGTATTTTAACAGCTTCGTATTTCATCACAGGTAGTGTACTTCCAGCAGTGCCCGGTGACTTTCCTTCTACACCGCCTTTCAAAAATAGATGGAATCTCCTCCAGTATCTGAAGCGTGGATTTCGGAAGCACTGGCGTCGTGCATCTCAGCGTCAGTGTTCCCAAGACAACTTGTACTATAACTATGCCCCCAAGAGAAACTCTGATACGTACTACCATGAAGCTACAGAAGGAGGAGCAGCTAAATGTTAAAAATGTGTCTCACATTTTGTCGCCGCCACTAGATGGCGCGCGTGTGCAATAGCGGGCGGCTTAGAGACGTACAACCATACGCTTTAATATGGATTTTTCGTATTTTTCCTATCGAAAACAAGTTGTTTTATTTTAGTGCGTATTTAATATGAATTTATTTATTCAATTTAACAATTGTTTATTTTCATTCAAAATCTTTATTTCAAGTGCTTTTTTTGCTACAATTCATTAAAATTCTTAAAGGAAATGAGTAAATAAACTTTTTCAGAATAATTGTGCATTGGTTTCAGAATAAATGAATTCAGAATTTTGCAATAATTTAATAATTAAGGAAATGAAATTATAGAAAAGAATTGTAAAGAAATTTTTTTATCATTGTTCATAATCTCTTATGGAAAAAAATGTGAGAAAATGTAAAAAATAATAAATATATTTTATAGAATTATTTAAACAAAAATTCATAACATAAGAAGAAAAAGGTGAAAATCTTGAGTAAAATCAAAAATAAAATATACGACTAGTTTAAACCAAGGCTACCGGCCAAACCAGCCGGACATTTCATTGCGAATCCTAAATTACCGGCTGGTCCAATTTCCAAACATGATGCGCAATGACGTTCTGCGTCGGCCGGTCCATTAGTCAGGATTTCTCGGCAAACGGCTGGCCGGTTGCCTAGCCACAGCCCGATATGTAGAGACAAAGCCGGCCGCCTGGCTGTAGCATAAGTGTCACAAATTTTCAATTCAATTCAGTTATTCTACAACTTATCATTGCATTCAATTTCTTGTAATCTTAGCAAATAAAAGCTTATGCCCGTGACTATAAAAATTCGCAACTTGTAAAATTGATCACGGACTGAAATAACATTACAGATGATGCTGGGAAAATAAACGGGTATTCAAGAAAGTTTAATTAACAGGTATTTTTTTCTTGTATGAGAGAGCTGTTTTGTTTTGATGTTGAAAAGGATATTTATGATATCTACCTACATCATTCATTATAATATGCTTGTTTAAAGTTTAAAGTCAACGCATTTCAAAGAGGATGGTTTAAAAGTAATACTTGATATCTAAACCTGAAATTCTTAGTAAGGCAAAGATTAATTACTTAACACTTCCCAACTGTACACCATTATTAGTATATTATATATAAAACTGTGTAATTTTCTCTGCACCATGTATTGTCAATACTTCTTTGTTAGAAAAATTTCAAGACTTACAAAATCTGTAGTAACTGATACTTATGACAGCCTGCATATGTTATTTAAAAAAATTTCTTGTTATTGTAAAAATTATATTTGTGTCAGTTTAAAACTAGATTTAAATTATCTGCTCTCTTACCTGCATATGCTTTATCCTCTACAGATTATTTTGTACAGGCAACATTTATAACTGCTTTCTTGCTATTCAGGTCTTGGGTAATATTTTAAAATAACTGATTCATTTTTAAACTTTTAACACATCGGTTTAAAAATCTAAATCGGAATAAAAAATATTGAGTGCAATGTTACGAGAGGGTTTTTCAGAGAATGTTGATGATTCCATGTTAGTTTATGGTAGTGATGATGGAGTGGCCTCCAACTAGCCAATAAACTTGGAAATCATTTTCTTAAAATGGATTTGAGTATTGAATGAGCTATATGATTCCAACGTGATTTAAAAATAATTCTGTCATGTTATGAAGAATTCATCATATAAAGAACGAACACAAATAAAATCACAGCATCTGGTAACCAAATTCGTATTGAAAACCAGTGAAATAAAAGAAACACAAGATGTTAATTTTATTAGAGACACACTTGTAGATATATCGCCATTAAATATTTCCAGGAGTAAGAGTGATTTTTTGTCATTGATCAACAACAGTAAACAAGCATATTTCTTGTCTGGAAGTGACACAGAATGACTAAATGTCATATGTATGTATATATGTATAAGTAGAAAATTATTTCAATTTATTTTTACCAAGTTTGACTGTTATACTTTTTCAATTTAAAAAACAACCCGTATAAACATTATTAAAATTAATTTAGTAGACTGTCTTTTACATATTTATTCAATTTCAGTCAATCGATCCGTATTTCATATGTACATTAAATTTTTTTTATTAAATATATTTGGATGGAATGTATCTCTAATTTTTATATGTTCACTGTATCTTTTTTTTTACTTTTTTTCTTTCTGCATGGTAGTCTGTGTAATGTATCACCCTTGCAAAATGAGAATCGGGTGTATATAGTTTCTGTCCTTAAGATCAGTTTTAGTGAAATTGATGCTTGCTATTTTAGGATTTATGTATCCTACCCCCCCTTCCCCTCCTAGAGGTAAAAAATTTTTATTGAATATAAAGTTACAGCAGTAAAATTGTCAAAAATACAGTTTTGAAATTTCTGGTGCTCTTTATTTTTCTCAGTGCACCAGAAATATGTTGTATAATTATGCTGTAAGGAAATATGCATCACATGAATTATAATTCTGGATGAAAATAAGTTAAAAGAGGTGTTAGAGGATTATATTAAACCATCTATATAAAAGATATCTTTGCCCAAAATATCAAAATATTGGCTCTTAAGTTTTTATTTTGCATAAGGAAAGTATGCATGAACATTTTTTACAAGTTCTTTTCTGAAACTGATTAAATTTTCTGAATGGAAGTCAGTGATTTGCCAGAAGATTTATCTTTCTTTCGCAGCCATTTTTATATCTTTGAATGGTACAGATGCATCCCCGCCCCTTGCCAACTTTGGTGATTTTGTGTATGGTGTGGTAACCATGTGATTTTGGCGAGATTTTGTTTTTTGTGGCAACCCAGTTTTAATGATTAATCGTATGAGCTTGTTTATGTGATTTATTATGGCGGCCATGTTGTTGCAAAATATGAATGATGTATTTTGGATAATATTAGATGTAGATTTTCGAGAGTGAGGCAAAATGGTAGGGGTTGTTAGGGATATAAAGTGGGAGGGATTTAAAATTTCTGTTAAAAGTGTTGAATAATGTTTAATATTTTTGGGGGTTATTTTGATATTTCTATTGTGCTTTTTTCTTGTGCATGCGTCATTGCTTCTGCATTTCACGTTATGATAACGTAGCAGTTGATTTTAAATATGCTGCTTAAAGTTAAATGTTTTTTGTCTTCTAGAGTATAGTTTGTGGAAAAATGAGTGACATGATTGAATAGAGTTTGTTGTTTAGGATGCATGAGTGTGTAATAGGTTTTTGTATGGAGAATTGGCATTTACACGTACAAACCAACGGCTAGGGATTTCTGTAATGTTTTTGGAAGTTTCATACAACCAGTGAAAGGTATGTTTGCGACTGCTGCAAACCACCGGCTGAGGATTTCTGAAATGTTTTTGTAAGTTTAATACAGCCAGTGGTAAGTTTGTTTTCAACTTATTTGTTATTTCTTGGTCGTTAGTGATGTTTTTGTTTACATTTTACAATTTAAGCCTAATTGGTCTGCGGAAACGGGAAAAGTTTGCGTCAACTTTTCACCAAGGTGTATGCGTCTGACACGTCTGTTCCCTTTGCATTACATGTTTCTTACTCACTATCTGTTTTGTTGACAGTTTGTTACGTATAACTTTGCTTTAAACATAATTTTTAGAACATAAATTGAAACTTAATTTATAGAAATCTCATGAATAAGAAATTTGAAGAATTGACATGATATCTACATTTCAAAATTTCTAAATTAACTAAATATAATAAGATAACAGTGTATAACAGTTAATTACATTGCACTTTTGTTCATTAAAATATTAATATACATTAAACAATAAAAATTTAATGTGATGCATAAAGACAAAAATAGGATGGTGGTCGTATTTCCTTTTTTATGTACATTTAAAAGAAAGAAAAGCTAAAAAGTAGCTAGACCTTTTTATATTTTATTCTCAGAACAAAATTTCTTTCAGTTCAAATTTTGCTAGATTTTTTATCACGAAGGTTATTTACAAATTAATGAAATTTTAATTTCCTTATTTCTACATGTTCTGTAGACCGTATTGCAAGACTGTTGAGTCTCTACTCTGATATCGTTAACCTCAGGTATGTTTGAATAAATTTTAATCGTAAAAAGTTTCCTTTTTCCCAATGCTAGAGTTTCATGAATTGTTAAAAATATCCTTAAAGACATATAAACATCTGAAAAGCCAGTAGCTGTCATTTGTAGCAATTGTTGAATTTTTCTAGTGTTTCCGTAACAAAAGGTTTTAATACTTCCATTTCTTCAACCAGCATATAGCTATCTACATCTATATCTATTTTAGACTTGATTTGGTCATTATTCTGAATCATTTTTATATCTCTCAAGGCAGTTTCTAATGCTGATGCATGTTCCTGATGTTTATTCTGTGGAATCATGTCGAATTAACTTGTCTAGCTTTATAGAGCATTTGTTGAAAACAATGCACCTCAAATATTTCGTTCCAGGTACTTATTGGTTCATCTGCATTCTTATAATTAAATATCCTTTTTCATGTTCATGAATGTGTTTCTCCGAAATTGTGGTGTGACTTCTAAATCAGTCACAAGCACTGTGGCTCTTACTAAAACTTGTTCGAAATCAGAGTGGCTATATTTTGCCTGGAATTCTAGAAGATTTCTAAATGATCACAGTACTTCCTTTGAGACATATTTTAAATTTTTCTTCGTGTGGGGCTCTGTACTAGCATGGGACTGAATTGCTTCCAATAAATCCAGCACTGCCTTTCATGATCATTTCCTTACATATTTTCTATCCTTTCATTCATAGTGTTTCTAACATTGTCTTATGATTAATAATCTTTTAATCTGGTGGTGAACTGTGGTGAGTTTGGTTTCACAGACTTATTAAAAATTTATGAAGAGAACGCTGATAAGTAGCCAGAATTTGTTGTCTTGATATAGACAAGTAAATCTACTCAGGGTAGAAAAATTGTGGCATTTTGTACCTTTCACATTGCATGTTATCCCATTGAATTATCATTTGGTAAATCAAGATTCAGTAGGTATTTAACCCTTCAACTATTTAAAGAAGTTTTTCAGAAACTTACAAAATTTGTAAGCCTCTTTTCACAAGAGAATCTCTGTAGAAAATCTTCTACTTTCAGCTTTTGGCTTTAATTGTTCTTAACTTGCTACAAGAATAAGCAAGAAATTTATATCCTGAAAAAACTTTATAACCTAGCCTTCCCATTTCTTTGAACTCTGACTACAATGATTTCTCATTCATCATGTCTGTTGCTAAAAAATATGTCTGAAGTATGATATTGATGCTGTTGTGATGACATTTCACTCCAAAATGTTAGTTTTGGTATTTTCCTCCCTCCAATCCTCCAGTGTGTTCTGTTAAGGAGCTGAACTCTGCAGGTGTGCAAGGTGCTTTGTATGCATAGCAGTGATAATGCAGGGGCAGGGAAAGCATTCAATTACTTTAAGTTTTTAGTGGATTCTATTTAGATTTTTGTTATAAATTTCCTCTTGCTTCTCGCTATTATTGGGGTATTATTTCTCACTTTAGTTCTGTAGGAATGAATATAGATGACAGAAAGCCTTCAAGATGTGAATACGAAGACAAAAAAAGGAAAGAAAAAAAGCAATAGTTTGTCAGGAAATCAGACAATTCCGAATTAAGTCTAGTATCTCCTTGAAAATCCAACATGTCCTGAACACTGTAATTTAAAAATTGTCAAAATGTGATATTTGTATTCATAGGTATATATGCAGTTATGTTCACAACTTAATGCAAATTTATGTTAACATATTCATGGTGTTGTGTGGCATTTTCTTGCACCTTATTTTACCACTTTTATGTCTCCTCACCTAGTTTTAAGTGATGATTTGTTGAGAAACCTGAAAGTAGCTCTGAATTTTATCAGAAGCTTTTAATTGAAATTTGAAGTTTGTAAGTATTCGGAAATTACAGTGACCATAGCTTTCACTTATACGCCATGTTGTAAATCAATACAAGTTAATAAGATTTAAATGCAATTCCATAAATTTCTTTGATGAAATGCATGAAGGAGTTTATCAATATATTTGCCTGCAAATTAATGGATGACTAAAAGCCACCTCCTCCTCTGGCACCCGTTAGTAATCTGATATGTGGAGTTCTCTTAAATTCCTTTCCAGTGAAGGCATATAATAATTAGCTTCTTATACTCATCTTCTACTCACTGATCTAATCACAAATGTTATTGATTGTAACTCTCTTCCTCTAGAAATGGTAGTTATGTTTTAATAGTTTCAAATGCTCCTAATCCAAACCGTACACCTAATATCTTGAGTTTTCTATTTATTTTCTTTTTTTTTGCATTCTGGTCTTGAAGATGAATTATCCATAATTGTTAACTGCCTTGTACCAGTCTGTAAATATTTTATACTCTAATGAGATTTATATAAAAGAATTTTGCCTTTCAATTTATTTTCATAGGGTCATTCCGTGTCAAATCAACACACTGATTTTACATCACCATTTCAGATTTGAATGAAATTTGGCACACAGTTACTTTTCACATAAATTAAGAAAAATACCAAATTTTGTCGAAAAATATCAACCCGTTTTGAAAATGTACCCCTGTGAAAGTTCAAAAAACCTCGATAGACCAGTTTTCAAAATGACCTAGAAGCTTTCCTAATTAAGCTAGGGAGCTAAGATTGGTGGTATTTTAAAGCAATTTTAAAGACCTTTTCAATGATATATAACACATACAATTTATTCTAATGAAATTTAAATTTTAATTTTTCAAAATGCTCATTTTCAAAAAATTTCAAAATTTTTTGAATAATACTTTATATAATACTGAAATGATTGTATAAGTTTGAAAGTGGGATCTGTATGGGTTCATGTTAAAATATTGCATTGAATATCGCATTCCTGATTAGAAAACACGAAATTACTTAATTTTGCGATTAGTTACATTGGTTTTGTATAAATATCAAATAATTACCAGATCATGTATTTATTGCGTGAAGTTCTTGTACATTTCATTTATTTGTAAAACTTCATTTTCTGACAATCTGTATACTCTCACTGTTGGAGTTATAGGGTTTACAAAAGATATGATTTGAATGATAGAAACCCACAGTATATCTGGCCTACTTGGGTGAAGGTCCTGCTGGATGTAGAAAAGACACCTTTACTTCATCATTTGTTTTATTTTTTGCCAACACGTATGGAAGCCACCAGTTATGTTCATATGTAACACACACATAACCTTTTACTTCTGAAAGTTGAAGTCTATATTCTGATAGCCATACTTTTTCAATAACTGATTCAGATGCATGAGAAAATGTCTTGACCTTAACTTTTGATATACTTGAAGCTACGGGGATAAATCCATGTAATTTCTGAGTACCTTTAATAGTAATGGATTTACTGTGACGATTTACAAGAAAATTTTCTGTATGGATGTATTCATCTTCATTGACGAATAAAAAATTGACTGATGGAATATTTTCTACAGCCCACTGGTACAACTGTATTGGTGTCATAATTTGGTTTTCGTATCTATGCTGTAAGCTTGCCCTAGCTGCTAACCTCTTTACTGTGCCACCAACACCATCACACGGTCCTTTACCATGTGCAGTGGCGGAAAAATGCCACTCAGCTTCTACATTAAAATCGCTTTTGTGGAAACACAAGTTGGTAAAATTCTTCTTGTTTTTATATTGGGCAGCTGAACCATCGGAATAGTAAAAGATCCTTTTTATCCTTTCAAACTTCGTTTTCAAAAAATCAGTCATTTTTTTCTGAAAGCAATACATTGCTACTGTGTTATGTTCTAAACATTCAGATATTACAACTAAACTCACATGTTTTATCTTTCCTTCGCCTTTGTAATAAATTACAAAAGGGTGGACAGTGGCTTGTTCACTGGTCCAGTGATAACTTTGGACCTCATCTTGTAAAATAAACGTGTAGTTCTCAGAAAAGTCACACGTTACAACTTACTCCGCATCTGTCAAATTGTTCTTGATTTCATTAATAAATGAAGATTGCTGCTTGGCAATAAAATCATGCCGAGCAAGAACAGGAAGCTTTTCACAAAACAGATCAATGAATTCTGTTGTGGATTTCTCTAGAGTTTCTAAATTGCATTGATCAACAGAAATCCATTGTCGAAAAGTTACTTTTTCAACCATGTTCTCATCAAATACATTTTCTAACATGTCTTTAATTTCTCCATTTCCAGGACAAGACGAACATTCTCCCAAGTAACAAGCTATTGAAGCAGGATTACATAATATTTTAGCAAGGCAATGTTTATATGTTTTTAATTTACCATCAGTTAGTGCATCAAGTTTAGTATTTTCAATCATTAATTTAATATTTTGATGGGTAGTGCATACACAAACTGTATGAGTTCCACTTTGACCAGCTAGTATACAATACTTAGGCCTGAGTTCAGCAAATTTAGAAAAACTTACTTTCATATATGGATATTTTTCTTTATATGATCTGTAAACTTCCATTAAATTACATAGAACTAACCGTTTGGATAGTTTCACTTTCTTTCCATTTTCTGTTCGTATAGATATACAATCTTTCATCCCTGGCAATATTCTACTTATTTCATCACTTTCATAAGAAGCCTTTATGTTTCCAGCAATTTCTGCAGAAAGACTTTCCAGGCTTCTGATTAGGACTTGCTAGAATGCCTTTGTCTTGCAAGAGTTTTTTTGATTTCCTGACCATATAATTAGGAGCATTAAATTCTCGCATAATTTTCCGTATACTCCATGTTTCGGGCAAGCAGGTCAGTATCATAATTTTTTTAACTTTTGAAGTAGAGTTAGAAAATTGAATTTTAAGATTGTTTAAAATTGCTTCTTCTGGTGCCTCATTCTCACTCTCTGAAGATTTTTCAGCATTTGTAAAAAGTTCACATCTCATCGCAGAATTGATCTTTTTTATTTTATTTGATGCATAACCTTTGCTTTCTTTTTTTCTTTTATCAATAGGAGATTCTCCCAATTCATGTAGTGAGACATTAAGCGTTTCTAAAATTTCAGACTTTGGAGTAAAATTTTGATCTTCATCTAAACTATCAGAATCATCATTTTCTCCAGATTGTTGGCATAATTCATTCTTTTTCAAAAGATACAGCTGTTTTCTGCAAGAATGACAGACTTTTGCTGTTTTTGGCATTTCTTTGTAATGATCTATCATCCAGTCTGTAACTTCCCTCAATTTGCTTTTGTCTCTTACTCTGTGAATATTTTTCTTAAATGGATTGAAACACTGTCCAGTAAAATGCCTTTGATCAGCCATATTTTAAATTTCATACAAGATTAATCTCTTTACATATAATATTTAATATTTATATTATACTTTAATTGAATAACAAATTTTTAATATTAAAAATATATATATGTGATATATTTTTTAGCATTAAATCATAAAAAAAAATTATTTAAGTATTAATTTTAAGTAGATACAAAAGAATTAAAGTTTAAATATAAATATTTAACTTTTTTAAAGTTACTATATACAAAAATTAGAAAATTCAATATATTCACTAGTTTGTCTAAATCTCAGTAAAAATCAAACACATCTGACTGAGAGCTTATCAGCTTGCAGACTGAGTTAGAAGGGAGCCTGATAGGCTGTGACTAACAAAACATATCTGGACGTGCACTGTTCTGTAGAAGCCTGTTTTGGTTTGCAAAGCATGTGCAGCTCTGTTGAATTCTGAAGTGGAAAGATTTTGTAATACAGGACTTTCAAGATACAATAATTACTTTTATAATCTAATTTAATAAATAATATATTTAAAATACAAATAATCATGATCTTTACAATCATTTCAGCAATATAGTAGGTACAAAATGAAATTTTAAAAATAAATGAAATCCCAAGAATTTCAAGCAATACATATATATATATATATATATATATATATATATATATATATATATATATGCACTAATGTATTTGATATCATACAAAACTAATATGATTACTTTCATATCTTAAATTTTTTTTCTAATTTTCTAGGCTTTAAAATATATTGTATTAAGTAATTTCGTGTTTTCAAATCAGGAATACTGCATTCAATGCAATATTTTAACATGAACCCATACAGATCCCACTTTCAAACTTATACAATCATTTCAGTACTATATAAAGTATTATTCAAAAAATTTTGAAAATGCGCATTTTGAAAAATTCAAAATTTAAATATAAATTTTATTAGAATAAATTTTCTAAGCCCTAATTGTGTTATATATCATTGAAAAGGTCTTGAAAATTGCTTTAAAATGCCACCAATCTTAGCTCTCTAGCTTAATTAGGAAAGCTAGGTCGTTTTGAAAATTGGTCTGTCGAGGTTTTTTGACTGATTTTTTGAACATTCACAGGGGTACATTTTCAAAACACGTTGATATTTTTCGATAAAGACTTCTTAATCTATATGAAAGTTAACTGTGTGCCAAATTTCCTCAAAATCTATGAGGGTAAGGTAAATTTTCTTGAAAATTGTGTTGATTTGACACGGAATGACCCCATAGTAACAATAACTTGTTTTGCCAGTATCCTCACCTGATTTTCTGTACAAAATCAAGAAAAATTATGTTTTATTTTTTCCTGTCAAGTGTATTACTTCTAAGGATTTAAATTTATTATTTCATATATGTGTGGAATTTCCTTACTTTAGAAGGAGGGAAAGGAAAAATAGTTTATGGGAAGTAATTTATAAAAAGACCGTAAAGTATTTTATATGAAGAAAACAGTTTATATTTCACCATGTAGGGAATTTTATATGACTGTACATTTTGTTTTTAATTTACTTACCATTTAAAAAAAAATTGATTTCTATGAGCAATCACCCAGCACTCCCTCTTGGAAACTTTTTTCCTCCTGGAAAATAAACATTCAGTATAGGAAGAAAGGTCTTAGAAATGTACAAGTAAAGCATTAAAGGCACCTGAAGTATTTCTCATAGACTTCAATAGGTCCACACATAACCTTTGAAGGGTTTGATTCAGATTATATTATTTGAAGAATCACATAAAAGCGCTTATTGCACAGTAGATGAACAGGAAGAAATTTGAAGAATTTATATTATTGTCAATTCTAATCTATATATACAGAGGCTGTTCACAAATTTTTTTGGACGATGTATATTGTATTCACAAAACTAAATTACATAAAATTCTTGTGTTTTAAATGTTCTATTTGACATCCCTTATTCAGAACTATCTTTCGACACCGCAATTTCCAGTATATTAAGGCCTTTTGAAGTGTTAGAAGAGGTATTCTATCCCATTCCTCCTGAACAGCTTTCCAGAGTCCTGTAAGGGTTTTGGGACGACGTTTGGATAATGTAGATTTTAAAAGTCCGAAAGCACAAAAATCCATAGGTGATACATTGGGAGATTTAGTAGGGATATCAGTGAAGGGTATGGCCTTGATACCAATTTTGTTCCATTTCTTTTAAGAAATTTACAGTGGATTTTGATGTGTGACTACTAGCTTTGTCCTGATGGAGTCTCACAGATTGATGGCACTGTGGGTAAAGCGATGGTATTTCATTAAGAAAAATTGTCGATAAAATATGTTCCTGATAGTATTTGAAGTTGACATTTTTTCCACTCTCTTTATTTTTAACTTGCCATTATAAGAAAAACCAGCAACAATCATGAATCCCTATAAAAAAACTTTCGATTCTTTGAACCATGTACTTGAATTTTTTTCTCCCCTTTTATGATAATAAATGGCTCTTTTTTTGTTGCAATCATTTAAATACACCCATGATTCATCTATTGTGACAATTGTTTTCCATTTTTCTTTGGATAAGTGTTTCTCATATAGAATTCTGCAGCGTGTCCTGCGTTCAGCGATATGATTTGGAAGAAGACGATGCACATTGCGTTTTTTTGCTTTCTTAAGATTTAAATCAACGTTTATCATTTTGTTTACAGTGGACACCGAGCATTTTAATGATTTTGCAACTGTCCTTTGACTAGGAGGATTTTCTTTTAACATTAAACCACGTACCTTTGCAATAGTGGAAGATGTCCGTTTTTTCCTTGGATACTTGTTTGGAATTTTTGTCCCACTTGAGGCTCCAATTTGATGTTTTTTTCCTTTCTTGTTGACGGTATTACCCATCGACGCTTTAGATATCACAAAACCATGACTCTGACATCGATTTTGGATAACGGAGTATGCATATTTCTCTTCGGAAAGATCATAAATGTAGCCTTCTAACCACTACTTTGTTATAAACGCCATTTTGAATAAAAACAAAACTTTCAATCCGTAGACGATAATTTTGACTTTAAAAACATAGTACAATTGCAATTATTTCTTTTGCAGCAAACGAATTTTTATTACCGCTTACCAAAATTGTCTAAAAAATGTGCGAACAGCCTCTGTATGTATAAAATAATTCCGTAACTGACTGACTGACATATAACGCACAGACAAAATCGCTGGACCAAAAGAGCTAAAATTTTGCATGGCGATTCTTCATAAACTGTAGGGGTGCACTAAGAGATTTTTGAAAAATTCTTAGATTTTTCAAATTAAATTTTTTAGCTGTTTTTGAAACATTCTTTAAAGTTTGCATTTAAATAATAATTGGAGGGTTATAACATTTATATCACAAGAAAGATCCTAAAAATTCCTTTCAAATGAAATCCTTTTCGAATCTACCTCTATTTTCTGAATTTTGGTGAATTTTTAAAGATTAATTTTTAGAATTTAATTTATTAAATGCTGATCACGTGGTTTCTTTTCTGTTTGTGGTACTTTAAATTAATTTATCGTCACCTGCATAACAACGAAATAAATTGACAATTTTTTTTCTTTTTAATTCGGCAGACGATTGTACATTATCTAAAAAAATATTAAAATACAGTAAAAGAAATGTTCCTCAAACTGTACTATATTAACTGTATAACATTTAGTATGTTCTATTAGATTTAATTTCAATATTTTCTTCTACATTATTTTGTCTATAAAAATATCCTTTACGATTTTTTTCTTTTGGCATTCATTGCATACAATGACAGTTGTATTTAATTTGAATGTACTCCGTAGTGAAGTACGGGTTTTCAGCTAGTATACTATATACACAAACATATATATTAAAATGTGGAGACAGCGTGGAGAGAAATATCTGTCGCCGCCAAACAACAATCGGAGCAAATATGCCTAAGCAAAACCATAACACACATATTCTTTGTTATTTCCTGAAATTAATTTATGCATTTTATAAGATTTATGAATTATTAATTTGATGGTAACCGACCTCTTTAATCAGATGTAAATCCCTGGAATTTCGTCGAGTATTAGACTCAATAATAAATGATAAAATTATTTTGAATTACCGACAACTAAAATAAATATAACGGAAAAAATATGAATATTGCTTATCCATTGTTGATTGGGTCGGTATCATTAGTTTTATGGTGATTCCTACAAACTGAAACATGCAAAATCTCTGCATGTCCTTATGATCTATCAGGACAAAGGAATAAGAATGTCTTAAGGAACCTCGTGCCCTAATTGAAATAAATTTAAAATTTTCTGTAGTTTTTTAATTAATTCAGAATATTAAACATCAGAACATCAATGAAATTTCTAAAATCTCAGTTTGTACATTTATCTCATTTCCTAGCAGACATTTTTATATAACTTTTATATATTGCTATTGATTTTACGTGAAAATTTATAAAAAAAATTTAATGGTACTGTTAGTATATCTCATTCAAATTCCTTCCTCCTCTTTTTGCAGGTTCGGGGTAAAGATTGTTAGGTGCGAAACTGAAATGTTCGTGATATTCACAACTTTTGAAGTTCAAGGTATTGCTGGCAGTTACCGTTTTCAGATCACAGCGTAAATAATCTTCGCCATGCCACACGAGCAAATGTATATTTCCAGTGAAAATGGGCCTTCCAACGAAAGCTATTCCAGCGAAAAGAGATGTTTGAAAAGATTTTCTCAACGGAGTCAGTTGACAGTACATCTTAGCACTCCCACAGATGAGAACCCTTTCGCTTGCACTGTCTGTCAGAAGAGATTTTCTAAACAGAGTAATTTAGTAAGACATCTACGCACCCACACGGGAGAGAAACCTTTCGCCTGCACTATATGTGGGAAAACATTTTCTCAACAGGGTAATTTAAAAACACATCTCCGCACCCACACGGGAGAGAAACCTTTCTCCTGCACTGTATGTGGGAAAGCATTTTCTCTACAGTGTTATTTAAAAAAACATCTCCTCGTCCACACGGGAGAGAAACCTTTCGCCTGCATTGTATGTGAAAAAAGATTTTCTCGACAGTTTGATTCAATAAGACATCTTCGCGCCCACGCAGGAGTGAAACCTTTCTCCTGCACGGTATGTGGGAAAGTATGTTCTCGACAGGGTGATTTAAAAATACATCTCCGCGCCCACACGGGGGAGAAACCTTTCGCATGTATTGAATGTGGGAAAAGGTATACTGATCAACGTGATTTAAAGAAACATCTCCGCACCCACACGGGAGAGAAACCTTTCACCTGCACTGTATGTGGGAAAGCATTTTCTCAACAGGGTGATTTAAAAATGCATTTCCGCGCCCACACAGGAGAGAAACCTTTCACCTGCAGTGTATGTGGGAAAGTATGTTCTCGACAAGGTGATTTAAAAAAACATCTCCGCGCCCACACGGGAGAGAAACCTTTCGCCTGCACTGTATGTGGAAAAAAATTTTCTGAACAGAGTAATTTAAAAACACATCTCCGTACCCACACGGGAGAGAAACCTTTCGTCTGCACTGTATGTGGGAAAAAATTTTCTGAATCGAGTATTTTAAAAACACATCTCCGTGCCCACACGGGAGAGAAACCTTTCGGATGCACTGTATGTGGAAAAACATTTTCTCAACAGGGTAATTTAAAACAACATCTCCGCGTCCACACAGGAGAGAAACCTTTCGCATGCACTGTATGTGGGAAAGCATTTTCTCTACAGTGTTATTTAAAAAAACATCTCCTCGTCCACACGGGAAAGAAACCTTTCGCCTGCACTATATGTGGGAAAACATTTTCTAAACAGGGTAATTTAAAACAACATCTCCGCGTCCACACAGGAGAGAAACCTTTCGCATGCACTGTATGTGGGAAAATATTTTCTGGACAGGGTGATTTAAAAAAACATCTCCGCGTCCACACAGGAGAGAAACCTTTCGGATGCACTGTATGTGAAAAAAGATTTTCTCGACAGTTTGATTTAATAAGACATCTTCGCGCCCACACTGGAGAGTAACCTTTCGCATGCACGGTATGTGGGAAAGTATTTTCTCGACAGGGTGATTTAAAAAGACATCTCCGTGCCCACACAGGAGAGAAACCTTTCGCCTGCACTGTATGTGGGAAAACATTTTCTCAACCGAGTATTTTAGGCAGACATCTCCGCGCCCACACGGGAGAAAAACCTTTCGCTCGCACTGTATGCGAGAAAAGATTTTCATTGTCGGGGAATTTGTAACGCGTATCCTTATCCATGGAGGAAAGACTTGGTCTGCAAGATTTGTGAGAAAAGCTTTTGTGAACTCGATCATTTAAAATAACTTGTTCGTACCTACACAGGAGAAATCTTTCGTCGTGGCTGTGTGAGGAAAGATTTTCCTTTCAGTGTGCTTTAAAAGCGCATCTCCTTACCCATACAAAAGAGAAAACTTTCGATTGCGCTATATATGAGAAACAATTTTCTACAGAGTGCAATTTAAAAATAGAAACCCTGTCGTCTGCACTGTATGAAAGATAAGTTTATGGCTTGAGAAGACATGGAAAACGCATCTCCCTACCTATTCAGGGATGTAACCAACTCTGTACTACCGTATGAAACGTGATTTTTTTGCGCAAAGAAATATTTTTGTTTCACCGTAGTGAAAATGTCCTTGAAAATGGAATTCAAACTCAGGTTTGATAGTGTTTATTTAGAGGAAATATCGCACATAATTATCTCTTGGAATTAATTTAGTGTTTTATGACATTAATTATTTTTAAATATATCAGTGCGATATCGTTCATGATCTACGATCCCTGGGCATACTTGATCCACCAAATGGATTGAAGTAAAAAAACCTGTTATTATACATGTTTATACTGCAGGAAAGGGTGTTATGAAATGCCACTTATGCAGTACTACTGTTTTTTCTTTTTGCTAAATACAGTTGCCTCTCTGTTTAAAGACGATATGGGAAATGTTATTTTTTCACAATTTCTGTTTAAGGGCGATCTCTACTTAAGGACGATTTTTCACCCTTGAAAGTCATTAAACAGAGATCCAACTGTATTTAGTTGCAATTTTTAAGATTTAACTGTTTTTTCTACATGTGCTTTGTTTTGTAAACGAAGAAATATATATGTATAATGATATATAAATATATACTTTGCGGCTTCATTTCGATACTGGATTAATTTTCGCTTTTGTCTCTTTTTTAATCATTTTTAATTAATTTAATTTTTATTATTTTATTACAAGATTTTTTTGTGATGTCAGCCAATGTAATATTTAATGCATGGGGCATCTAGTTATACCATTATATTAGATATCGTCTAAAAAATTTTTTGTGGGAAATATATAATTTTAATTCTGAACTCAGCTCTAGAATAATGCTTAAAAATTTTTGAATTACGCCAAGTCTCGTCTATCGAATAATAGACTCTTTAATATATTTGGACAGGACATGTGATCATCTGCTCTCACTCTGAGTGGTACCGGTAATCTAGGCATAGAGTTCCGGCATAGAGCGGAAACCTTTGGAAGTGACGTTTCATATTTTAAGACAAGTCCGATTGGTATTTAACCCTCTGAAGGCCATAGCCGGCCCATCATTCAGAAGTCCAGCCAGCCGGCCGAAACTCTCCTAAATTTCCTTCCCCCTTTTGTGCCTGCTAGGTGGTCATTTTACCAATCGTTCAATGTCACCGCACAGTTGTTATCTTTTCTGTTTATCTTCTATTATTGTCTAGAACCTGTCCCCGCGTACTTTATGACCGGATGCTGAGTGGGGACTTTTGGAACTGGTGCACATTTTTAGCATAGTTCTTTCTGTCCAGTCGCTTTCATTTTGAGATCTAGTGCATTCAGATTGCATTTTTAGATATTCCTAATTTATTTTATTTTAAAAATGAATAGATATCGTAAAGTTTTGAGCCAGGAAGAAATAGATGCGATCCTCTTTGCGGACACAGATGAGTTCGATTTAGAATTAGAGGATGATGATGGATGGGGTGAAAATAGCAGGCTTGAAAATGACAAAAACAATTTAGATTTAGAAGTTGAAGATTTGAATGACAGTGCAATAAGTGATCAACTCGAGGATAATAAAATTGAAAACATCGGTTGGGTTAATTGTGTAGAAAATTACAAAAATGGATTTTCTAGAATTTTTCTGTCATGCTGGTCCAAGTCATAATTTACCTGTAGGATCAAATCCTCTCCAATTTCTTAGGTTGTTTATGACTGATCAAATAATGTATAAAATACGCATAAACACAAATAAATATGCAGAATTTTGTGCAAGAAAGCGTGGATTTGAAGATGCTGCCTGGTCTCTTATAGACAATATCAAAGAATTATGGACATTTTTTGCTGTGTTATTAATTATGAGCATAATCACCTTCCTAGAATTTCCGATTACTAGTTATCGAATACTATTTTAGGAAATGAAATGATAAAAAATGATGAGCCGGAACAGATTTAAGAAAATAAAACATTATTTCCACTTGTCTGACAGGGAGTCCGAAAAAAACAGACATTATGAAAATTTCATATACACTCAAAAATTGGAGCCTCTTATGTCTGAATGGAAGGAAAAAAGTCTCGAGCACTTTCACCCATATAAAGAAATTTCAATTGATGAAGCTTTAGTGAAATTTAAAGGCAGGCTGGGAATAATTCAGTACATGCCTCAAAAATCCGATAAAAGAGGTTTAAAATTATGGATGATGTGTACGTCCCATTTAGGATACACGCTGAACTCTGAACTGTACAGTGGAAAGAATGGAAAGATCAAATAAAGGACTTGGATATGATGTCGTTCATCATCTCACGGATTCATTAAAAAATAAAGGTCATGATATTTATTTTGACCGATTTTTTACAAGTGTTGACCTAATGATCGATTTGCACAAAAAAGGATTAGGGGCATGTGGTACAGTTATGACCAACAGAAAGAAAACGCCAAGTGAGATTAAAAATCTTAAATTGAAAAATAGTAGTGAAAGTAAATCTTTTTCAATGCGTACAAATTCCTAATTTGCTGTGTACAGTATGGTTAGATAAAAAACAGATCACCATGCTGTCTACTAATGTAAAAAATAACATCTGCAAGGTATTTAGAAGAAAAGGAGCTGAAAAACATCTTGTTCCCTGTCCCTCTTCTTTTGCTATGTATAATAAAAATATGGGTGGTGTTGATTTAGCTGACCAACGTCGAAAATATTTTACATCAGCTAGAAAATCATGTAAGTGGTGGGTCTATTTGTTTTCATTCCTTTTAGACACAGCTGTGAATAATGCATATATTATTTATCTAACTACCAACTGTCCATTGCCAAAGCAAACATTTCAATTGTATCATGTCAAGCTGAAAATCCTTGAAGAATTGGGAAATAATATCAATTCACAGAAAAGGAAACGTTGTTCTAAATGATATAGTTTCCACTGTTCATCAGCATATACGTCAAAAAATAAACGGGCGCAAGCACACGTGCGTTTCCTGTAGAAAAAGTGGAAGGTAAACACTTTCTGGAGGACAAGTCGAAAGTTCTTGGTAATGCAGCATCTGCAGATTGTGTCTATGCAAAATTTGTTTTGCATAATTTAAGACCATTTCTGCATACGTATCACCCAATGATGTTGACATTTCTTTCTTTGTAGTAAATTTATAAAACTGAGGGTGGTACTACATATAAAAAAGACCTTTTTTATATGCACTTAAAAATTATAAATACACAAAATTCAAATAATAAAAAAAAAATTACTATAGCGCTGAACATCTAACTATATTATAAAAGAAATAGTTTTAGGCGAAGCTTAGTTACACTTTTTGAAACAGAAAAAAACCCACTAATCTTTTATTGAATAAATGGCACTTTTCTCATGAGGAATATGAAAGGTAGATACCCGAATGTTGAGTCAGTTAAAATTATGGATAAGAAAAGATAAAATATGAAGATTCATTTTATATGTTCTATTAAAACTCATGATAGTAGAGCAGTGGCGCACCCAGGATTTTTTCTTCGGGGGGGACAGGATGAATGGGTAAAAATATTCATAATGCATGAGGGGGGGGCCGAGATGAACGAATAAAAATATTTATAATGCAAAATCAATATTTCTACTCCTTTTTTGGGGAGGGGCAGGGCCCCCTGGGTGCGCCACAGTAGTAGTGATAGAGACGTTTTTTCAAGAAAATTAAAAAAACTGCTCAAGTGATACCCCCGTTTTAACATCCCCCCCATCTCCATCAATGTTAGAAAAAATCAACGGTAGGTGGGAAATCCAAGATTTTACGAAGGTAACACGCATCTACTTTTGATCTCAAATGCTGTGCCACTCTTTCAGCTAGGATTTTAAGGGGTTGGGGGATGAAAATCATCTTATTAATTTATTTTTTATAGCTTTCTTGTATTTGCAACCTAAGACAATTATAGCTTTTATCACCGTTTAGCTGCACTTATATGAAAAATGTAAATTTTCATTACCAAAAATTTTAAAAAATTACCTCTATGTATGTGTTATATGAAAGATTAATAGTGCATGGTTTTGACATATTTATTTCAATATAATATTGCTATAATATATCTTTTATCGCTTAAAAATTAAATTTCATATTATAAAATTTTTCATTTATGCTGGAACATTAATAATTTGTAATTATTAACAGTTTATTGGAAAAGTTAAATAAAATAATGCCAAAAGTTATATATATATATATATATATATATATATATATATATATATATATGGGACGTCTCCTTAACAGTTCGTACCGTTCGTGGCACTTCACGCTTTCACAAGTTTATCGCTCGCGTTCACAAAACTTTTAACTCACATAAAGTCGCTTCAATGGGCGTCACTCACTGCACTTCTCACTTTCTGGGATCACTTATCGCTCTTGAGCGTCACTTATCACACTTCACTTATCACACTGTTTATAGTCGGAGCCCTGGGATAATACAATCCCCGTAGCTCGGCCGTCTTGACAATTGCTGACGTCCTCAGCAGCGTTATGCCTCGTCATCATCAGTTTTAGCACACAGAATAGCACAAACGAAACAAAACTATGAAATAAAAGAAAAAGTAATATATCGTTCACAGTCGGTCATGGCTCTTTTCTGAAAGTCTAGTCGGAGCCAGTGGACTACAGTTCACTGTAATACTTACACAAATACACAAGTACACCACGTTTAAATTGCGATGCACAATTCGTCATTAACTGTAACACTTAACTTGTTCAAAACACCAATGAAACACTCGGTCACACCAAGTTTGTGTTTAAATGCGTTGTAGCGAACTGAGGTTCGTAGTGTCAACCAGAAGATGATTTAAACACACCAGGTATACATCACTCATTACATAAACAAAACAAATGCAATTTATTAATCAAATTGATGATGATGAGATATGTACACTGCACAGATGTAAGATGAACTTCGTAACGTAGGTAATCACACTCGATTTTATCGGCGTGGGGCGGAGTAAGAACACAGAAGTCCGTTAGGCTAGCAGAACTGGCTCTGCTTCAATGATGAAGAAACGGCACTTCTCCTGACGGGAAAGGGCTCCCCAATAATATCAACGGCGGTGATCACTGCACGCACCCGGTAGCGATGAAATTATTAAATTAAGGAGAAAGGACTCCTCACTGGAAAATAAGGTAGCAAAGGCTCCTTCCACGAAGACTGGTCTCCGACAAATTAGTGGAGTATGTTTACTCCTGCAGGAACTAGATCGTCGCTGCAAAACAGTCACAAGGGACTCTGAACCGATAAGGGCGGCAAACCCGGCTGCTCTTAGAACTGGATCCGCTACGTGTCAGGAACTAAAAAGACGCAAGCCTCGACTGAGGGGTCCATTCTCTTTTTATAGAAGACCTCCACCGGATATTGCATCACTCTCCAGAAAGTCGAACGATCTAGAACAAGTGAGCAACGGAAATGGGTTTCCTGGGGCGATAATGAAATATTTTCCCCGGGTCTAAAGCGGCCGCCTTTTTAGTTTGTCCTCCAAGCCACTTCAAAGAGTCTCAAAAGGGCCGCTTCGGTAAAATGCGAAAGGCACGAGTCCTTTTGTTTAGGCACGCGACGCCTCCAGGAAGCTGCTTAACAATTGATAGTTCATGAATGAAAGCACCTGGGGGGTCTCCTGTCATTTATAATAATATCAGCGGCGTCACCCGGTGGCGATGACTAAATCAAGAAAAATTACCACGTCCCCTAAGGTCCTGTGGAACAAGTCTATCGGATGAACAAAAGGAAATTTGCTGTCAGCATATTGCCACCCAAGCCGTCGGAAATCTTTTGAAGTGTCTCAGGCCGAGATAGAAGAATTTCTTTTGTTAACGGAGAGGTTGAAATGCAATACTCTACATAACCCCCCTGCCGTTAAAGTTTTCAATGTGGTTGCATATTGAAAACCAACGTTTCGTGTGGGTGGTTCCCAATTCTGCTATCTAATGTACCAGTTCCAACAGTTTTTTTCTACTACACAAAAAAAATACACAATTCTAACAAGTACGTACACATGCACTAACTGAATTACTAAATACAAACACAAATAAATTCATGGTACTAACAATTAATTCTCTAGGTTACTACATTTACAAATCTAGGTAATTCGCGGACGTTTAAGGAATGTATCTGCTTAAAGCGTCAGCGTTTGTATTCTGTCTTCCCGGCTTGTGTTCTACCCGAAAACAAAATTGCTGCAACATAAGTTGCCACCGAAAAAGACGGCCATTTGAACTGGCATTCTTCTTGAGCCATACCAATGGGTTATGGTCGGTCACGATTTTGAATTCGCTTCCGTCCAGATAGTAGTGAAGTTTTTTTAACGCGAATATGATCGCCAAGCACTCTTTCTCTGTGGTGCTGTATTTCCTTTCGGGCTCAGAGAACTTCCTACTCAGGTACAGGATAGGATGTTCCTTATCACCTATTTGTTGGGCCAACACTACCCCGGCTCCCAGATCGGATGCGTCCGTTTGGACAATAAATGGAACAGTAAAATCAGGAGCTCGTAGCACAGGTGTTTTTATAAGAGCGTCTTTCAAAGTGGTGAACGCTGCCTCGCAAGCTTCGTCCCACACAACCGCCGCGCGTTTCTCCCGTCCCTTTAACGCATCGGTTAAGGGGGCCGCTATCATAGAATAATTTGGAATATAGTGCGCGTAATACCCAGTGAGACCCAGAAATGCCCGAATACTCGTCTTTGTCTCTGGCCGGGGAAATTCCCTAATGCATTTTACCTTTAATTCGGCGGGATTTCGATAACCTCCGCCGACCATGTGCCCCAAGTATTTTACATGGTTTTGGGCGAACCGACATTTCGATGATTTGATTGTGAGCTGCGCTTGCGCTACACGACTTAACACGATATCTAAATGCTTCAGATGCTCGTCCCAGGTCTTAGAAAATATCGCGATGTCGTCGATATATGGAACGGCATACTCCTCACACCCATTTAGGACGTCAGCCATGAGCTTACTGAAAAAGAAAGGTGCGTTTTTAAGCCCGAAAGGCATCCGCAAAGGCCTGAATGTCCCGAATGAGGTGACAAAAGCCGCAATGCGTTGGGCCCTTTCTGTCAAGGGGATTTGCCAATACCCCTTTGCAAGATCGAGTATTGTTATGAAATCAGATCCTGCAACTTGTTCAACCCTTTCCTCTATGTTGGGGAGGGGGTAATATTCGGTGCGAATTATTTCGTTCAACCTACGATAATCAATACAGGGTCTCGGTTCACGACCATCGGTTTCTACCAAAATGATAGGCGAGGTATAATCAGACTCACCTACTTGTATCACTCCTAATTTTAACATTTTGTCAATCTCCAACTTCAAGATTTCGTTCTGTCGGTGTGACGTTTTGTATGGTCTAGACCTAACGACCTTATCCGAGATCAGCTCTATGTCATGCGTAACTTTCTCGGTTTTTCCTGGGTTATTAGAAAAAATATTTGCATGGCGACACAATAATTTCTTTAATTCCCTTTTTTGAGTGAGATTTAGACGAGCGTCAAGTTCGCTCTCGCGCACAATCTCCTCGTAATCGAAATCGGTAGCACCGGTTTCAAAAACGTGGATTGCGAAATCATCCTCAGTACCAATTTCGACTTTACCTTCATAAACCCAATTTATAGTTTCGGGACGCCTGATATAGGGCTTCAGCATATTAATATGGTAAATGCTGGATTTCTGTCTAGGCCCGGGAGTTTGCACTCGATAATTCGTCTCGGATATGCGAGCTTCAATTTTCGCTGGGCCTATCCACTTCGGCGCCATTTTGCTAGGTCGAGATAAAGAGAAAATCAGAACTAAATCTCCAACCTCGAAATGCCTTTTAACTGCGCTCTTATCATACGCTTCCTTACGCTTAGATTGTTCTTCACCCATTTTCTGAGCAGCTAATTCTCGCGCTCTTTTTAATCTATTCACTAGGGTAAGGACGTGCTCTGTCACGGGTCTCTCTTCCTCACAACCTCCCATCCAACCTTCGTACAATAAAACTTCGGGTGTTCGTAGGTTTTTTCCATACAACAGTTCGGCCGGTGAGAATCCCGTACTATTATGCGTTATAGTCCGAATCGCGAGGAGCGAGGCTGGTAAATGACGTTCCCAACTCTCCCCGTTTTCCAAACACAGGACCTTTAACAGTCTCTTAAGTGTTCGGTGGAATCTCTCTACAGGGTTGCTTTGTGGATGCCCCACTGAACTATGCGTCACTTTGATGCCGAATTTCTCAAAAAATTCGCACGTTAACTCGCTCGTAAACGACGTGCCATTGTCGCATTGCACCTCTTTCGGGAACCCGGTTCTACTGAATACCTGCAACAAAGCATCCGTGACAGATAATGACCTTAGGTTTTTCACGGGAATTGCTTCCGGGAACTTTGAAGCTAAACATATAGCGGTGATTAGGTACTTATTTCCATTCTCAGATTCGGGCAGAGGTCCGCAAGCGTCGATGTTTATTTTGACAAATGGCTCGCTAATTATAGGCGTTAATCGCATGGGGAATCTCTTAGTATCTTGAGCATTTCCTATGCGCTGACATGCGTCGCACGACCTCACGTATTCCTCCATTTCTTGGTAACATCGGGGCCAAAAAAACGATTTGGCTAGCCTCTGTTTCGATTTCGTCGCACCTAAATGAGCGTTTGTTGACTCATGGCATACTGCCAACAGTTTTTCCCTGAATACCTGTGGGACAACTAAAAGACTTCGTGTATCCCCAAAGTGGTCCCTCTGTTGTTTACACAATAACCCGTTTATCACTACATAACCCTTCTCGCCGGTTTGACTTGGACTTTCGACTTTTTTTAACAATGCGGCCAATTCTACACATTCCCGCTGTGCGTCTGCGAATTTCTCTGGGGAAACATTTAATAGACTCAACGCTGGGTCTTCGCGGTCGAGGGGGGGTAAAACTAACAATTTCGCCTGTTCCTCCCTTTCCAGCTGTGTCAAAACGATTGACTCCCCCTCTGAGGGACTATTGTCCGAACGCTCTCGAAGAGAATCGTTTGACTGAAGTGTCTGTGTACAGCTCTCTTGACATTTGGAACGCGAGCGCGTTATTGCATTGATTTGCATGCTCTTAGAGTTTTGTTGACCCTGTCTTAGAAGAGCTGCCGTTTGATTTCCCAGTATGTATCTTTGTTGATTTGACCTGTCGCTAATGACACAGGCCTTTGTTGTTATATTTCCATACTGGGAGTTCAGAATTACGCGCGCTAGGGGCACGTTAATGGCACGAGTGTCTAACGGCTGAGTGAGCCAGACTGTTTCGCCGAGGTAGTCGTCGGGCGAAATAAATCTTTTACAAACCAGATCAATCGTACTACCCGTATCTCTAAGTATCTCACATACCTGGCCGTTCACAGTCCCTATACTCACATATGGTTTTAAGGGATCTGTGATTTCCAAATCGGCACCTATGGAGTTAACCTCTTCTTTTTTTGTTAATAACGGACACTGGGGCCTAATATGCCCGACCTCGTGGCAAAAATAGCACTTAATGTCTGTCACACGCCTTTTGTCGAACTCTTTATGGTTCCATTCTTTACGGCGGTTTTCTTTTGGGCGAGGGGAGCTCACCTTATCTAAATTTCGTTCGGGTTCGTGTTGTTCGGGGGGTTTTTCAACTTTCTCTCCCGTTTTTACAGCCCCAAACATTTTCCGTTGGTCGGGCGCGCGTCCCTCGAATTTCTTCGGTTGGTTGGGGGGGCTTACCTGTTTTTCTGATAAGCTCAAACTGATCCGCGTCTTTGACCAAGGTTTCAGGGGACGTGTAATTCTCCCAATCCCTTATATTTTGCTCCCGGATTTCACTTCCCATTTTCCGTTTTAATTGGTCGACCAGAAAGAGATCTTTTAACGACTCAAAAGTTGTAACACCGAG
Organism: Dolomedes plantarius; assembly: GCA_907164885.2. Classification (NCBI taxonomy): domain Eukaryota; kingdom Metazoa; phylum Arthropoda; class Arachnida; order Araneae; family Dolomedidae; genus Dolomedes; species Dolomedes plantarius. Next base: position 124,844,217 of record OU015499.1, on the reverse strand, counting down.
ACCCTCTATCCAACCTTCGAAATACGTCTTTATTTCGAAAAGATAATCTTTCCATAGGGTTCCTGGCTTACGCTAGTGTCTAACAAACTTCTGACGAAAAGCTTCAGGACTGAGCCTGAATCGCTCGAGAAGCACGCTCTTAACATGGGAATATTTTTGTGTGTCCTCGACTTTTTCCCGTAACACAATGGCCGCTACTGATAATGGTAACAGGCTAATTAAACTGCCTGACCATTCAGCTTCCGGTATTTTTAAATGCTGTGCCTGCCGTTCAAAAAGGCAAAGGTATAGACTTATATCAGTTTCTTCAGGGTCGAATTTTTGCATTATGTGCCTTAATGAGTGTCCCGCAGGTCTCGGAGGACTAACAGACGGGCTTTCTTGGGGGGCTTCCCTACTCAGTCTTAATTTGGCTAGCTCAAACTCTCGCTCTTGTTGAGCTAACCTATCCTCCCGTTCTTGTTGAGCTAATTCATCTTCCCGTTTTTTCCGGGCTCGTTGCTCGTTTTCTATACGGGTCTCCATAATTTCAGCTAACAACCCTTCAGCCAATTTTACATTGTAATCTGCTGAACTTTCAATTTTTTTGATTATCTCAAGCTTCAGCATTCCCAAATCTACCTCACAACTCATTTCTATAGCGAGGTTAACTAAGTCCTCTTTCTTTGCACGAACAAGAGAACCCATGTTTGACAGAATACAAAGCTATTTCAATACTACACAGAATAATACACACTATTATAAACCCTGAGGTAGTAATTACATTAAACCTGAACACAAAATGCAACTACACAACACAATCAATTAACGTACACATACAATGCATTAACAAAAATGAACTAAATTACTTTTAAAATTCCGCTTGCGATGTTACTATTTTAAGGTTCATAAAAGATAACTCACTTTGCTTTTAACATATCACAACAATACACAATGCAAAATAGTTAAACACAATGTAGTTACACTATTTCTTTTTGAGCACAGTTACATTCCTTAATTTCTGAGAACTAATTTAACACACTACTATTTCAATAACAATTCTACTTTACACAATAACACTAGTTCTTATTTTACCTCAACTTAAAAAAAATTTTAACACCTTTTAAGTTCAGATCAAGCTATTAATTACGGTTCTTAAATTCAACAATTTAATTCTCCTACTTCTGAGAAAACAACCAAAATATTATTTACTAAACTACTGTTGGATACCAGCACAAAAGAGAAACAGAATGGTACTCACAATTTGATGTGAAGACTGGCATCTAGTTGGCACTGCAGCAAGTTTATCAGATGGCACAAGAACGTCAAACGTTCTACTCTAATTCACAGGATACACACACCCGCAATAGCACTTTCACACAGTCTCAGTTCTGAAACACGCGCGAATGTCACTAAGGAAATTAACACTGCAGCAGTTTAGCAGATTTCACAAGAACGTCAGCCGCTCTACACTACTTCACAGGATACACACCAGCAATAGCACTTCCGCACAGTCACAGTTCTGAACACACGCGACTATCACTAAGGAAAACAAAATGTTCTTACTGTCGCTTTTTTTTCGTCTAAACGCTGCCACCAAAATTATGAATGAATATATACCTTCTGTAGCGAACTGAGGTTCGTAGTGTCAACCAGAAGATGATTTAAACACACCAGGTATACATCACTCATTACATAAACAAAACAAATGCAATTTATTAATCAAATTGATGATGATGAGATATGTACACTGCACAGATGTAAGATGAACTTCGTAACGTAGGTAATCACACTCGATTTTATCGGCGTGGGGCGGAGTAAGAACACAGAAGTCCGCTAGGCTAGCAGAACTGGCTCTGCTTCAATGATGAAGAAACGGCACTTCTCCTGACGGGAAAGGGCTCCCCAATAATATCAACGGCGGTGATCACTGCACGCACCCGGTAGCGATGAAATTATTAAATTAAGGAGAAAGGACTCCTCACTGGAAAATAAGGTAGCAAAGGCTCCTTCCACGAAGACTGGTCTCCGACAAATTAGTGGAGTATGTTTACTCCTGCAGGAACTAGATCGTCGCTGCAAAACAGTCACAAGGGACTCTGAACCGATAAGGGCGGCAAACCCGGCTGCTCTTAGAACTGGATCCGCTACGTGTCAGGAACTAAAAAGACGCAAGCCTCGACTGAGGGGTCCATTCTCTTTTTATAGAAGACCTCCACCGGATATTGCATCACTCTCCAGAAAGTCGAACGATCTAGAACAAGTGAGCAACGGAAATGGGTTTCCTGGGGCGATAATGAAATATTTTCCCCGGGTCTAAAGCGGCCGCCTTTTTAGTTTGTCCTCCAAGCCACTTCAAAGAGTCTCAAAAGGGCCGCTTCGGTAAAATGCGAAAGGCACGAGTCCTTTTGTTTAGGCACGCGACGCCTCCAGGAAGCTGCTTAACAATTGATAGTTCATGAATGAAAGCACCTGGGGGGTCTCCTGTCATTTATAATAATATCAGCGGCGTCACCCGGTGGCGATGACTAAATCAAGAAAAATGACCACGTCCCCTAAGGTCCTGTGGAACAAGTCTATCGGATGAACAAAAGGAAATTTGCTGTCAGCATATTGCCACCCAAGCCGTCGGAAATCTTTTGAAGTGTCTCAGGCCGAGATAGAAGAATTTCTTTTGTTAACGGAGAGGTTGAAATGCAATACTCTACAGCGTATCTTGTCACTTAAATCATAGCACTATCAAACATGCACTCACAAACAAAACACTTAGTCTTCCGTACATCGGTGACACTTAGGGCTACCAATAGGGCCAAACACAACCCTTGCATACCATATCGCCCTTTACGACACTTAACTGATGACACTTTCTTCTCACACACTTCACGATCACAAGCTGAGCACACTTTTACAGGTGAATTGCCAAAATCTGAAGAAGTTTGAAGTATGATAACCAACACTATTTTATACTCTTGAGTATATCGGTTCAACACTTTCGAGTCTGGGACGCATTTTGCAGACTCGGAGCAAAATTTCACAACCATTTCCGAAGATCCTTCACTCAAACTTGCTGGCATTTCGGAATCTATGGCCTTTTTCACTACGTCGTTCCCATTCACTACGAATCACTCTTCCTCCCCTCTCCTTAGCATTAATTTCACTTGCAACATCCAAAGAAATTCCTTCTATTACCTCAAAACCACAAATTTTTCTTTCCTCCTCCTTCTTCCAAACATAGCAACTATCGTCTTTCCCTAAGGGAATCTTTTCCGTTCCCTCAGACACGCACGTTTCCCTTATTCCGTCATGGGGTGGTTTTGTAACTTCGATGACACCTGTCATACACAGTGGTCGAAACTGTGCAAGCCTCTTCTGCGTCTCAACGCTATTTTCGCCCTCCACTTTCGGAGGAGTATCTTCAGAACTTTCTCCCTCGCTCGTAAATTCGGACACGGTTCTCTCGGCGTCACATTTCAGCAGGGCATCTACGTTCTCGCTGGGGTTAGCGAGGCGTGATTCTGGAAGTTCGATGAATTTTGGGGTGTCGGAACTCGGGGTATTTACTGATAAGCTCGTCTTTTCGGCTTGGAAATATTCTCGCTGATCGTCTGAGCGCTTTTCTTCCTCACTTTGTCGATTCACTCCCGCGAAAACATCAGATGCACGAAAATATCTCTCTTGGCGGCACCCATAATTATCTGCACCTTTGTCCATACTAAGTACAGACACACTATCCGAGTCTATTTTAGGCAACTCTATTTACACAGAAACATCAATTTTCGACAAGCTACTCTCACAATCTGATGTTTTAACCAGGGCGATTAATTGCTCAACCTCTGGATTATCTGCGACCTCTAGGCACAGTTCGTCTACTAAAGTCACCAGGTCTATTATTCTCGCTTGCTCCAGATATGCCATCTTAGAAATTTTTCACACGTAAGATTCTGCGTTTCATCCGTTCAATCCGGGGCACAATTTAAACTCGGTTTCACAATTTTAAATTACGCAAATGTCTCACTTAACAGTTCGTACCGTTGGTAGCACTTCACGCTTTCACAAGTTTGTCGCTCGCGTTCACAAAACTTTTAACTCACACAAAGTCGCTTCAATGGGCGTCACTCACCGCACTTTTCACTTTGTGGGATCACTTATCGCTCTTGGGCGTCACTTATCGCACTTCACACTTTGTGGGATCACTTATCACACTTGGGCGTCACTTATCGCACTTGGGCGTCACGTATCCCACTTCTGACAAAAATATGTGGGATGTCTCCTTTAGATTGGGCTAAACTAGTCGTCTGCTATAACCAATCTAGCACCCCACATTTAATACAACACACAGGATGACTCATAAATAGTCTCTCACTAACAATAACAATAGACATTTATTTACTTGACACCATAATTCACTCTCATAACATTTAACATATAGTAGTTGACCTTTCAGTAATAACAGTATTGCCAAGAACTCTAACGCTTGGACTTCTGAAGTCACTCAGACTCCTTCAACTAGATTTGCCAAGCACTCAACCAACTTGGTCTTCCTGAAGTCAATGAGACTTCTACAGCACGGGAGCTCAATATCGCTTCCCTGCGGCCCGTAGCTACCAGCTAGGCTCAATCTCCGGGGTCTCTTTCCCCGTTCTCGCTTAGGAGCACCGTCCTTTGACACTAGCGCACGAGAGCCTCTGCCCTGCGTCGCCTCCAAAGCTTATCTCCCCCTAAACACTTTCTCCCAGTTCATCTCTAGGAATTCTGGAAGCGCTGTCGTCGCATAACGTACGCGGCGGCGTACTGTTTATAGTCGGAGCCCTGGGATAATACAATCCCCATAGCTCGGCCGTCTTGACAATTGCTGACGTCCTCAGCAGCGTTATGCCTCGTCATCATCAGTTTTAGCACACAGAATAGCACAAACGAAACAAAACTATGAAATAAAAGAAAAAGTAATATATCGTTCACAGTCGGTCATGGCTCTTTTCTGAAAGTCTAGTCGGAGCCAGTGGACTACAGTTCACTGTAATACTTACACAAATACACAAGTACACCACGTTTAAATTGCGATGCACAATTCGTCATTAACTGTAACACTTAACTTGTTCAAAACACCAATGAAACACTCGGTCACACCAAGTTTGTGTTTAAATGCGTATCTTGTCACTTAAATCATAGCACTATCAAACATGCACTCACAAACAAAACACTTAGTCTTCCGTACATCGGTGACACTTAGGGCTACCAATAGGGCCAAACACAACCCTTGCATACCATATCGCCCTTTACGACACTTAACTGATGACACTTTCTTCTCACACACTTCACGATCACAAGCTGAGCACACTTTTACAGGTGAATTGCCAAAATCTGAAGAAGTTTGAAGTATGATAACCAACACTATTTTATACTCTTGAGTATATCGGTTCAACACTTTCGAGTCTGGGACGCATTTTGCAGACTCGGAGCAAAATTTCACAACCATTTCCGAAGATCCTTCACTCAAACTTGCTGGCATTTCGGAATCTATGGCCTTTACACTACGTCGTTCCCATTCACTACGAATCACTCTTCCTCCCCTCTCCTTAGCATTAATTTCACTTGCAACATCCAAAGAAATTCCTTCTATTACCTCAAAACCACAAATTTTTCTTTCCTCCTCCTTCTTCCAAACATAGCAACTATCGTCTTTCCCTAAGGGAATCTTTTCCGTTCCCTCAGACACGCACGTTTCCCTTATTCCGTCATGGGGTGGTTTTGTAACTTCGATGACACCTGTCATACACAGTGGTCGAAACTGTGCAAGCCTCTTCTGCGTCTCAACGCTATTTTCGCCCTCCACTTTCGGAGGAGTATCTTCAGAACTTTCTCCCTCGCTCGTAAATTCGGACACGGTTCTCTCGGTGTCACATTTCAGCAGGGCATCTACGTTCTCGCTGGGGTTAGCGAGGCGTGATTCTGGAAGTTCGATGAATTTTGGGGTGTCGGAACTCGGGGTATTTACTGATAAGCTCGTCTTTTCGGCTTGGAAATATTCTCGCTGATCGTCTGAGCGCTTTTCTTCCTCACTTTGTCGATTCACTCCCGCGAAAACATCAGATGCACGAAAATATCTCTCTTGGCGGCACCCATAATTATCTGCACCTTTGTCCATACTAAGTACAGACACACTATCCGAGTCTATTTTAGGCAACTCTATTTACACAGAAACATCAATTTTCGACAAGCTACTCTCACAATCTGATGTTTTAACCAGGGCGATTAATTGCTCAACCTCTGGATTATCTGCGACCTCTAGGCACAGTTCGTCTACTAAAGTCACCAGGTCTATTATTCTCGCTTGCTCCAGATATGCCATCTTAGAAATTTTTCACACGTAAGATTCTGCGTTTCATCCGTTCAATCCGGGGCACAATTTCAACTCGGTTTCACAATTTTAAATTACGCAAATGTCTCACTTAACAGTTCGTACCGTTGGTAGCACTTCACGCTTTCACAAGTTTGTCGCTCGCGTTCACAAAACTTTTAACTCACACAAAGTCGCTTCAATGGGCGTCACTCACCGCACTTTTCACTTTGTGGGATCACTTATCGCTCTTGGGCGTCACTTATCGCACTTCACACTTTGTGGGATCACTTATCACACTTCGGCGTCACTTATCGCACTTGGGCGTCACGTATCCCACTTCTGACACCAATATGTGGGATGTCTCCTTTAGATTGGGCTAAACTAGTCGTCTGCTATAACCAATCTAGCACCCCACATTTAATACAACACTCAGGATGACTCATAAATAGTCTCTCACTAACAATAACAATAGACATTTATTTACTTGACACCATAATTCACACTCATAACATTTAACATATAGTAGTTGACCTTTCAGTAATAACAGTATTGCCAAGAACTCTAACGCTTGGACTTCTGAAGTCACTCAGACTCCTTCAACTAGATTTGCCAAGCACTCAACCAACTTGGTCTTCCTGAAGTCAATGAGACTTCTACTGCACGGGAGCTCAATATCGCTTCCCTGCGGCCCGTAGCTACCAGCTAGGCTCAATCTCCGGGGTCTCTTTCCCCGTTCTCGCTTAGGAGCACCGTCCTTTGACACTAGCGCACGAGAGCCTCTGCCCTGCGTGGCCTCCAAAGCTTATCTTCCCCTAAACACTTTCTCCCAGTTCATCTCTAGGAATTCTGGAAGCGCTGTCGTCGCATAACGTACGCGGCGGCATACTGTTTATAGCCGGAGCCCTGGGATAATACAATCCCCATATATATATATATATATATATATATATATATATATATATATATATATATATATATATATATATATATATATATATATATATATTTATATATAGTGTGTGTGTATATAGAATTTAATGCGTTTAAATGAACCAAATTAAAGTAATATACTAAACATAGACTTCGTGTTCAGTATGTTTTAAAAATATTCATTTCAGATCAGATTAAAAAAAAGAGACGTGCTGGTAAAATCAGACATTCAATCACTTGCACATTTCTGCTTTCCGTTAGAAAGATGGCCTCACGTGTCTACCCTCTCTTTCACTGAATTTCTTAACCTCTGTTGTCTGTCACCCCACCGTGACAAATTTCAGTACAATAGTCAGAATGTTCTGTGGGGAAGGAACAGTGGCTTTTAGTCTTGGGCCGGTTCGGTCTTTTGGGGTAACCTGCAAAATGGGCCTCCGGTCGTTAGAGGGTTAAAGCAAGTTTGTTATCAATTTGTTTGTATAGCAATTTTCTGGGCAGCTAAGATATGCGATACATTTTATGTCTTACTTAAATTAAATTTTATATTGTACGCGAAAGCACGAGTGTATCTAAAATTCATAGGAATGTGGAGGCATCAGTTAGAAAGTTTATATTGCAGAAACGACGTGGTCTAAAGGAAAATGCTATCTCCTTTGGAGAAATTTCTAAACTTTTAAGAATATCATTTCAAACTTACAATACGCACGTTTGAGGATAAATTTTCTGTGCTTGTAAAATGATTTAAATTAATGTCTTTGAAACAACCCATGCAAACGAAATGTGGATAAGAGGTGGATGTTCGGTATAATGAAGGAAATTGATGAAATGATATATTTGGGTGAACTAAAAGATGATTATAAAATAGAACTTTAATCTCGCGAGTTTTGAGGAGTTGAAATTTTTCTCTTTCGGAGCCAAAGATTTTTAGAAAACTTTATTAAGGTAGGAGTTCGCTTTTTGAGATTTCTTCCTACCACTGGCGTTCTTTCGTGGTCGGGACGCTGATAGTTTCGATGTGGAGGGTGGGCAGTGTCGATCTCTGTTACGCCATGCAGAGTGCAGACAATACGGCACTCGTCAAGACTTCTGATACGTTCATAACGCGAGAATGATTTGGTAAAAACCAGACGCGAGAGTTCGATCTCTTTTAGACGGTCATATATACTCATGATAAAAAAATTTTGCAACTTAAAACAACAGAACTGACTGCGGTTACGGTTGTGCCGAAGTTAATTCCCCCGACATATTTCTGCATATCAGTGGCTTGTATCTAGACAAAATTCCTTCAGTCGTGGATTGTGAGTGGGGTTGCCCACGGAAACAAATGAGATTACCATGGAAACGAATGAGATGACAAAGAGCATGTTTACTTTCTGTGCCCCGATTAACCTACTACTTCAACGTTAATTTGAAGTCTTGGTTAAGCGATGTTAAAGATTGCCCTGGATTCTTAATTCAAGTGAGAACACTGTTAATAGTACCAATGAAAATCTAATCAATTTTCATCAAATAACATCACTGTCTGTGGCCGGGCATCTTAAGCAGGCACTAGTTACTGACGTCTAACTATTGACAATAATAGGGTGACGAGCTGCACGTCGAAGAAATCCTAGCCACGGTCTTTAGATCCTGAAGAACGTTCGCTGTTGTTGAGATGGGCGTACTTATATTGGATTAATGGGTAAATCAGAACGTAAACATGGTCGCTATCATTATGTTTGCTTACACAGGAATAATCGATAACCACAGTCGCATGGCATGGCCGACGGAATTTTACCAGATCACGTTTTCCAGCTGTCTCTCTATTAAATACTCAAGAAATTTTGACATAGGCAGTACAGGAAATACACTTTTCTGTGGACAAATGAAAATTGTGTCATTTTAGAAAATATAAGGAATGTTTTGAACTCTCAAAATTACCAGAAAATGACGGGGAAATTTTCTTATATAGACCGAACATGCGAAAAAGAAATGATTTCATCGATAGAGAAATCATATAAATTCAAAAAGATTAATTTAAAAAATTAATTACTCGCTGTTAGCAGAATAAAATGTAAATGCAAACAATTCTTTATCGAATCATGTATTGAATATTATTTATTCAAGCTGCTTTGGATTGGTTTTTGACCACACAAGTTTCGTTAATAGAACTTAATCTCGAATTTCATAAGTGGACATATTTTATAGTATTATCAAAAGCTCTCGAATATCTGCTGAAAACTATCGGTTTTAAGTAATAGCATATGCGAACAGCATGGAAGTGTTCTTCAAATTCCTGAAAGACTGAAATAATTTCGATTTCTTCTTGAACACATCGGGGTTCTTTCGCTAATAGTAGTATTTTATGAAACACTCTTATAAACTTATTTGCATCTGACTACAAACACTTTACAAACTTTAAAATTTGTATTTTCTCGCATTCAGCAACATTACAACGAGGTAAATGACATTCATCGTCCGTGTCAGGATACGCCGTCTTCCAGGCGAACTGTTGCTCCCTCAATGGACAGTAGGTCATACACAGGCCGGTGGTGGCGGTATTATGCTTTGGGGGACGTTCTCTTGGGCGTCTCTGGGACCCGTGGTTGTGGTAGAGCAGACCATGAATGCTACAGAGTATCTGAACATCATTGCGGACCAGTTGCACCCTTGCATAGCCTCTGTTTTTCCAGCTGGAAATGGAATGTTCCAACAGGACAACGCCCCGTGTCACAAGGCTAAAATTGTGTTGGAGTGGTTCCAGGAACATGATGCTAAATTCCAGTTAATGTCCTGGCCGCCTAACTCACCGGATATCAATCCGATAGAACACATTTGGGATGTCATGGGACGGCAGCTCAGAATTCAAAGACCACCAATTCGCAATATCTCGGATTTTCGTGACCGTTACTTAAACATCTGGTACAATCTGTCTCCGGCCATCTACCAAGGACTTGTGGCATCCATGACAAGGCGGGTTGAAGCTGTGTTACGCGCCAAAGGTGGGCCAACTCGTTATTGACAGGTGGTCATAGTGTTTTGGCTCTTGAGTGTATATGGAATTTTTAAAAAAAGTTTTATTTTAATAAGTTTTCGGAACGTAACCCCCCTTTTTGTACTGGATTAGGGTCTCATATAACACGGTTTCACAGAACACGCCATTTTCTAGAAACCTATCTACCGTGTTATAGGAGGGTTACCTGTACATATACACTGCTGGCCACCCAAATTGCAACACCAAGAAAGACAAGAGATATCACAACAAAATTTATTTTGTAGATAACATGTTGACCAAGTATGAAATGATTAAATTTATAGACTTCTGTGAAGTGTGGTTCCTGCCAAAATCAGTAGCCAGAGTAGCCGCCATTGTTGGAGATCACCACTACCACACGCCTCGGCATTGATTCAAAGAGACTTTGGATGAGTTCTTGGGGTACAGCAGACCAAGCAGCTTCCACACGTTGCCAAAGTTGATCTGCTGTGGCAGCTGGGGATGGAATCTGGGTCAATCGTAGAGCAACCATGGACCACATGTTTTCTATCGGCGAAAGATCCGGAGAGCGAGCGGGCCAGGGAAGCAATTCAATCTGGCGATTGACGAAGAACCGTTGGACAATGCGTGCCACGTGTGGTCGCGCATTATCCTGTTGAAATATGGCTGTGGGCAAGCCCTGAAGGTAAGGAAGGACAACTGGCTCCAACAACTCGGAGATGTAGCGCTGGCTGTTTAAAGTACCGGCAATGCGTACTAGAGGTGTGCGAGAGTGATATCCAATACCGCCCCATACCATAATCCCCGGTGCAGGACCAGTGTGGCGGTGCATAACGCAGCTGTTCAGCATCCTCTCTTCACGGTGTCTCCAGACTCGAATGCGACCATCGTGGTGTTGCAGACAGAAGCGTGACTCGTCAGTAAAGACAATTTCATTCCGATCTGCCGTCCACATCCTTCTGTCATAGCAACATTGGCGGCGGAGACGTCTGTGGTTCTGCGTCAAGGGAAGACAAGCAATGGACAACTTCCGGGCAGACCACTCTGCTGTAAACGGCGTCGAATGGTACGCGCAGACACTGGATGATGCGTTACAGACTGCATGAACTGTGCTATGGTTCGTGATGTGACTGAGCGATCCGTCACTGCCATGCGCACAATTTGGCTGTCATCCCGTGAAGTAGTGCGCTGAGGTGGATGCGATCGAACACGCCGGTGCGTCGTACCTTCCTGCTTCCAACGATCACATATCCGCATTACAGTTGTTTGGTTTCGTCCAACACGACTACCGATTTCCCTGAAAGATAATCCACAATCTCGGTAGGCCACTATCCTTCCTCTGTCGAACTCGGATACTTGATCAAAAGATGATCGCTGTTTTCGACGAGGAAAAATTGATCGTTTTTTTGAAAAAAAACCACAAGTAAAACACAATTGCCGAACTTGAAATCGTCGAAATCTCCAAGCCTTAAATAGCGCTTTGAAGTGGCGCCACAGGCGCGTGTGATGTGCGTCTGCGCTGAAATTCTAATCATTTGCATATCTCACCTCCGCTAATGCATGTTGTAAATTTCATGTTATTTGCATGTTTCCTTTAGGGTGTTGCATTTACAGTGGCCAGCAGTGTATATATATATACATATATATATACATACATACATATATATATATATATATATATATATATATATATATACACATACATATATATATATATATATATATATATATATATATATATATATATATATATATATATATAAATATGTAAACTGTATATGTATATATATATATATACAGTAACCACCGCTTATAGTGATCAGTGGTTATAAGAATCAACCGTTTATAAGAATCAATATCGCGATAACAAAAACAAATGTATTATTTCCATGTTAAAATTTTCGCTTTAAAGAATCAGTTTACACTCTTCGCTTTCTATTCATTTCTCCAAAAAAGCCACTTAAACCCTCAAAAGACACGAAGTTCTTTCTTTTTTTTTAAAGAAAGATTGATAAGATGGGATGGAATATAGTCGTAAAATTCATCCCTTTCTTTGCTAGACATAACATAATAGTTTTCCCTTAAACGCTTTAGCACAACACTGTCCTATTAGTTGACCCAGGGGCATTTTTATCCGTCTGGGTCCAATTTCACTTTTCTCCACTGACAAGCAAAAATAGGGACTCTTTTTTCCCACCTCCCACATCCTGGTTGCGGCTTCCTGGACCCCGAAGCACATAAATCTTCGGCGAAGTGTCCACTATCACTTAGGCAAACATGACATTAGTAGATTGAGTACGTTATCAAACCGTGAAATGTAAGCTAGAAGGCGAATCTTCGTCTGAGACTATTAGTATTGAAAGAGGTATAAACAGCCTCATGAAAACTTCATTACGTCAAACTACCATATAAAACTTTTTCTTGCTCCCTTCCTGTAGTTGAAATATTAAAACTGTTAAGCAGGTATGTTATAACAAATATTGGATTTTTTTTCTTGTGTTACTATAATCATGTGTATCTACTTATAGGTATAGAAATTAAGTTGTATTTTTAAAATTATAAAAAATAATTTCAATAAAAGATAATTAACGTAAATTAAAGAGTATTTTATGGTAAATTATTTAATATGTATATATAGGTGTGTGTGTGTGTTCCTGTCCAAAAACCTAAATTTAGGCTATAAGAATCAACCGCTTATAAGAATCAAAAACAGTAATAAGAAACGTGATTCTTATAAGCGGAAATCACTGTATATATACATATACATATATATATACACACACACACACACACACATATATATATATATATATATATATATATATATATATATATATATATATATAATAAAAAAATTAACTCTTAGTAGTAATAATAATAAAAAACTAAATAATTAAGGGAATAATAGTCCTAAAATAGGTAACCTAAGTAAGTCTGTAACTGAGAATCCACTACCTCAATGGTTGCAAGTTTTGTGACGTCAGTCATCTTGCGGTTACAAGTTCTTAACTTCCACTCTGACTAGCGCCAGGTTCTTTGGTTAAGTACTTTTATTCAAACTTAATTCAATTATTAATCAATTCTTCTGTTAATAATGGATTGTACGGTGTGTGAGTGTGTTTATTTTATAGATGATACTCATCGGAAACAATCCATTGGTGATTAGACAGTATTGACACCGCTGATGAAGAAATGCTGTCAAAAACCTTATTCATACTTTTCTTTTCATGTTGTTTGTTCCTGGCTGCAAGTAGCTTTAGAGCTATTACTGTTTTTCTCTTTCATCTTATTCTTATATATATATATATATATATATATATATATATATATATATATATATATATATATATATATATATATATATATATATAACATTAAAAACCCCATACCATTTTAAAATCTAACATTATTCTAAATTCCCTTGGGCGTACGAGCTAACTTTCGTTTTCAAATCTAAGTCCTAAAAGGCCTCTAGTAGAAAATATTAAATGGCTTCCTTTTTTCAAACCAGCGTAGCGTCATTCGAGATTTCATATAGGCTTTGCGCAGATTACATAAAACACCATGTGACTTGTCGACAACAGCAAATCCCTAATCGCTATCATGATCACATGACAAAGTTTATATAAGTTCCAGCATACCTCGAAGAGCAGATTTTGGCGTGGCACTGTTGCTTAGTAAACCGCCGTCATCGATGTCAATAAATGGATAAATAAACATGTGTTAATGAAGATATTCGTCTTTCTGGTTACGACTACAAGTTTTTGAGGTGTGATATGCCGACTCCGGTCTCCGTTAATATGGGGCTGGGTCGGCATGTTAGAAAGAGTCGTGCGGGAGGTAAAGAACTTTGTTTTTGCGCGGGATTTTAAATGAAAAAAATTATTACTTTAGTGTTTCGTCCCTTCGACGCCGGCGAGATGATGCCAACGGATTCCCACGATTGTGGGTACAAGATCAGTCTGCGGCGTCCCTAGTCCAGACTTGTGGGAGCTCCGATCTAAACGAATTTCTATTTTACGAGTGGAATATTTCAGCTCCTACGGTGATGTTTATTACGATCAATTTCAGCCCCATATCATCTCTTCAACATTTATTTTTGGATAAAACAGCTATTGCGATGGGAGGAGAAATGAACTCTGCTGATCAGTGGTTCCCAAACTGCGAGTACCGTCCGAAGAAAAAAATATTGTGTCTGACAATAGTGTGCGTTATCCGAGTAACATGCGACGAGAGGGAGATGCCCCTGCGAACTGGTCGACGGACATTTTTCGAGTCACTCGATACAACCAGCGTGGATAACAATGCTTCTGAAAACATTGGTGCTACGATCGCTAATTTGACAGAAACTTTCTTAGTTAGAACTCAACTGTACTTTCGAATTGAAAAAATTTTGCCTAAGAGTTATTCCTGCAAATGTTACAAACTTTACTTCGGAAAGGACATTGTTCACCGTTTCGGCAGAGGAGCACACAGCGATAAAAAAATTTTAAGAAGAAAAGATAATTTGTATGTGTCAGGGAAATTAAATGGGTAAAATTAATGAAAAAAAAATACATAGAAGTAATTTCTGAATAATTAAATAATACTAGTTATAATAATAACAGAATTTTTGTGAGTACCACTTCAACAGGTAAGCACGTTTTATAAATTATGTAATTAATAATTAGAGATTGAGAAAATTTTTGAATAATTTACTACAAATTTCGATCTTCAGAACTGATGACCTTTTTTGTTTCTCTTATTTGATTTTTGTGTTTATATTTTGAATTGATAAAGTGTTTAAGTTTGATTTACATTTTGATAGAATTTTAAGTGTATATTGTTCATAGTATAAAAATAAAGTCTTACGTGATTTCTTGACAGTATTTAATGGGAAGGATAATGCTTAGAGATGGTTATACCTAAAGGGATGTGTCAGATTTAATAAAATAGAAGATTTGTTGTGGAAATATAAGAATTTGAAATAATAAATAATAATAAACTGACACATTTCCATTTGTGAACAGAAAAATTAACAAATTCATGATCTCAGTAGATTCATTTGACTATTGAGCTGAATTCAGTAAAATGAATGTTTTGTTTTTATTTTGGATTTCACTAAAGAAAATTTTGAAACTTATATTTGATAAATGATTAAGTGTGTGTTTTCTGTATAATTTTTATAATATTTCTGTGTTCTTTTTCTAGTACTGAACATTTTAGTGTTTTAAGATAATTAATGATACTTGGTTACTTTAAATTGAAATATTAAATGAGTAAAGTAATGTTATGAGTATCTAATTTTGCACGCAGTTCTGAATCGTCGCGGAGAAAAAGAAAAATAACAAATCATTTCCGTTTTCGAGCGCCGTTGTATTACATTTCGAAGGTCGCCTCCGCAATAAATTTGAATGCTCAGCATTAGTTTTGTAAACACGATCACGAAAAGGGCCAAACTTGTTTTGATTCATTTAACCTAGAATTTTTGCGGTTCTAAATCTGATGCCTGTGGTTTTGATTTTGGAAAATATCTGCAGGGATAACTTAGTAAATATTTCAGACAGCCAGAAAATTTTATAATTAAAATAGATAATAGGATTTTAGCTTTTAGCAAAAATTTTAAGTTTGAGATTAATAGCATAAAATACCCTTACCTGTTTCCTACAATAAAATTCCATAAAGTACCTACTAAATTTAGGTTTGTTACATGTAGTACAAATTGTTATAACACTTTGTTCAGTAAAAAGTTCTTTAGCTATTTAAAAATTATTCTAAATAAAATTAAGGTTACCGAAAATAGCTTTATTATAAATAATAACCAGGATATTCTACAATTTTTAAAAAGTAAGAATATAGATAGCATATACACGTTTGATTTTGAAAACCTGTTTACCAGTATTCCGCATGATAATTTAATGATTATATGTTCAGAAATCTATGATGCTTATTTAGATAGTACTTTAATCTTAAAATGTGACTGGATTGATTTATGTAAATTTAATATTTTTGAAAACTATCTCTTTAACGGCTTATGTTTCTTTAAACAGATAAAGGGTATACCTATGGGAAATAGCTACTCTAGTGCATTTGCCAACCTATTCTTACATTTTTACGAAACTAAATTTCTTAACTCAAATAATATTACCGGATTTAGATTTATTGATGACCTCATAATTTTTAACTGTAACGATTTGGAGTTTCTTAATCAAATCTACCCAAAGGAACTTACTTTAAACCGGACTAACGAAAATAATTTTTGTGCGACTTATCTGGATTTAAAAATTAAAATTCAAAATAGGGAAATAAAAATAGGGATTTATGATAAAAGGTTAGATTTTAACTTCTAGGTTATTACTTTTACCAATTTCCATAGCAACTTAAACTATAAAATGTATTATAATATTTTTTACTCACAACTTTATATGTAACAACGCTGGGGATTTTTTGGAGGCATGTAGCATTTTCGAGGAAAACTTAAGAAAAAACGATTTCCCTAAAAATTTCGGTAATTTAAAAGTTTTTAAAAAATGGCATTTAGACTCAGGAATTTTTAAAGATGTTTAGAATAGTATTTGTGCTTTCATTTGGTTAAGTTGTAATGGGGGGTGGAGCTATAGTAATGTTACAATGACGTAACCTTTAGGATAGAACTGGCTGCTGTTTCGCCATAACCGTCATTTACGGAATTGGGGTGTGTAGGCACCGATTACTTGGCATTAGGATTTTTGTGTGCTTGCTTGTAAGGTGCGTCGAGCCCATACAGTAAGTTGTGTTTGTCTTTTCATTCTTATTGACTAATTGCTTCTTTGGGGGACTCGGGGCCTTGGGATGTCTTTTGGGCTTACCTGCATCCTATTCAGAAAGTTCCCCTTGAGGTAATTGACACGGTTAGGCTCCCTGATGACGAAGACCTGTCGATTACCTCTGTCGTTTTATGGTTCAGTTCCGGCACTTATACAGAATCTTGTCGTTGGTGCGTGGATGCCCAGAGTGCTTGATTTCTGTTTGTCTTTTGTCTATTTTAGTATAATTTTTCTATCTATATCTGTTGGATTATTTAAATAAAATAACGCAATTCATTTCCGTTTTCGAGCGCCGTTGTATTACATTTCGAAGGTCGCCTCCCCAAATAAATTTAAATGCTCAGCATTAGTTTTGTAAACACGATCAAGAAAAGAGCCAAACTTGTTTTGATTCATTTAACCTAGAATTTTTGCGGTTCTAAATCTAAACATCTGATGCCTGTGGTTTTGATTTTGGAAAATATCTGCAGGGATAACTTAGTAAATATTTCAGACAGCAAGAAAATTTTATAATTTAGGTATATGGTTTGACATATTACATTTGATGTTGAAACCTCGTAAATTGTTCTACGAATTTAAGTAAAGGAGATTTCCGGAGGTTTTAGTCGACAGTTAAAGGGAGTTTTACGGTTTTCATATAAACGGAACGTCTTTATAACATGACTTAGGGTGCCAAAAAACCACAATTGGAGAATTAAAAAAACCATTGTATGTTATATTTGGTTCATCCGCCCCAGAAAATCTTCGAAATAGAAATAATGAAGAATAATAAATAAATAGAAAAGAGAATATTATAATAAGAGATATGTTTTAAGATATTAAATACAAATAATGAATATTTGGGAACTTTACAGCGAGGATTCATACCCAAATGTGATATAAGAAAAGAAAAATTGTTTTTGGCCTATCGATTTCATGATTAACTTAATAAAACTGAGATGGGTATTGGTAAAGTAATTTTAATTATTTGTGTCAATTGATAGAATAATAGTTTGAAATTTGGACGTTAACATTAAATTATGGCAATTGATAGAGAATATTGAGGTATTATTATTATTATTAGTATTAGAAATATTTTATTAGTGTGTGTTTAATACTTTCATATGTTGTGTATTTTGAATTCTATTGAATATAAAATTGATAAACCAAATTTTCACACTAAACGAGATTCTGAAATTGTCCATGCTTGCAGATTAAGATATTATAATGCACCAGAGAACTTAAAACTACACCACGAATAATGACAAACATTAGATCCAATTTTTTTCTTTTCCATGTGATGCTTAACATCATTATACTTTTTTTTTAATTGATATAATTAATTATGTGTTGACCTACTAAAGATATATTTTAAAAAAACTGTCTAACTTAAACTTTCTTCTTAAGAATACTATTATATGTGAATTTTTTTTTGATCTCAATTTAAACCCTGAATATGACAACTCTACTTCTTTAACCTTTCAGTAAAATTTCTAATTCTTGAATACACTTTCCTATCACCCACCTCTAGAAGCGCGTTGGATGTCGTCCCAACTGTTTAAGATCTTATTTAATTTTTTTTGCTATTTGTTTTTAATTCATCAACTCAGTCACTTAAAGTGCTGAAGACCATATGCTTGAGTATTGACTAAAACAGGGCTGGGATGGCCACTCCTTTTGTCCTCCCATTTCTATATTTTATACTCCCACAGGTATGACAACTGCACATTTTCCTTTTTCTCCATCTTTGTACTATGCAAGATGCTGTTTTTCAATGCAGTCATATTCTGTCGGAGATTCACGGTTAGTCCACTGTACGGCTAAAAGACTCTTCCTCCTTATTAGTCAGAGAACAATAGGGAGAAAGAAAACCCACTTGTTACACAAACATAAACACAACCCCTCACTGCTTAGAGGTAGAATTAAAGAATTTGAGACTAAGAGTTGGGGGACTCACATACAACAAGGTACCTTCAACACAAAAAATTGGATATCCACGTAGAATTAAAATAAGTGTCCACAAATGAATAGTAAATAAATAATTTGAAAATAAAGTGAAAAGTATTGAGAATAAATAAATAAAGTTAGAATAAATATGAATCAGTATATCTAAAGAATATTGAATAGAATTTTGGAATGAATAAATATTGTCGGAATAAAAATGAATGTAGGAAATGATGAGATGAGAATAATAAGAAATATAAAGGATAATGGATATTAAAAAAAATAATGAGATGAATAAAGATACGAAAACTAGATAATGAATAATATGTTCTGTAATTTTATATACAATTTATATATTTGAAATGTGATTTTTATTGAAAGTGTGATTTTTATTATATAACTGAAGAACAATTTTTCTTGATATGTAAACAAGCCAAAATAATGTTATGTTTTATGTATTCTACGTTGGTGAAGCAGAAATAAGAAACAGCAACACAAAGACTGTGATTTTTTAATTGGTGTATTTTCCTCAACATACTAATGACTGTGAAAGGACTAAAAATGTTGCACAGATAATTCATTACAAGATAAATAAATAAAAAAATTTTTTTTGACTCACTCCATAGTAGTGAACGTTGAGGAAGAATTTTTGAATTTTTCAACTTGTTATCAAAGTCAACTTCAGTTACTAAATTTTTGTTTGTTTTAATATTTTTATTACTATGTTTTGTTATTTTGTATTATTCAAATCGAGATGATGGTAGATATTGTATTAAATGTATGTTTCCAGTGAAAATTTTTGTAGTTTACAAATTTTTGGTTATGTTAATTGATTTTTTTTTCTGAGATTGTGTTGTGTGGGGAGGCGCCGCCCTGCTCAACATTGTCTTCAGTTGATGATAAATACATTTTTAAATTTAATTTTTTTCAAAGCAACAATATGAGAAGAAATTAACAAAATTTACAATTTTCTATAGTTGATCATTAATTACTATAATTTTTTTTGCTTTTATTGTGTTCATAAATTAGTAAATCATTAGTGTATTTTTGTGTATTCAATATTGAAATGTGCAATGTCTTGTCATGTGACCATCATACTAAATTAACTTAAAACATATGTTCCTTTTCAAACTTTTCCAAATTTGTGGTCGACGCCCATTTTCCTCACATGGCCGGGTGAGTCTGTCCTCCAATGCAGGCATTGTTGGTCAGCCTCTTCTCGGACGGGGGGGATATTCTATAACATTAAAAACCCCATACTATTTTAAAATCTAACATTATTCTAAATTCCCTTGGGCGTACGAGCTAACTTTCGTTTTCAAATCTAAGTCCTAAAAGACCTCTAGTGAAAAATATTAAATGGCTTCCTTTTTCAAACCCGCGTAGCGTCATTCGAGATTTCATATAGGCTTTACGCAGATTACATAAAACACCATGTGACTTGTCGACAACAGCAAATCCCTAATCGCTATCATGATCACATGACAAAGTTTATATAAGTTCCAGCATACCTCGAGCAGATTTTGGCGTGGCACTGTTGCCTACTAAACCGCCGTCATCAATGTCAATAAATGGATAAATAAACATGTGTTAATGAAGATATTCGTCTTTCTGGTTACGACTACAAGTTTTTGAGGTGTGATATGCCGACTCCGGTCTCCGTTAATATGGGGCTGGGTCGGCATGTTACATATATATATATATATATATATATATATATTTGCTTCTGTGTTTCCATTAACTCCATGGTTGCAATGTTTGTGACGTCAGTCTTCTTGAGG
This sequence comes from Dolomedes plantarius, assembly GCA_907164885.2. NCBI lineage: Eukaryota > Metazoa > Arthropoda > Arachnida > Araneae > Dolomedidae > Dolomedes > Dolomedes plantarius. The sequence goes on along the minus strand of OU015499.1, from coordinate 124,823,505 downwards.
TCTCCTTTACTGAACTTCTACTTTGTCTGGTGCCGGGCTTGGTGTTCTATGATTAAGCAACTGTATATTCACTTCTTCTGTTTCTTATGGATTGTACGGTGTCTAAGTATGCTTATTGCTCAGATTATACTTATCAGAAACAATCCATTGGTTTATAGACAGTATCGGCACCGCTGATGAAGAGATGCTGTCAAAAACCTATTTTTCACTTATCTTTTCATGTTTTTCGTTCTTGGCTGCAGTAGTTTAATAGACCAGATTATCGTAGTTCATGTATTTCTTGCTAAAATTAAAGAACGCATAAGATTAATTACTATAAAACTGATTTTTGGAGAGGTATAAACATTTATATACGTTGTAGAATTCCAAAAGAGAGGCTTGCCACATAATCATTTATTATTATGCTTAAAAGAACATTGTAAGCTGCGAGAAATAGAAGATATAGATAATGTTGTGTCTGCTGAAATACCTGACCCTAACGATACTACCTTATTTAACTTGGTGAAAACTCATATGGTACATGGACTGTGTGGTCAATTTAATCCACATTCTGTTTGTATGGACAAAGGGAAATGTAAAAAGGAATATCCAAAGGCATTTGTGCCAGTAACTAAAGAAAATGTGAATGGTTACCCTCTCTATCAGCGAAGGAATAATGGAAGAACTTTTTCTAAACTAATCCATGGGGGTCAAAATTGACATTGATAACCGTTTTATAGTGCCATATAATGCTTTCCTCTTAAGATACTTTCAAGCACACATAAATGTTGAAATTGGTGCAAGTGTGCATAGTGTAAAATACTTGCATAAGTATGTATACAAAGGCCATGATTGTGCAAATATTCAAGTAACAACCGATGATAATTTTTTACATCATGATGAAATATCAATGTTTTTAAATGTTAGGTATGTTGGACCAACTGAAGCTGCATACAGAATTTTTGCATATCCCATTCATGAACATTCACATACTATTATCCAATTACCCGTGCATTTACCCAATGAACAACAGGTTTACTTTAACACTGATAATGCATCTGATGCATTGTTAAAAGCTAAATTGAGAAATACCGAGTTGATTGCATGGTATGAATTGAATAAGAACCCTACCACTAAAAGTCCATACATATGTCCAGAAACTCCAGTTCATTATGTATGGGATAAAAATATGTGTCAGTGGAAAAGGAGAGTCAAATTTGGAAAAACAATGGTTAGATTATTTAATGTTGCACTATCTGAAACAGAAAGATACCATCTTCAATTATTATTGCTTCATGTTACGGAGGCCACCAGTTTTGTAGCTATTAGGACATATAAAAGAATTATTTATTCCACTTTTAAAGAAGCAGCAATGCAACGTGGTTTACTTCTGAATGATTCAGAATGGATGCGTTGTTTGAAGGAAACTTCTGTTTTCCAAATGCCTTTTGAAATGCGGCAGTTATTTTCTTATACAGTAGTACCTCGAATTAATTAATTTTAATTCGTTCCATGACTTAGCTCGTAACTCGAAATACTCGTATCTCGAATCACTTTTCCCCATTGAAATGAATGGAAATGCCATTAATTCGTACCCGGCTCCCCGAAAACACCGCTTTTTTTGTTACAGGTTTTTAAATAAGAAAAACGCGCTTATAAACGACGAACATTGTATAAAACGCAATACAATAGAATGTACTGCAATAAATTTGTTTTATTAAGTGTAATGTACAACATGTACCTTGGAGATCAGACTTGAAGTTGCTGATGGAAGAGGAGGAGAAAGGTTGAACTGAAAAATTGAATCTTATTTGTTGATTTTTGATCTTTTCGCCCCGCTTTCCTGACTTTTGCTTTTATTACCAGCTACTCTCTTAAGGTGAACGAGTGAGACACGGAAGCTGGGTGATTGTTGCATCCTTCACTGTGGCTGTAATGTCCAGATTCTTTTATTCTGAGAATCCGAAGAACGTTTTCTCAGAGTCCAATCTCTCGGTTTAAGACTGGATAGTAGTCTCAGAATATTATTATACAATTGTATAATAATTGTACATAAAGGTTGTAAATATTATATGCTCCTTGTGTTCTCATTTGATGAGCACGTAACATGGCATTTACTGCTCAAACTGGCGGTGGGATATCTGAAGCTTGCTCGTAACCCGAATTTTAGCTCGTAACTCGAAGCAAAAAATCTACTGAGAGAATGCTCGTATCTCGAAAAACTTGTAAGTCGAGGTACCACTGTATTTGCATATTTCAACAGCCAAATGATATATTATATCTATGGAATATTTTGAAGGTATCACTTTCAGAAGATTATCTTTTTTTCTATGACAATAATGTTAGTTATCAGTTAGCTCTTAGAAATATTAACAGTATTTTTCTACAGCATTCAACTTCTGTATCTGCCGTTAAATTACTAATTATTGAAAATTTTCCTATACTTTCGAATAGTCATTTTCCTACCAATAATAACCTTATTTCAGTATTATAACACCCTAATGAAGAACAAAAAATTATTATAGATCATATTATATGAGTAGTTGAAAAAAATAATACAAATTAGAAATAATACGAATTAGACGGATTAGAATTTGCAGACTTTCTACTTAAAATTGGGAATGGTGAAATATCCATCTATAAATGAGGAAGAAAACAATACAATTGAATTGCCATCTCTTATAATGACTGAAAATAATATTGTTTCAGAAATGTATGGAAATAAATTTAATTCACCACATAAAATCATTAACTTTGCAAAAGTTGGTATATTAGCACCAAAAAATGAGCATTGCAGTAAAATAAATTCAGAGGTTCTTGACTTATTACCAGGATATTTATTATCTTATACAAGCTGTAATTATTTAATAACTGAGGATGAAAATGAAGTTCTAAAGTATCCTATTGAATTCCTGAACAGCTTAGAATTAAGTGGTTTACCGCTTCACAATTTACAGTTGAAATCTGGATCAAGAGTCATACTCCTGCGTAACTTAAATCCTTCTCAGGGATTATTAAATGGAACAAGATTAGTTGTTCATAACATGTACGACAACTGCTTGGATATGGAAATTATAACTGGTAACAATGCTGGTGAGAGAGTTTTACTTCCTCGAATAGATTTAACTCCTTCAGACACCAGTTTGCATTTTTCATTTAAGAGGCGGCAATTTCTCATTTGACTTGCCTTTTATTGTTTAACTATTAATAAAGACCAAGGTCAAACTTTTGATAAAGTTGGTCTCTATCTTCCACAACCAGTATTCAGCGACGGTCAGTTATATGTGGCTATGTCTCGACCTCGATCATTTCAAAACTTAAAGGTACAAATAGAACCAAAAAGCAAAATAACATCTAATGTTGTGTTCAAAGAAATACTTTTAGATTAATAAATTTAATGTAGAGCCTAAAAGAAAGAAAAGCTCTAAAAAATGTATATTTTAATTGAGTTTTTTCATCATCAAATAGTATATTTATTTCTACTTTATGTGCATTTATGTCAAATTTTCATTTTTCTCTGCATGGCATGTTTCTATAAAGAGAAGAATTTTTTAGATTTTACATTTTTGATATTAGCATAGCATATTAATATGGTGTGAGTCTCATCAGTTATTCTTAAGATTATAGTTATGATAAACTGTCATTGAAAAGTCGAATTTCGTTTTATTGTGTACAATAGTAAATTTTTATGGGTAGTTCTCTATTCTCAATATTATGATTTTCAACATTTTACTGAGTTATAGAGCTACTGAGTACACGTACCAAGTTTTTAGTTCGTCATAGAGTAACCATATTTCTTTTTATTTTCAATAGTAATTCAGTGTTCAATAGTAATTTTTTTATGTGTATTTCTCTATTCTTAATATTATGATTTTCAACATTTAGGGATGACACATTGAGTATAATTTGTGTATTAGTACATTTATTAACTATCTAGCCGTCATGTTTTGACGGTTACCCACAAATATATAATAATATATATACAAATCCAAAAGTATTTGCTACCAAAAGTATCCAAAAGTATTCTATGCTACAGACAAAATCGTCCAGTTTTTTAAATCCACCCCTCTAAATTACCCGTAAAATAGGCCGTATATTTAGTCCTCAAAGATACGCAACCGGCAAAACCAGCCGGTCATCTAATTCCGAATCCTAAGTTACCGGCTGATCGAATTTCCAAACATGATGCCCAGTGACGTACTGCGTCGGCCGGTCGTTTAGTCAGGATTACTCTGGAACCGGCTGGCCGGTTACCTAGCCACAGCCTTCGGCGTCGCAGTGTTTGTTTGTAAATAGGCGCAAAGTTTATACTCATCAGTGGCAACGGTATCGCTTAAGGGCGTTGTTTATGTTTCTTTTTGCGTTCAACTCTGTCTAATCTTAATTAAAAGAGAAAAATCGTTGCCGACAAAATTTCGCAGCTTTTAGAATGGATCATGTGCTAAAATACCATTGATTTTGGTGCTAGAAAGTAAACAGTATTCAAGTAAGTTTAATTTACAGGTTATTTTTTATGTGTTGTGTGACAGAACTGTTTTGTTAAGAAGTTGAATATAATTATATACTATTGCTATATTTTACGCTATTTTTTGTGAGTAAACCTAAATGTTAATACAATGCGTATACCTATTAAATCGTAAAATACTGCATTTTCAGTTATGGTATGTTATTATCAACAACTAAGTAGATTATTACTTTCTGGTCAATGTTTGGCGAGCTATTAAAATATAAGTTCTGCGATTTCAAGAGATTGCTTAAAGTTGCCAATCTGATTACTCTGGTAATTTTATTTACAATTTTTATCCAAAATGTATAAATATATCATACAAGTCAGACATACTGTGTTTAGCAATTTTCCTAGTTATGAGCTATACATATGTTTTTAAACTGTTAATAATTGCGGTAAAAGATAAAATGTACGGGGAACAGATATATATCCTGTACCGTTCGGTGGAAAGTTGTCGAACTCCACCAAGTGCAGTTCTCATTCTGGAAAATACTATTTCTTACTGTTTTAAGACTTCTAGTCTGACAATTGACACTTTATATGAAAATTCTACAATAAGTAGCTAATAAAAAATAGAATATTTTCATGAAATAATATTGAATTCAGCATTTATCTTGGGTAAATAATTAAAACAGCCTAAATATTTCCAAAGTGTCCAAAATGTATCATTGTCTCTAAAAGTAGGTCAAAATTTAAATTTATAAAAAGTATGTCATAGGATAGTGTGGAAACAATGGATTCAAAATACAAAAATTTTGTTTTCATAAAAGAGCTTAAAAGCTATAAAATAAACATGTAAATACTTCAAGATAGACATATATAAATACAAACATTGTAAAAAAAATAATCAATTACACAAAACTAAAAAAAGTTTGGTTAATTCCCAATATACGGTGCCCCTTGTATTTCACTGCATTGGAACCGCCATCTTGGTTCCGTCTCCCGTCGCCAATTTGGCGATGGGAGACGGAACCAAGATGGCGGTTCCAATGCAGTGAAATAATATAAATGACAACATGCAGAACTTTCATTGAAAATTTATACAGAAAATGAAAAAATGAAATTAAATAAGGGCAGTCGATTTTATTTTTTTAAATTTTTTGTCGCCCAAGCCGAACGCGTATTTTTGGAACGGGAAAGTCCGAAAAGTCCCAAAAATATGCATTTTTTAAACTGTACGACCACAATAAAGCACAAAACACACAAATACAAAAAAATGAAAGCTGATAAATAATGAGAAATTTATTATGTGTGGGGGGGCTGCCGCCCCCCCAACCCCCCGCTAAAAAAATAAGTCAGTATATTGCAAATAATTCATTTAAATAATCGATTTTATTTTTTAAAATTTTTGTCGCCCAAGCAGAACGCGTGTTTTTGGAACGGGAAAGTCCGAAAAGTCCCAAAATTACGCATTTTTTAAACTATACAACCACAGAAAAAGCACAAAAATACACAAATACAAAAAATGATGAGAAATTTGTGTGGGGGGGCTGCCGCCCCCCCAACCCCCCGCTAAAAAAGTCAGTATATTGCAAATAATTCATTTAAACAAATATAAAATACATCTTGGTTAAATATATCAGCAAGTAAAAAAATGAAAGTTCTGCATGTTGTCATTTATATTATTTCATGTTAAAATTTAAGAAAAAAACCACTTACCGGTTATTCACTTTCGGTATAGCTTCTTTTACGTTTTGTTGATTTTTCGGTGTTTTTCGATACACCCAATTCGTCTGTAATCCAAGAACACGGTGTTTTTTTTACCCATAAATAAGTTAATTTTAAAACCATAATTAAATCTAATTTACTCGCTTCGAACCGGGAACCACATCTAATGGACTTTTAGTTATAGTCATTTGCAAATTTAACTCATTAACTCAACATAAATACAATAATCTATAATAGTTCTCTTACCCGCCTTTTGTAAATCTCGAAAAAAATCCAAATCAACCCTCCCATTCGTAAAAGAAGCCATACCTCGCAAATAAAAGTACATCCGAACGCTGGAACTGCAATCCCGAAAAGAACGGTTTAATTTTTTTAAACAGGCGCGTTATATAAAATCTAGATAACCCTCGTTTACAAGTAAATCACAAGCTCTGATTGGCTGCTAATTATTCAAATCGGAAGCTATACTAAACGGAACTCTACTATCGGAAGCTTTAACTTAAAGGTATTTAACAACACAAACCACATTTGGAATTTTATCGTCAACTTGGCAAAAATCTAAAAAATATCGCCATCTTATTGAAATCGAGAGCAATAAATGGTTACCTTAAAAGCATTTAACAAACACAAACCACATTTGGCGTTTCATCGTCAAATTGGCAAAAATCTAAAAAACTTATCGCCAAGCTGCGGCACCGTGTATTGGGAATGAGCCAGAAGGGGGGGGTAGCAAGATAATTTCAGCATGTATAGAAGAATTTAAAAAGAAGAATTTAACTATGACAATAGTATTAAAGTTGAATTTTTAGAACAAAAATTAAAATTTATATTATTTCCAAAGTATAAAAATCAATTTATAAAAGTAGTAACCGAGATATGATAATCCAAGGGTAAGCTCTTGTCTTCCTGATTGTACTCCTGGAAAAGAGAGAAAATAAAAATTGGAACAGATTTCTCAGATGCACCGGGCTTGGCGACAAGTTGGCACCAAAACTTTTTGATGCCAACTTGGCGGAAAGATGGCGTCAACACATTTTGGCACCAACTTGACAAAAAGTTGGCGTCAAATGTTTTTGACGTCAACTTTTCCCTACTCCGCAGACATGTTAAAGTGCGAAATGTAAACAAAAACATCAATGACGACTAAGAAACAACAAATAAGTTGGAAAACAAACTTACCGCTGGCTTTACGAAACTCGTAAGCGCACACGGGATCTTCGCTTCGCTCAGATACCCTCGCTACACTCCGCTTCGCTACGTTCCGCGTCAGTCCAAAAACATTACTGAAAAGCCGCTGCCGCTGGCTGTAGTACAGTACCACAAAGCTTCCGGTGGCTGTAGCGGTCAGTGAAACAAATGCGAAATGTAAACAAAAACATCAATGGTGATGAAGCAAGAAAAAATAAGTTGGAAAGCAAACTTCCCGCTGGCTTTACGAAACTCGTAAGCGCACACGGGATCTTTGCTTCGCTCAGATACCCTCGCTACACTTCGCTACGCTACGTTCCGCGTCAGTCCAAAAACATTACAGCAAAGCCGCTGCCGCTGGCTGTAGCGGTCAGTAAAGCAAAGCTTACGCTGGCCATACGAATTCGTAGGCGTAAACGGCAATTCTCCATACAAAACCTATTACATACCTGTTTTCAATAAAATCCAGCTTAAACAACAACCTCGTGCACTCAATGGCAACTTAGAAGCCATTGCACTCAATAAATGAACATAGCACCAAAAAACACACATATAACACCAAATAATGCACAAAATTTAAACTTAACTTTATAATCCACCATTATTTTAAAAACTCGCACACTGCATTCAAAATTGTTCAACATAAGAAGAATCTTTTAATTCGTCAAAATAAATCACGTGTCAAATGCACGTGATACATCCGTCACGAAATAATCACATGATAAATACATCACGAATTTACAGGAGCCACAACGTTGGCGCCTTAATCGCCTCAGCTTGGCAACCAAAAAATTTCGCCAAAATCGCATGGTTACCACGCCATACACAAAATCGCCAAGCTTTCAACTCGGTGCGTCTGAGAAATCTGTACCTAAAAAGGTTATGAAAAGAATTCAAAATATTTTTCATTTATTGAACTCATAATTTGTTACCTGAAGGTAATTTCAAATGTCATTGCCTAAAAACATTTCAATGATCATCATTCAGATTAAATTAGTTAAAACTGAAAAAAAGCAAGCAACATTTCTAAGATATAATCACTGATTGGTGGTGTAAACATGAAGCTTAGGTGGATCAGGATTGCAGAGTATTAGCCATTAATCTTAATAATAAAATCATAATATAGATTACAACCCAATTGTAGCAGAGCATGAATAAAGGAACCACTTATATGATCACCAAATTTAAGGCTATAAAAAAAATTCATTATTTTCCCCAACATTCACGTGTTTGGTGTTTTTTTTAAATTTCGTTCCATGCTTGAAATGTATTAAAATTGTAAAACACTCAATCTTATCAAAGTTAACAAACCATCATTTATGTGCTTTAAATTTTTAAAAATTACAATAAAATTGATATGCACTGTTAATTTTATGCAAACTTAAAGATAGAACTATTTAAATAGTTAAGTTTTCCACATTAATTATAAATTGGTACTAAATTTAGTGAGTTTTTATAGCTTGTCACCATGTGCAATAATCTTCAGTTTAGATGTTCCTTTCTTCCATCAGAGGACTTTTTATTTATGATATCATTTGAAACCATTTTATTTTAATTTAATTTTATTTGTTTCTGTATTCATTCAGTGTTAACATTTTTGATGACAAGATTTAATAAATAACATTCATGTTATCTTTCATTGCAACAAAGATAACTGCAACAGCATTAAATGTAATACACCTAAATAGTCATAATTTTAGGTAGGGTGAAGTGGGGTAAGTGAGAATACAAAATCATATAGTTCTACTTTGAATGTAAATAAGTTTTTAACAAGTTGTTGTATTTGTATGAAAATTTGTATACATACTTTTGGTTATGTTCTACATTTATAGTTTTATTTTTTTTTAAATCTATTCCCAACTTTTTTTGCTATAAATATTTAAAGTTTTTGTGTTTTGCATTCTCACTTGCCGCAAGTGTTGGGCAAGTGAGAACACGGGTCCCAATAAATCATAGTTGCTTTTATCAAAATAAGTAGGGCAAGGGAAAGAATAGATATTTTATGCTGAACAAAAGGCTATTTATTTATTTTTATCTACATTCTGTTGTTATGGAGGTATTTGTTCAAGTTAGCAGTGTCAGCAACATCTGAATATTAACAAAATAAGTATATTTGTATTATTTGTTTTAGAGTAACAAATGTATTGCCTTCCTTGCCTCAGCTCTTCCAGGAACACTAATAAGCCATCATCTGGTACAAAAGGCAACTCAGAAATAGTGACAACAGAATTAGAAATTCAATATATTCACACCCAGTTTGTAATGTCCACTCCACTCACATTCACTAACAGGTAGTCTAAATAAGTTAGTTTATTACAATTCACTTCAAACCTACAATAAAAAAACTAGTTTCAGTTGCATAATTCACTATTTTTGAATGTTAAGGAATTAAAAACAATCATCAGCTGTTAAAGAAGCATCGCAAAAGGTGGTTAGTAATGAAGTTCCTCCAGCTAGAAAACATGTTGGGAAGGAAAAACTATTTATATGGCTGTTATAACACAAAGGTAGCTTTTTTTAGTATATATGGGGCAAGTGAGAACTGTTGTTTTTACTTTCCCCAGCTTTCGTGTTCTCATTTGCCCCACTACAAAATTTTTGTGGGGAGAGTGAAAACCCTGCAGTACTGAAGAAATATTGCAAAAAATGGTTTTTATTTATTTTATCTGTATTCTTCAGTTCTTAATTAATAAGTGGGTATTTTCAAAATAACTGTGCGTTGTGATTAAATAGTTATGATTTTTTTTTTTTTACTAAATTTATAACTGTTCTTGCAGTTCATGTATAGGGTAATTTTTTAATATATATAGTTTCGGTTCTTAAGATCATTGTTAGCCAAATTGATCTGTTTTATATTAGGATTTATGTATTCTATCCCCTGCTAGGGATAAAAAATATTTGATGAATATGAAGTAACTATAGTAAAAGTGTCAAATATATAGTTTTGAAAATTCTGTGTTCTTTATTTTTCTTACTGCTCCAGAAATGTGTTGTATAACTATACTGTGATGGAATATGCATGAAATGTAGAGAAATCTGTTTTTGGTTAAAAAAAAAATTTTTTTTGAAGATTTTATGTGACTTCTAGGATTTAATATTTAAAAATTTGGAAATTTTTACATTAACTTAACATTAAATTATTAAGATAATTTATAAATTGATGTAATTTTTAATTTCCTAGTTTCTACATGTTTTATAGACAGTATTACAAGGCTGTTGAGTGGCTCCTGCAATATTGTTGACCTCAGGTATGTTTTGATTGACTTTAATTTAGAACAGCTTTGTTTTCCCAATTCTATAGTTATATGAATGGTTAAAAATAACCGTAAAATATATATATAAACATTTCAAAACCCTGTGGCTGTTATTTGTAGCAAGTATAGAATTTTCATAGGGTTCCCAAAACAATAGGTTTTAATACTTATTTCTTCAACCAGTGTATTGCTATCTATGTTTATATCTTTTATAGACATCATTTGGTCATTATTCTGAATCATTTTTACATCTGTCAAAGCAATTTCTAGTACCAATGCATATTTTTGATGTTTGTTCTGCGGAATTATCTTGAATAAACTTCTCTATCCTGTCTAGCTTTGTACGGTAATTTGTTCAAAACAATGCACCTCAAACATTTCTTTCCAGTTACTTATTGGTTCATCTGCATACTCGTAATTCAGTATCCTTTTTCATTTTTGTAAACGTGTTTTCCGAAATTCTGGAGTGACAACTAATTACGTCGCAAACTCTGAGGATCCAACTAAAAGTTGTTCAAAACCTAGTGGCTATCTTTTATCAGTCTTCTAGAAGGTTTTTAAATAATCACAGTACTTCACATGAAACAAATTTTTTTCTGTTAGACTCTGTGCTAGCACAGGGCCCAGTTGCATCAAATCAGAGTCCAATCAGATCAAAGCAGCCCGGCCTTTGATAATTAATTCTTTTCATATTTTTTATCCTTTTATGCATAGTATTCTTAAGGCTGTCTTATGATTATTCATATCATATTAATTCTGTGGTGGACTGTTATGAGTTTGGTTTCACAGACTTCTTAAAATTTTATAAAGAGTACACTGACTAGTAGCCAAAATCTGTTGTCTTGATTTAGACATGGAAATCTTCTCAGCAGAAAGATTGTGGGTATTTTGTATCTTTCACATTGTGTGTTATCTCATTGAACCATATTTTGGTACGTGAAGTTTCAGTAGGTATTATCTCTATTAAACAAATCAATCATTTAAATGAGTTTTTCAGAAACTTTCGAAATGTTTGCCTCTTTTCACAAGAGAATCTCTGTGGTAGATCTTCTATTTCAGCTTCCAGTTTTAATTGCTCTTTACTTGCTATAAGAATAAGCAATTACTTTTTACCCTGAAAAAACTTTATGACCTAGCCACCACATATGCATTTCTTGATACTCTGAATACAATGATTTCTGATTCACTAAGTCTGTTAAAAAATATGTGTGAAGTATAATATCTGTACTATTGTAGTTAGATTTCACTCCAAAATGCCAATTTTAGCATGTTTCTCCCTTCAATTCTTCAGTTTGTTCTGTGCAGAAGCTATATACTGCAGGCATGCAAGATGCTTTATATGCACAGCAGTGAAATTGTGGGGGGCAGGGAAACCACCCAATTATTTTACTTTCTTAGTTAATTTCTATTTTTACATTTTTTCAAATATTGTAAATCTCCTCTCGCTTCTCACTAATATGTGACAATTATTTCTTGCTCTAGATTTGTGGGAATAAATATAGATGACAGGAGGCAGTGGCAGCTCTATTTTTTGTGAGACCCCATGCATATATTTTTGAGAGGCTCCTTAAATAAATCTTGTTTAAAATAATACGGGTTTTCAGTTAAAGGTAACTTTAAAAATAGTATGTTTTCAACATAACAAGAGATTTGTTGTAATATTTCCCAGACAAATATTTTTTAAATAATAACAATATTAATATATTAACATAAACATTCTATGTTATTTATTGGAATACAATCATGAATTTATTACTCATCAAGAGAGATAACTTTTGACTGAATGTTAAAATGTTATTACTGAACTGAAATGTTAAAATGTTATTAGTGCAATTAAAAGTGAATATGATAAATGCGTTTTCACTAATATTGGGCATTATCATTCATATTATAGGATACTAAAAAAATAACCCTGTGACTAAGAGAAAAATATTCTAGAATAATATATACAATAGATAATGATTGTACAATACAATAATTATTCTAGTATAAATTTATTTTTAGGAAATAAAAATTATATTATATTTATAACTTAAAAGTATAGAAAACTAAGGAGTTTACCAGGATTTTACAAAACAACTTTTGTACTTTTAGCAGCCCTAAAATCATAATAATTGTTGTAAAGTTCAATATGTTATTCAATTGATAATTTTGCAAGTGAAGACAACCTCTTTTGATACATGGTGGATCTGATATAGGTCTTGATTAAATTTAACTTTGAGAACAATCATTCAGCACTAGCTACAGATACTGGAGTAGTCAAAATATTGTCATAACCATGTGGATGTTTGGATAAACATGGTCAATACTGTTCTCAATCATGTACTTTAGAATGTTACTACCTCAAATTATAGTTCTTCTAAACATCTTCAGTTCTTTGCAATCTTCTGCTAGTATATCAGAGTACAATTTCCCTTCATTTCACACAGTGAAAACTTCCTGAAGTTGCCCGCAACTGTGGAAAATTTCTTCATCAGTTTTTTCCATTAACCAATTTATGTCATGAAAAAACCCAAAATTTTGTTCATATTTCCTCAACTCTGAAAACCTTTAAGTACAGGCCTGTGAAATTATGTCAATAATCATCTAAAAATACTCTATTTTGAACATGTCTTCTGGATTTTCACTGCTATCATCTGGTATTCCCGAAAATGTTTTATTGAAAAAAATGTTTTATTTCTCCCTTCTCTGAATTTTCTTAAATTATTTTAAAACATTTAAGTTCTTGAGGAATTTCATTTGCTGTGATCATTGTTGACACCACTGTTTCTGTATTCTCCTATCCAAGTGATAAACTGTTCAATGTGTTTATGCACCTGAAAGCATCTCTGTGTCTTCTCTTTGCCATACCTTACTTATAAAGTTAATTTTTACCAATATATTATACCATGGAACTACTAAAATGATAAATTCATATTATAAAATTTAATTAATTAGTGTTTAAAAGCTTTTCCTTACTCTCTCAGATGTCAGTTAAAACTCATAACAAAAAATAGGCATATAAATATGTACTTTCATTCATTTCAGCCATGCAAGGCCCTAGGTGCTGTCTTTTTCACCTCTATATAGAGTCGCCACTGGCAGGAGGGTTCCAAGAGGTTAAGAACTAAGGGGAGGAAATAATATATCTATAAATAAATAAGTAAATAAATATATAAGTAATCATTTCTCGGGAAATCAGATAATTCTGAATTATGTCTAGTTCTTCCTTGAAAATCTAATATGTCCTGAGTATAGTAATTAAAAATTGTCAGAATGTGTTATTTGTATTCATAGGTATATATGCAGTTGTTTTGACAACTTAATTAATGCAAATTTATGTTGGGATATTCATGGTGTCATGCAGCATTTTCTTGCACCTCATTTTACCCTTTTTATATCTCCTGATCTACTTTTAAATGATTATTTTGTTGAGAAACCTTAAAGTGGCCAAGAATTTTATCAAAATCTTTTAAAGCAAACATGAAATTTTTAGGTAAAGTTATTGAAATGTGAATAAAATTGCTTTAAAATATTTGATAAAATGTATCAACGAATATATCTATGTATGTGCTGGCAAAGTTATAGATGACATAGGACCACCCCCTCATCTGGCACCTGTTATTAAAGTAGGCTTGTGCTGAACTTTTCATAATTTCTCTTCCAGTATGGCAGATAATAATCAGCCTCTTGTACTCTCTAATCCAATCTCAAATGTTATTGATTGTAACTCTCTACCTTAAGAAATAGGTAGTTATGTTCTAAAAGTTCCAGATGCTCCTAATCCAAACCCTACACCTAAAGTAACAACACATTTGTTAGGCTAAATCTTTTTCATTTTGTCGCATTTGCTCGCAATAAAGACAATAAATGTTTCTCCAGTGTCCTCAACTGAACTTAAGCGTATAAAATACAGAAAAATTATTTTTTCACATCGCAGGAAAGGAAAAATAGTTTATGGGAAGTAATTTATAAAAAGACCATAACCATGTTTGTATATGATCTATACCAGAGGTGGGGAACGCGCGGCCTCCGTGATCTTCTCTTGTGGCCTTCATAAAAGCTAGCACTTGTATTAATTAATATTTAATTATATAGATTATAACAATTTCCAAATCAATAGAATTAAATAAAGAATGGCATGAATGTATGCACAGTGTCGGCTAAAATAAAGTTGACATTTTGAAATTCTTGTCTAAAGTCGCTACAATTGTATATTTATCCAAATGAGCTTCGTTTACCTTGATTGTATGATACTTTAACTACACTTTATATGTAATTTAATGCTCAGAGTTTCTTAGCAATACTACCAGACTTGTTATATGATCTCTACACAAAAACTATTTTCTTACTATTATTGTTGTGATTGACTCCATGTACGTTAAAACGTATTATTTTTTCTGCAAAAAAAGATAATAGTTAATGATTAATGTTATAACAAGTTTTTATCCTAATGTGAATACAAAAATATTTAATATTGTAACTTTTTATGTCAAATAATAAATAAATAAGGACTTAATTTTTTTTTTCTGTATAATGCACCAAATTGTTAAAACTATATCTAACTATAATAATTTCATAAAAGTCTCATTTATAGGTTCATCAACTTATGCGGCCTCCTTTATTACTACCTAATTTACATGTGGCCTCTAATGGTAAAAAGGTTCTCTACCTCTGATCTATACAGTTTAAATTTCATCATGTAGGGAATATTATATCACTGTAGATTGTTTTTTAATTTACTTACCCCTAACAAAATTTAATTTGTGTGAGTATTACTGTTTTGTATACTATGTATATATGTATCTTTAATCACTGTTTTATTAAATATGGTATTAAACTTTAGCAGTTTCTCTTGGTGCATACATTTATGTCTAAAAAATAAATTTTTTCATACTCTATCATGAAAAATGATTTAAATTGACAATTGTTTTTTTCACTCTCATTCTTTATCAGGAGGATGGTGTGATTTTTCTCTGACTAAGAAGTGTTATAATTGCTATAGCATAATCTTCATCTGATTTCCTGTAGCACTGAACTTTTTTCTAGAGTTCTGACCTACGTCACTATATTTCTAGTCTATGAGGATATCTTGAAATCATTTGACTTGATACACAAAATAAAAAATGTTATGAGATTACCTTATCCTGTAAGAACAAAATGGTTTTCCAGTATTCTCTGAATCACACAATCGTTTAATTTATTTTATTTTATTATCCAGTAATTCAAGGTAATCAATGTAATTCGAATTATTCTGAATTTTTATTTTTAACTCTTAGCTTTTCTAGATTTATAGCAAAACTATATTATTATTATCAACAACAAGTTTGAAGAGTATTTAAAAGATAATATAACCAAAATTCACATTTTTGGTCTCAGTGTACATTTTTATAGGAATAGATCATTTTACAGTAAATTTTTATAGAAATAGATCATTTATTTCTAGTACATATATGTAGTGTTCCCTTTGTACTTACATGGCACCCTTAGTGGATGTGTGCAAATGAAAATTGGAAAAATATTTACGGTTCTAATCACCCAATCTTAAAGAATTTCATAAATCGCTAGCATTACTCTTTAGTCAGACTTTCTGAAGGGCTCTTTGGACGAACATTCACCGTGAATACAATAGGAAATAAAGACTTTTATGCATGGAAATGCCTAAAGGAGCATTTTTAAGAATAAACTTTAATTTAGAAGCTTATGTAACCATTGAATATCCATCCCGCAAAATAGAGAAAGTTTTAACAATTAATGACAAATGAGAAAGGCGTGCCGAAATCAGGATATAGAAAGTTTTGTTGATATACAAAAATCCAAAAATGTAATCTTTTAGAAAAATTTAACTTTTGCTAAAAACCTTGCATAAATTTAAACCCTACTTCCCACCCACCCCAAAAATAATAAATTGAAAAAATTGATGATATAAAATGAAGAATATGAGCAAATTACCAATATTAAATATAGAAATATAAAAAAATACCAAATTTTTTTCAAAGTTTCTTTGATTTTATTACACTTTAAATTAGCAGAAATCACCCAGCACTCCCTTTTGAAAACTTTTTTTATTCTGAAAAGAAAATTACAATGGGACAAGATCTTTGAAATCTACAAATAAAGCAGTAAAACATTGTTATCAATTCATTAATCATTTACTACAAAACGGTAAAGACGACATTTCAGTACGAAAAAATACCGTTCATAAACAAACATTCTCCCGCACGTCATGAAACGAGCGAGTACAGTTACCTTAAAGTCTGAGGTTACCACAATGAAATTTTTTATTGCCGCACTTCATGCATCGGTACGAATATCGTACTTCAGCCAAAATTTTAATTAGAAAGATATGTAATGTAATTTTTCTACTGACGTGTATATATGTAATTTTTTTCTGTTACGGCTGTGAAATTGTTTCTTTACTATAGTTCCGAGCTGTGTCAAATCAGTATGTGACTGGTTGAGATTCGTTGGTTGAGATTCGTTGGTCGACTGGTTGAGAACGTGGTTGACCCCACGTTCATTCGGTATATTTTATTTACAACCCGGAGAGTACAAAAAAATGACAAAAATTAATTGCGTGAGAACTAACAGATGTCAAACTTCTCTAAGCAGTTCTGAATTAATTATTTCTGTGAAATTTAAAAAATTTTATCACAATTAATTTTTAAGGAGCATCTCTTCGTTACCGTGTGGATTTATTTTGTTTAGAATTATTATTAGATGTTTATAATCTCGTAGTACAATATTTAAAAGGTGTTGGTCTGGAAACGACTTTATCAGCCGTGTATTCCTTGACGTATATCTCATAGACTACCAGAGGTCCACAGATAACTGTTTTGAAATGTTTGATTCGCATTACGTGAAGAATCATTTAAAAGCACTATTGTACCGTAAATGAACGGGAAAATAATTGAAGAATTTATACTATTGTCAATTCTAATCTAATATATAAAAATGAATGTTTGTCTGTCTGTAATTGTATAGAATTCCACAGTTTAGGAGCGACGATTGTGAAATTTTACATACAGGCGTCGTAAAAATCAGCCAAGGGTTTTAAGAACTTCCGGAATCGAAAATAACTACCGTTAATTTTTAATTTATAAAAAGCCAACAATTTTGAAGGGTGAATCCTGAAATGGAAGAGCCTCTGAGCCGTCCATCAAGGGTGAGTCCAGAAATGTAAGAGCCTCACAATTTTAAAGGCCGACATGTTAGGTTTACTGAACAGCGAGAAGCAAAAACGATAGAAAAATAAATACCATCAAAAAGCTTCAAGTCATATATTAAACTCGAATAATAGATGAAAATAATAATCTTTCAAATCAGTACTTCAATATATTAACCGTTGTATTTATTATAAATATACATATTTTTGGCATTAATTGCATACATTGACCGTTGTATTTAATTTGAATGTACTCCGTAGCGAAGCACGGGTATTCAGGCTAGTGTATTATATACATAACATACAAATTAAAATGTAGAGACTGTAGTGAAAAATATTTGTAGCCACCAAACTACAATCGAAACAAATATGCCTGAACAACCCATAAGCCACGTATTCTTACTTATTTCCTGTAATAATTTTACCTATTTTATTAGATATATAAACTTTTTATCTGTTGGTAACCAAGCTTTTTCATTAAATGTTAATCTCGAATTTCTCGGAGCATTAAACTTAATAATTAACGATGAAATTATTATGACTTACGGACAACTATAATGAATACGGGTTAGCACAAATGAATGACCGGATTTTAAATATTTATATTTTCGAAAATATTACACATATTACAATAAATGATACGCGAAATTAAAGAAAAATATACCAAGTTTTATTTTCAGATACAAATGTTCGATGTGTGACCCTTTTGTTACACGACAAACATCTAATCTGTAATCAAGTTCGTTTCGCACATTTTGTAGTATTACACTGTCGATGGTTCCTAATGCTGCACAAATGCGTTTTTTAAGTTCTGGCAGTGTTTTCCACATCGGTGGTGCATAAACAGTGTCTTTGACGTAACCCCCATAAAAGAAATCACATGGCGTAAGGTCCGGGTTATCTTGGTGTCCATGTGATTAAGGCATACGTACCAAGTGTTCTGTAAAAAACGTATTCGTTCCGTTTTTTAAGCCTTGTTACGAAAATACGTTTTCAAGCAAAAATGTCCCGTATTTTTACTTCCCCAGTACCATCGCTTTTTTACCCCTTACATCGCGTTTTCGAGGTTCCCCTCCTAGCAGCTTACACTATACAAAAACTTCCTGGACAGCAAGCAGCTTCTACAACATTAGAAAGAAAGAGAAAGTCAACATCATGTGCTTCACCTAAACTAATAGAAAAAAGTATAGTTAACCTCATTTGCTTCACCAATACCAGTAAAAAAATTTAAATTAATGTCAAGTCCTTCACCCAACTCTGTAAAACAGTTAAAACCAACCTCATGTGCTTCTCAAAAATCAGCAAAAAAGTAAAATCACTTGCAGAGTCACCATCATCTACCAATAATAATAATAAACGCATATTGCAGTGGGAAGAAAGAATTTTTCTTACATTAACCTCAAATCTTGATCATGCTTTAGCATTTTTTGTGAAAAATGTGATTGTCATTTATGAAACATATAATGTGATGTTTTAAAGTGAAGAGCCGAAAATTCACAAGATGAGGAGAGAATTATCGAATTTTTTTGAATTGTTGGTGAGATTGGGGAAAATATGTCACAACTCGCTCGAAATGTGTATTTAATGTGAAATTTGATATATTTAAAAATCAGAAGGATGATAAAGATTTAGTTATAGGATCCGAAACATCAGAATTTGTCAAAGAATTGTCTGAAAGCGATATTTTACAGTTCTATTCTTGTGAAAATATTATACAACATCATGTTGCTCTTTTTTTTCGATTCTGTCGCGCGCTGTGTTATTTTTTTCTTGAGAGGTTGGCAGCTATGTTAAGGGTAAATCACTGTCACTCTCACTCCCCATCCATCGATGTAGAAGATCCTCGTTTAAGTAAGCACGTACATGAAAAGACCTATGAGCTCGGGCGCCATCCTATTGAAACACAAAATTTATGCTGTCGTCACGCAGTTGTGGAAATAACCAAATTTGCAACATTAACTCGGTATTTGTAACTGAAAATAAAACTTGGTATACTTTTCTTTAATTTCGTGTATCACTTATTGTAATATGTGTAATAGTTTCAAAAATATAAGTTTTTAAAACCCGGTCCTACATTTGTGCTAACCCTGTCTAAAGGGGGATAATATTAATAATTGTTTATCCATTATTCATCGGGCTAATAGCAGTAGTTTTGTGGAGATTCCTACAAACCGATACATATCAAATCTCAGCACGTAATTATGATCTACCAGGGAAAAAGAATAACGATGGCTAAGGAACCTCGTGCCCTAATTATAATAGATTTAAAATGCTCAGTAGTTTAATTAGTCCAGAACATAATTTATAACTTCTTAGTTTATAGCTATATCATTTCTTAGCACAAACTTTTATATATTGCTTTTGATTTCACATGAAAAATACGAAAAGTGCGTGCTGGTAAAGAGTTATCTCATTCGATTTATTTTTCTCTTTACAGGTGCTCGGTATAGATTGTAAAATGCGATACTAGAATGTTTGTGGTATCCACATATTTAGAAGTTGAACGTATTGCTGGCATTTAGTTTTCTGATCGTGTGCAGAAACGTCGGCGTGCCAGAAAAGGAAATGTCGTGTATTTCCAGTGTAAAAGCACCTTCCAATCAATGCCATTCCTGCGAGCAGAGCACTACTAACGCCCAAGATGAATTCACTCCATGCGACTTATGTAGATTTAATGTAAGTATAAAAAGTTCCAGTACACAGATCTCCCCTCGCACCGAAGACGAAATTTTCGAATGTAATTTATGTGACGGAAGATTTTCACAGTTGGCCGCCTTAAATACGCATTTTTCGTATCACATTACTGATAATACTCTTTGTACTCAGACAGGAGAGAACATTTTCATTTGCACTGTATGTGAGAAGAGATTTTCGCAGCTGGTTGATTTAAAAACACATCTACGCACCCACACGGGAGAGAAACCTTTCGCATGTGTTGTATGTGGTAAAAGGTATACTGAACAGGGTAATTTAAAGAAACATCTTAGCATCCACACGGGAGAGACACCTTTCCCATGCACTGTATGTGAGAAAAAATTTTCTGTACAGGCTGATTTAAAAAGGCATATCCGAACGCACACGGGAGAGAAACCTTTCCCATGCACTGTATGTGAGAAAAAATTTTCTGAACAGGGTAATTTGAAGAAACATCTCCGCATCCACACGGGAGATAAACCCTTTCCATGCACTGTATGCGAAAAGAGATTTTCTGAACAGGGTCATTTAAAAAGACATCTTCGCACCCACACAGGAGAGAAACCTTTCGACTGCACTGTATGTGGGAGAATGTTTTCTGTACCAGGTGATTTAAAAAGACATTTCCGCACCCACACAGGAGAGAAACCTTTCGCCTGCACTCAATGCGAGAAGAGATTTTCTGCACATGATAAGTTAAAAAGACATCTGCGCACCCACACAGGAGAGAAACCTTTCAACTGTACTGTATGTGGGAAAAGGTTTTCTGTAAAGGGTGATCTAAAAAGACATCTTCGTACCCACACACGAGAGAAACCTTTCGACTGCACTGTATGTGAGAAGAGATTTTCTGAACAGGGTCATTTAATAAGACATCTGCGCACCCACACAGGAGAGAAACCTTTCGCCTGCACAGTATGTGGGAAAATGTTTTTTATGCATGGTGATTTAAAAGTACATCTCCGCACCCACACGGGAGAGAAACCTTTCGCATGTAGTATATGTAAGAAAAGTTTTTCTCAAAATGGGCATTTAAAAACACATCTCCGCACCCACACAGGAGAGAAGCCTTTCGGCTGTACTGTATGTGGGAAAATGTTTTCTGTACAGGGTTATTTAAAAAGACATTTCCGCACCCATGCAGGATAGACCTTTCGCCTGTACTGAATGTAAAAACACATCTCTGCACCCACGCAGAGAAACCTTTCGCATGCAATGTATCTGAGAGAATATTTTCTTTCCAGGAAAATTTGAAAAGCGCATCTCCTTATCCATGAAGGAAAGACTTGCTCTGCACTAAATATGAGAAAAGGTTTAGTGAATTCGATGATGTAAAATAAAAACATGTTCCTACCCACACAGAAGAGAAATCTTTTGTCTTCATTGTGTGAGAGCAAAAATTTCTTTCCAGTTGCTTTAAAAACGCGTCTCCCTACCCTTTCAAGGATGTTACCCACTTTCTACTATCGTATGAAACGGAATTTTTTGTCCCACCGTGTCCTAAAGGTCCTTGAAAATCTAATTCAAACTCAGGTTTGAGGGTGTTTATTTACAGGCGATATCGCCCGTAATTATATTTTGGAATTAATTTGGTGTGTTATGACATTTTGATTTTTTTTAAATTACATCAATGTTCTATAATCCTTGATGGGATACTTCACCCACCCAAGTGATTGGAGTTTTAAAAAACTTTTCATACCTGTTTACACTGCAGGAAAGGGTGTTATGAAATGTCACTTATGTAATACTTCTGGTTTTGGTTTTTGCCTAGTATGAAATTATAATTTTTAAGATTTAACTGCATTTTTCTATATCTGCTGTGTTTTGTAAATAAGAAATAAATATGTATAATGATATATAAATAAATATTTTATGGCATCATATCGAGACTGAATTAATTTTCGCTTTTGTCTCTCTCAATTAATTTAGCTTTCATTAGAAGGGTTTTTTCTAATGTGCAGCCAAAGTAATATTGAACGCAAGGAGCATCTCATTATACTTTTATAATAGATATCGTCTCATTTTTATGTATAAAATATATAATTTTAATTTGGAACTCAACACTTGAAAAATGTTTATAAATTGCACCAGGTCTCGTCTATTCAATAATGGACTGGATCTTGCAAGTAGGGTTTTTGACCCGGGTTTCACCGAACCCGAAAACCCGGGTCTTTCAAAAATTTTACGAACCCGAATCCCGGGGATTTTTTAATGTAAAACCGGGGAATTAGTTGTTTATTTAATACAGTAGAATACCAATTTTATTCCTTAATTTAAAAACCAAGACAATCATATGATGAGTTAAAGTAGTAAAGGTAGTGAAATTTTTAAAATTTTTATTTGTTAAAGGTAGTAAAATTTTTAAAAACAAAATATTTGATCTCGCAACAACCTCAATAAAACGATTATTCAACGTAAATGATAATGGGTCAGAGTCTGAGCCAAAAGTAGCAGTTGAGGTGGGAGTTAAAGATGGAATTGGAGATGATGCTACGAGTATTGGTGCTTGTACTAAACAAATGTCCCTATCTGACGAGCTTAGTATGTTTCTGCAGGAGAATGACAATAAGGAAAATCATAAAAAATCAAAATCTGGTTCATATATCATAAGAAAAGAAATTGAGTTGTTTCGGGCAACAAAAAGCCGACCTGAAATGCTAGATAAACCTTTCAGGTCTTTAACAAGAATTCGACCAACTTCGGTGGAAGCAGAACGAGCATTTTCTATAATGGTTCTCTTTGCTAATAAACTCAGAAGCCGACTCAATGATGATACGTTGAGTACAATGATGGTTGTAAGGCAGTTTTATAAAAAATGAGATATTTGTGCCACTTTTATTTATGTTATACATATATGTATATGTTTATTAACATTAAATTTATTTACTGTTATTTTTTATTTTTGAAATTCTGAAATAAATTAAATGCTTCTAATAAATTATTTATTATTTTAGTTCTTTGCTATTGACTCCCTGGAACCAATCAAGTAAACCCGAGAAAACCCGGGTTTTAAATTAAAACCCGTCAAACCCGAAACCCGGGTTTTAAAAAAGTTGCTCAAAATCGAAAACCCTACTTTCAAGATACGAGTGTCATATGTAATGCATAAGACGGCGTGATTTCGCCCTGTACGATACAATCAAAAAAATTCGCCATTTGCAGTTGAGGACTAGAGAAATATTCATGTGTCTTTGAAAGTTTTCTGACGTGTTTTCTTTTGAAGTGACAATTTTTTGAAATAGAGTCTGCAGATGTCTCGGATAATGTGAGTGTTGTGGGGAGGCAACGACCACAGCAACATTGGATATAAACATCCTTTATTAGTTAAATATTAGAAAATGAAAATAAACAGCTCGAGAGGGACGTCTTCCCATCTCGGCGTACAGCGATCGTCTGCTAAGCGGGAATACATCATGCGGACGCACGCACTGACGTCACATAGACAGTAGCGCCGCGTAACGTTTGGAGATGGAGATGGGATTGAATTTCCCATAGTGTAGAAGCTTAAAAGTTTGTGCTTTGTGGGTTCCTCGCTGCATGACATCCGAAGAAAAACAGATACGCCTGGACATTGCTCTGTTGTTGAAACCTTTCCCAGTCAACGTTTATTCCACCTTTGACGAGTTTACTTCAGTCGTTTCCCCGAGTCATTAGAACACGCAACGAAGGTAGCATGGTGCAAGGAATAAATAATCATCGTAGATGTTGGGACTCTTATTGAGAAGCAGGGCGACTATATAGGATCGTCGAGATGAATTGTCAAAAATCAAATGGGTATAAAAGAACTAATTTTGTGTGCATTACTTCTGAAACGACCGGCGTATTTACACAGGAAATGTGATCATCTCCTTCCACTCTGAGAGTGGCACCGGTAATCAGAGGAAACCTTTGGAAGTGACGTTTCACATAATAAGACGAAGTCTGATTGGTATTTAAATCACGTTTTTATGAATTTGTTTGTTTAGCAAAATTGATGGGCAACTAAATATGCGATAAATTTTGTGTGTTAATCAAATTAAGTTTAATCTTGTACTCGAAAATACGAGTATATCTAAAATTCGCAAGAATGTGGAGGAATCAGTTAGAAAATTTATTTTGCTAAAACGACGTGGGCTAAAGGAAAATACTTACCTCCCTTTGAGAAATTTCGAAACTATAAGAATATCATTTCGAACTTACAGTTAGACACGTTTCAGGATGAAACTGTAGTGTTTGTAAAAGATTTAAATGAATGCTTTTTAAACAACTCATGCAAACAAAGGTGGATATTCGGTATAAAAAAAAGAAATGGCGAAATTTAGGTGAACTAGAAGATAATTCAATAATAGAATCATAAGCAAGTACTTGGTCTAGCTACAGACGATAAAGGACGACGAGATCCTTGACACGGTATACAGATAATGAAGAACGTTTGCAGTTGTTCTGGTGTGCATATTCATATTGGATTAGTAGGAAAATCTGGACGTAAACAGTGTTGCTGTCATTTTGTTTCCTTCCATGGGAATAATCGATAGCTACACTCGCATGGCGTGGCCGACGGAATTTTGACTCGATGCCAGATCTCGTTTTCCAGTTATCTCGTTTTCCAGTCCTCTAATAAATACGCCAGGATATTTAGTCAATGGCAGTACACAAAATACACTTTGCTGTGAGTACATGAAAAATGTGGGATTTTAGAAAATAGAAGAATTGTTCTGATCCCTCAAAATTACGAGAAAATGACAGTGAAATTTTGTTATACGGACCGGACATACGAAGACGAAGTAATTAAATCAATGGGGAATTTATATAAATTCAAAAAGATTAATTTAAAAAATTAATTACTCGCTGATAACAGTTTAAAATATAAATTCAAACAATCGTTATCGAATCATTAATTTAATATTATTCAGATTGTTTTGGAGTTAGTGTTTGATCACACGTTTTGTTAATTGTTGACTTACTCTCGGATTTAAAAGTGGATATGCTGGGAAATATATTGCTAACGGATATATTTTATAGTATTAAAAAGACCTCTCGATTATCTGCTGAAAATTATCGGTTTGAAGTAATAGCATATGTGAACAAACAGCATGAAAATTTTCTTCAAATTCCTGAAAGATTGAAAAAATCACGATTTCTTATTGAACACATTGAGGGTTCTTTCGCTAACATGAGTATTCTACGAAACACTCTTATAAACACATTTGTATTTGACTAAAAACACTTAACAAACTTTAAAATTTGTATTTTCTCGCATTCCGCTACATTACAGCGAGGTAAAACTTGTAACATAGGTTTCCCTGGAACAAAGACATAGTTTACACTGAGTGGCCAATTTTTATAACCAACTGACAGTTTTATGCAAATCAGCCATGACGTCACGCTATTGCCGCTTGTTGAGACTGGTATAAAAAGGGATAGCTAGGTGTCTCTAAAGCAGTATTTCCCAACCTTTTTCGAGTCGTGACCCCTTTCATTTGTTTTCACGCATCTCGTGACACCCCCCCCCTCCTTCACACCCTGTATATTTTCATAAATAAGATCGTTTAAGATATTAAGAAAAGACACTAAACTGAATTTTTAATATAATTTAATTGAGACCAAATATTTAATTTAACAAAAATGAAGTAAATGAAATCATTTTAATGTGATGGTTGTACTTTCAAATGCATACCGATCTTCGATGGGTAATAGTTGGGTGTTTGATAAAGCCCCATATCATCTTCGACACTCAGTCGATTTCGGATCTTCGTTTTGATGTGGACAAGAGCAGAAAAACCACTCTCAGATACATTGTGGCAAAAGGCACCAAAATTCGAAAAGCAAGTTTGATACATAGCACATCGTTTACTGTATGAACGATTTTTCTCTATACTAATCACGTGCCGATGAATCATTTCGAAGATCCAAAAATGTTTCTTGTATTTTATCAGGAATACTAATCACGTCTAGAGAAGTATGAGAATTGGTTTCGTGCAAGTGCAGCTTCTTTGAGCTCAGGGAAATACCATTAAAACTCTTTTTCCAGAGATTGAAGATAGAAGGTGCCTGTTATATCCGACTTTAGATGCCCATCGAGTTCTTCAGATTCCTCAAGAACACTGGACAATTTTTTAAACATGGCAATATTTCCTTGGTTTACTTTTCGACGCCAGTTCTGCAATTTTGAGACAAAAGCCATCAGACTGTCGTGGAGTTGGATAATGTGTGTGTCTTTTCCTTGAAGCTTCAGGTTAAAACTATTCAATTGTTCAAAAATATCTAAATAAGCAAGTCTTTTCTTCCACAGTTCATCACTGAAGTGAGACAGAAGCTTGTATTTTTCTGACAAAAGCTTGAGCTTCTAAGAATAACTTGATTTCGTCTTACGTCTGATAAACACAGTTCAGAACGTTTCCCTTAGATAGCCAGCGTATAGGGGTGTAAAATAGCAGAATTTCATGATCTGCATCCATGTCTTTGCCAAAATTCTCTAAAAAGACTGATGTTAAGGGCTCTGGATTTGCCACAATTTTGATTACTGAATCAAGTAAATTTTTCAGAGTGGTTGGTAAAGTTTTTCTGGCAAGTGCATGTCTGTGCATGTACAGTGTGTACCCTTTGCTTCAGGAGTAAGTTCTTTTACTTTTTTTCTGAAAGCAAAAACTATCCCGACTTTGACCCTAACATAGTAAGAGCTCCATCAGTACAAACGCAACAGACATTTTTCCTTTGTAGTCCTCTGGATTTTTAAAAAAGGTGTTTATTTGCGCCATAACATCTTCACCTGTTGCAGTTTCAAGTGCGCTGCAAAACAGGAACTCATCTTTGATGTCCTCTGAATGTCCTCTGCTCACGAAAACAAGCAATTGAGAACATGAACTTCCTTTTTTTGATTCATCAACTTGGAAAGCAAACAAGTTAGACACTGATTTCGTTCAACACTTGCTCTTTCACATCATCGGACATATCGGAAATGCATCTCTGAATAGTGCTGTTGGGAAGAGATCTTTTTCTGTCTCGATTCCCCAAGAATTAACTTTACAGTGTTCAGCAAACAGGGTTTGATGAGTGTTTCTCAAGTCGTGTGGGTTTTTTTTTTTTGGTAAATGATGCTTGTATTAGGGATGCACTTTGTTGAGGAAACCTTCATGTAGGATCAAATCTCTAACGTTTGAGACAGGCTTCATGGCGCTGAAAGAATTCCAAATACTTTCTGATATGTTCAGAATACTTTGTCCCTTAGCGACGTTTCAATTTCGAATGTTTTGCAGATTCTGCACTGAGGATACGTTGCACAAAACACACTATACCTTTTCAATGTCATATCTGACTACGGCGGTAAACCAAGATTCCAAATACTCATATGAATATTTGCGTTTATTCTGCATGGTAATTAACCTATGAAAACTAGAAATACAATAAGACTTCTACTTTATTAAGAAATTTAGAATTCCAAATAATAGTAAATTTGTGACAATATATAGGATGCGGCAATATGAGTTGTGAGAACTGCCCTTATATGTATAAACTGAATAATTCAATTTTTTAAGAAACAGAGAACACTAAGAAAATTTACTTAGACAAAGATTTCTAAAATCAACAGAATATAACCCCAAGTACGTTTAAAGTGACTGTAGACGGGTGTACCATATGACTTTTTAGATAGAACAGAAATTATTTTTTCTGGCCACTAGATGTAGCCCTATGTCTGTTATAGTGATATTTATCAACGTATCTTGACCTTCATTCCTTTGCAGTATTTTTTATTTTTGTATTTTGTTTCGGAATGACGCCGAGATTCGTGAAAGCTGAGTAATGTAAATAACGAGTCGGCCTTTTAACTTTGTCAGCTGATATAAACAAGTGACGTATTTTCGATGCTGCGGAATACTTTTTTGTGTTTCTGTTTTTCTGGCGATAAGGGGGATAGATGGTTTACATTTTACAGGTTTTATTTATTCCTCTGGGATTTTGGCTAGCGTTGAGAGGCATATTTTGTATCGTTTAGCGAAATTTTTTTTTACTCCATGGACTTCTAGCGGCTGTTTCGTTCAACCAATCGAGATGGGATTTTAGATATAGTTATTCAGATGTATGAGCTCGGGATTCTGAGAACGGCAACACAGTGACGCTCACAGTTACGGTTATAGGTATAGAAACTCGAAATTTTCATATGGCAACGCCCACTTTTTCCCGTCGCAAAATGCTCAGCGCATGCGAAAACCCTAAAAAGCGTTGGAACGGTACGTGTATCACAAAAAAAAACGCGTTATGCACGCACAAAAATACAGCTCTGCGAATGTCCTACAAAAACACGATCAGAGAGCTTTTTATAGGTTTTCTACGCTGAATATCTGACGAACGGCGTTCTGCGATTGGTTTCTAGCCTCTGTCATATGCAAATTTCTTCCGTGCGCCCCGATCGTGTCTTTGTTGCCCGTTCACAGAGCTGTTTTAGAATGAATTCTGGTGAAAGTATGAGTTCCTATTTAAGAAGAATTATTGAATTGCATCGTAAGGTGTCATCTTGCGGATACGGCTTCACGGACAGAGAAGTAGCACTTGTCATGTTGATGGGTTTACCTAAAGAGGATGAAGGCTTGATATTAAACCTAGAACGAGATGAAGATACTTTGTCCACAAAAATCGTTAAGTCACGCCTAATAGTAGAAGAGAAGAAATTGCTCCGTCACAGTGCAGAAAATGAACGAGAAGCTGTCGGTGAAAGAGCACTAAAAACGAAAGACAGCAGAAAAACACAAGGACATGATACATCCAAAAATATCCTAGAGATAATGAAAGAACTCGGTGTTTCGCCTGTGGCCAGTGGGAACATATTGCCCGAAAATGTCCTATTCCTAAGACTGTATCGTATAACAAAAGAGTGTCACGTCATGTACATCAAGCACTACTTACTGATACTTGCGGTGATAAACCTGTCTGTGATTGGTACCTTTATAGCGGTGCCACTGAGCACATGTGCTCACAAAGAGAAAAATTCGAAAATTTGGTATCAATAAAATCCCAAGTTGAAATAGCAAACTCTGAAAAAATTGAAGTGATAGGAACTGGCAATATCATTTTGAGGCCCGCAGGAGAGTGTGGGACAGAAACCATTTCCTTAGCAAATGTGTTGTATGTGCCTTATCTTGACAGTAACCTCCTCTCAGTTGGAAGAATTGAAGACATGGGTATGATCATTTCTTTTCAGAATGGTAGGGTTACTATTAGATATCCCAACCAAAAGAATAAAATCATCCTTACTGCCCATAAATGTGGAAGATTGTATAAAGTTGAAGAACAACAGATGCATAAAGCACACATCTCCAAACATGAAGAACTCATGCATAGACGTTTAGGACACTTTCACAAAAATGCAGTGAAGAAGCTTGTCAATAGAGACGATTCGAACGATGATTGTAAAGAAACTGCAAGAGGAAGTGACATTTGCTCAACATGTATTCTGGGAAAGATGAAAAGAAAACCATTTCCAACTAGGGAAACTAAACATTCCTCAAGGTTACTAGAACTAATCCACAGTGATGTCTCGGGACCTATAACACCCACATCAAAAGGAGGTTTCAAATATGTTATTACCTTTGTTGATGACTATTTAAGGTATGTTGAGGTGAAACCAATGAAGTCAAAAGACCAAGCCCTTGAGAAATTTATCGAATTTAAAAATAATGTTGAAAACCTACATGGCCTCAAGATTACCACTTTACGCAGTGATAATGGTGGGAATAGTCAAGTAAGGAATTTGATGATTTCTTAACTAAAAATGGAATCTCGAGACAGCTTGTTCCCAGAACGCCACAGCAAAATGGAGTTGCTGAGAAGATGAACCATACATTATTTGATATGACCAGATGCCTCTTGTTCGACTCAAACATCCCTAATGAACTGTGGGCAGATGCTGTGGCTACTGCTTGTTATTTACGTAACAAATGTCCATCACAAGCTATCCAGGGAAGAATACCTGAAGAACTTTGGACCCAAAAGCCTGTCGAAGTTAATAATCTAAAAATCTTTGGCTGTAAGGCTTACGCACAAATTGACAAAACACAGCTAAAGGGGAAATTGGGGAAACGTGCACAAGAATGTGTTTTTATTGGTTATCCTGAAGGCATAAAAGGACATAAGTTATGGAATGTAGAAGAAGACAAGTTTTTTCTTAGTAGAAACGTGAAGTTTGATGAAACTACTTTCCCATTCAGGAGGAGCCAGTCAGAAAAGGAAGATGAACTAATCATTAGCTCCAATGATAAAGTTCCTGAAATCAGTGTAATTCTCCCTGAAACTCTATCAGATGATACAACTGAAGTTGAATATACCGAGCAAAACTTGGAAGACTCTGTTCCTGAACAATTAACAGCAGATATAGAAGAATCTCCTGAAGTCAGAAGAAGCAATAGAGTAAGGAAACCTAAAACTTACTTTGGAGATCCAATTTTATACAAAGTGGTCAATGAAGAGCAAGCTTCCCCCCAAAATATTGAGGATCCACTCACCTTGGAAGAAGCTATGAAGTCACCTCATGCAGAAATGTGGAGAGAAGCTATGAGGGAAGAGTTGAACAACCTTCACAGCAACCAAACATGGGAATTGGTTCCAAAACCACCAAATACCAAACCTATTGGTTGCAAATGGGTATTCAAAAGAAAATTAAGTGCAGAAGGAGAAGTGATTAAATTTAAAGCACGTTTGGTTGCAAAAGGCTATTCACAGATCCCAGGTAGAGATTTCTCTGAGACTTTCTCCCCTGTTATAAAAATAAAGTCCATACGAATCCTTTTAGCCCTTTCCTTAGAGCTGGACATGGAAATTCATCAAATGGATATCACCGCAGCTTACCTGAATGGAACATTGAAAGAAGATACTTGCATGTTGCAGCCTGAAGGGACGCAACAACAAGGTGAAGAACATCTCGTCTGTCACCTCAAAAGAAGTTTTTATGGCCTAAAACAGGATGGAAGAGAATGGAATGAGTGTTTTGACACCTTCTTGAAAGAACTAGGATTGTTGCGTTCAAAAAGTGATCCATGCATTTATTATCATCCAGAGAAAACACTGTATCTTGGCCTCTACGTTGATGATATGCTTATTGTTGGAACCTCAGAAACCATAAGCACTTTTAAGCATAAAGTTATGCAGAAATTCCAAGCAAAAGACATTGGAGAAGCAAATGAAATTTTATCCATGAGAATCCAGAAGCAAGCTGATGGTTCACTAACACTGGATCAAACAGCCTACATTGAAGAAATCCTGGAAAGTTTTGGGGCAAGTTCAGCTAAGGGAGCATCAACCCCCTTAGATCCCAGTGTAAAACACTACAAAGTAAACGATGCATAATGGTATAACATAAAGAAGAAGAGTGACGATATTCCTGATAGGCAAGCCATTGGAAGTCTGCTGTACATTGCCTGTGGAACACGTCCTGACATCGCATTCAGTTCCGCCTACATGAGCCAATTTAATGAGAGACCCTCCGAATTACATTGGAGAAGAGTTAAACACCTCTTTCGGTACCTCAAGGAGACCAAGCACCTGTCCCTCACCTTCAGAAAGACTGGAAGAGCAATGGAAATTTTTTCTGATGCAGATTGGGGTGCAGACCATGTGGACAGAAAGTCCTTCAGTGGATATGTGGTCATTTTTGGTGGTGCTGCAGTCTCTTGGTCGAGTAAAAAGCAGGGTTGTACTGCATTATCTTCTGCTGAGTCTGAGTATTTGGCTTTAGCCCATACTACAAAGGAAGTGTTGTGGGTGAAGAAGTCTAATGCAGGAACTTGGTGTGGAGAAATTTATCCATACACCTCTAGCCTCGATTAAGGTGACTGCCTACGTTGAAAATGCCATTTTTGACTATTTTGATCAATTTAATTTTTTGCAAGAATCTTGTAATTCAATCTTTTCTCTTTTCAAAACAGTTTTGATTTTCATTCTACGTCAATTAGAAGCAGAGTTATAGGTATTTTGAAAAACATCGTCTAATACAAAATTTAAGTGACAAATAACTTTAAATGCGACCATTTTTTGACCATTTTGGTCAATTTTATTTTTTGCAAGAATCTTGTAATTCAATCTTTTCTCTTTTCAAAACCGCTTAGATTTTCATTCTACATCAATTAGAAGCAGAGTTATAGCTATTTTAACCCCTTCGCGCCCATCGTACCCTATACGGTACGGGAAAATTATGCTCTCACCGGCCCATCGATCCGTATTGGGAACTCGTTGCGAACGCTTGTTTGTGCCCATCGTTCCGTATAAGGAACCAAACTTTGGAACGTTTTTTTAGAATTTTTTAATGACACTAGATGGCAATACTATACCGTAATTTTGAATTGTGGAGGTCATATGAGGTCTGAACGGGCAGTGACAAACAGCCTGTGTTTCTGTTATCGGAATTCCTACAGCTGGGAATGACTCATGAGTTAACATAAACAAACACACGTGATTGCTTTGTGGAGTAGCAGTAAAGTTAAAGAGCTGATCTCAAAGGCGTGTTTTGTGGGGAGTTTAATGTTTTTGTTTTTTATTGTGACACTGGATTTTAGAACGAATAGGGGGATAGAGAATGGGTTGGTTTTTTTGTTTATCGGTAGTACAGAGGGTGCATGAGGGTTTATTTTCTATTAGTTTCGTTTATGCACCCATGGCGAAAAGAGTGAAATATCTTACGGAAAGTGAAATTGCGCGTATGATGAATGAGGAGAGTGATTCGAGTGATTCGAGTGATATGAATGCAAAATTTGTGGAGTCGGGCTATGCGTAGAAGAGTGCTTTGAGAAGTATCATACTCTGCAAAACTTTTAAAATAACCTGGTTTTTAAGTTTTAAATTTCCTATAGTGTTGAAAGCATTGCATTTAGTATATATTTTTATATTTGTGTATAGTTCTATATTCGTACTTCTATTCTTTTGTAGTTAGAGTATTTGTGTTATTATTTTTATTTAAAAAGTTAAAAGTATTTTATTCATATTTTTTTAATATTTTATAAATGTTATTGATATGTAATTAAGCTACCATGATAATATTCTTATTTTCCACGTTTTGAATTAAAATTTTTAATTTGATTGAATTTTTACGATTTATTTGCTGAATTAGGCTTAACATCAAAAACTCTCCGGGCCGGGGGAAACATCTCGTCTGCGAAGAGCGCGGGCTGGTGGGAGCGCGTCGTTGCAGAACATTCTGGGCTTGAAGGGGTTAAAAAACATCGTCTAATACAAAATTGAAGTGGCAAACAACTTTAAAGGCGTTTTTCTCAGAATTATGTTTTTTAGCAAAAATCTCTACCGTTATCATGATATTTCAGATAATAATGCATATAATTTGATAAAATTTTCAGGAAATGTTTTAGATGCTATTGTTAATGAAATGACCTACAATAATTGATGTATAATAAATAGTTTTTTGTTTGGGGCTGTTTTTATAAGGAAAGGAATGACGAATTGGGGAAAATTTTCATATTGGAACATAAAATTGTCTGTATTATTTTTGCATTTCAAAATTTCTCTTAGATTGTAGGTCATTTTGAAGATAACTGTTATATGTATCATGTGTGAGAAGGAAATTAAAATAGTAGCATTAGAATTTTGTTCAGAGTGATAAGCGTTTTAGCTAAATTTTATTAAAAATTACTTCAAATTGACCAATTTATAAAAAAGTATGGTGTTTACAGGAAAGTTTTTTTTTTATTTTTTATTTTTAAATGCTGTTTTACCATATGAGACCAAAAAATCCTTAAAAAAACAAATTTTTAAAAAAATTGGCTCCGAACGTAGGCAGTCACCTTAATAATGTTGCTGACCTTTTCACTAAAAATGTCTCGAAGAAAATTTTAGTAAACTTAAGAAAACACCTAGGTTTTAGTTATTGATATTCATAATTGATGTGTTTGTAGCGTATGCAGTTTTTTATTTGGATAATCTGTGTTTATAGTGTTTTTGAAGCAGCTAACCATGTGTTTATAGTGTTTTTGTGTATAGGAAGCAGTTAACCATATGTTTTATGTTTCAAAGTTAATGTATAGGTTTTTTAGCCATGCTTTGGCAAGGAGGAGTGTTAAAAATTAATTTCCTATGTGACTGTATTTATGCCAAAGCAGTGCTACAATTTCGCCTCAACTTAACGATACCTGAGTTTTCTAATCGCTGAGTGGCAACCTTCTGTTTTTGTTCTCTCTCTAATAAACATGTTAACAGTTTGACGTTCTTTTGTTTTTCTCTTCAGTTTT
Source organism: Dolomedes plantarius (assembly GCA_907164885.2). Classification (NCBI taxonomy): domain Eukaryota; kingdom Metazoa; phylum Arthropoda; class Arachnida; order Araneae; family Dolomedidae; genus Dolomedes; species Dolomedes plantarius. The sequence goes on along the minus strand of OU015499.1, from coordinate 124,788,867 downwards.
TTCCTCATTTTTGAATTATCTGTTAAAGATATATTTCTAACATATGAACTAGTGTGTTTTTTGGTAATTTTTCCTTTATGAAATTTTACATATCTTTCAAAGTGTTACCCCTTTTTGGCTCATTCCCAATACACGGTGCAGCAGCTTGGCGATACGTTTTTTAGATTTTTTTAGATTTTTGCCAATTTGGCGATGAATTGCCAAATGAAGTTTATGTTTGTTAAATGCTTTTAAGGTAACCATTTATTGCTCCCGATTTGAATAAGATGGTGATATTTTTTTGGCGATGTTTTTTAGATTTTTGCCAAGTTGACGATAAAATGCCAAATATGGTTTGTGTTGTTAAATACTTTTAAGTTAAACCATTTATTGCTTCCGATTTGAATAATTAGCAGCCAATCAGAGATTGTGGTTTACTTGTAAACGAGGGTTATCTGGATTTTATATATTGCGCTTGTTTAAAAAAATTAAACCGTTGAATGTTCTTTTCGGGATTGCAGTTCCAGCTCTCGGACGTACTTTTATTTGCGAGGTATGGCATCTTTTACGAATGGGAGGGTTGATTTGGATTTTTTTGGGGATTTGCAAAATGCGGGTAAGAGAACTATTATAGATTATTGTATTTATGTTGAGTTAATAGCTAATATTTATTATTGTCTTAATTGTAATTCACAAATGACTATAACTGAGAAGAAAGATCTCAACATTGCGATGAAAGATCCATTAGATGTGGTTCCCGGTTCGAAGCGAGTAAATTGGATTTAATTACGGTTTTAAAATAAACTTATTTATGGGTAAAAAAGCGCCGTGTTCTTGGATTACAGACGAATTGAGGGTATCCAAAAACACCGAAAAATCAACAAAACGTAAAAGAAGCTAAAGAGAAAGTGAATAACCGGTAAGTGGTTTTTCTTTAATTTTAACATGAAATAATATAAATGACAACAAGCAGAACTTTCATTTTTTTATTTTCTGATATATTTAACCAAGATTTATTTTATATTTATTTAAATGAATTGTTTGCAATATACTGACTTTTTTTAGCGGGGGTTGGGGGCGGCAGCCCCCCACACATAACAAATTTCTCATTATTCTTCAGCTTTTATTTTTTGTATTTGTGTGTTTTTGTGCTTTACTGTGGTTGTACAGTTTCAAAAATGCGTATTTTTGGGACTTTTCGGACTTTCCCATTCAAAAAACACGCATTCTGCTTGGCCGACAAAAAAAAAAAAAAGAAATCGACAGCCCTCATTTAACTTCATTTTTTTATTTTCTGGATAATTTTTCAATGAAAGTTCTGCATGTTGTCATTTATATTATTTCATGTTTCCCTCTGCGATGGAACCGCCATCTTGGTTACGTCTCCCATCGCCAAATTGGCGACGGGAGACGTAACCAAGATGGCGATTCCAATGCAGTGAAATACAAGGAGCACCGTATATTGGGAATTAACCTCATTTTTTAAGTTTTCGAGCTTTCACAGCATTTATCAACACGCTTAAAATTTTTCCCATCTAAATAAATGTTTTGATTGGAATATGCAGTAAGTAGAGAATGCATGCCAGAAATTTATTCCTTTCGATAAATTATCTTTAGTATGCATGTAATTACTTTTTTGAAAATATACTTTATCTGTAATCTAGCAATTTTGTATAGCTCTAAAATGTATTTCAACTTATTCTTTACCACAGTTGTGTTCATGTAAACTCAGAATTATGTCTTTATATGACTTATCAAGTGAAATGGTTTTATTATGAACATCTTCCTTGTATGTATGTTTATGATACAATTGGCAATATTGAGTTATGTTGTATTGTGTTAATTTTTTTAAAATTGAATAAACTGATACATTTATGTCTACTTTTAAATTCATCCACACATATATTTTTGTGCGTTATGATATACAGAAGTAAATTAATTTGAATGAAAGGAATTAAATAACATGATTCATACTACATGTGCAATTTGGGGTTTTATCTCAGATTTCAACAAATATGAAAAAGCTTTCTGTTCAGAAGCAAAAATTTATGGGCTTTTCCATACAGATCTATAGTAATTTGCAACGATTTCCATTTTTTTAACTAATGACTAGAAACAGAAGTAAACTTAAAATACATATTCAAAAATATGTGAAAAGAAATTAGTGAAGTCATTCTCAAGATCTTCTGTGCCTACAATATCACATGCGTCTCAATTCCATAATATGCGCGCATGCGCAAATCTATCCCATGATATGCGCGCATGCGCAAGGACTTTGTTTCAATCAGAAATAAACTGAATTTGGGGCACTGTGTAATATTGAAAACACAAAAGCTACAGAAGGAGGGGAAGCTTCAATGGGGAATTCTTCGAAAAATGGACCAATTATGGTCGCTCACCGGCAGATGGCGCGACATGTCAAAAAAGTGCGGATTTTTCATTGCGTTGTATGGCCGTGCGGTTTTTTAAATCATTTAAAATTTTTAATTACACACACATATATATATATATATGTGAGTGTGTGTGTGTGTGTGTGTGTATGTATATATACATATATATATATATATATATATATATATATATATGTAATAAATTAAATATTAGGCCCTCCATTCTATCAGTTAAATTCCCTTTCCTGAATCCAATCCCCAGTAACATTACTTTAACGCTTTAAAAACCCATAGCAACAGGACTTCCCATAAAACAGCAAACGTTGCATTTCTACACGTGTATACGTCTCGATAAAGGCGTGAGTTCGCATCGCCAGCCCCAAAATTCCGCTGACATTTCAAAACAACAGCCACATGTACCTCGCTTCTAGCGCGTAAGGTTGAAAGGTTATATTGCACTTCGCTCCGAGCATCTGAAATGAAAGGACGTATGTTACTATCGCTCCTAATAAAACGATTCGACCCGACTGCTTCAACATTTTAATTCCTTTCAAGCTGAGTCTAGCTCCAGCCATGTAAATTTGAGCTAGTTTTCCTTTTCAGCTTGCATTTTAAGAACGAGATGTAATGATTATATTACATAGAGCCGAAAGCGATTCTTCATGTGCGAATCAACCTTAACGGACTTCGAATCCATTGCCTTGGACTATGTGTGTGCGCGTGAAATACCGACCTTGAGAGAAGCGCAATAGGAGTTCGCCACTTGAAAATGAAATGACCTAGTTTTGATTTCCCTTTTCGAAAATGACATGGAAAGATTTAAATAAAAAATTGGCTGATCATCGTGACTCTGACCAACCTGAAGAAAAACAAGGGGATAATTCTGGAGTTTACGACAAACAATTATTGGAAAACAGTGCTATATCTTCACCAAATCAATTAAGTAATCTTCCGAAATTTAATCCTAGTGGAATGGTCAAAATTAATAACTGGTTGAAATTCTTCGAGAAAAAGACTATTGAATTGACGGAAGAAGAAAAACTACAAATATTTCCGGATTTTCTATCGGACGAGGCTTTAGAATTTTACATCGAAAACCTAATAGAATCACAAAAGTGGGATGAAGTTAAAATAAAAATCAGTGACTATTTCTCAGAAGAAAAACAGTTTTCATTCGAAGATTTCAGCAGGTTGAGCCTTTCTGGAAGTCAAAATATAAATGATTATTTTAAAAAGAAAATTAATATCGGTAAAGCATTAAAACTTGAAGAAGAAATTATAATTCAAGGTCTCACAGACGGATTGCCGACAAGATACAGGGATTTATTTTTAATAAGTAACGTTGGTACAACTACTGAGTGGATTTCCCTTGCGAGGAAAATGATCAACAGCTACGAAGATAGGAGGAAAGATCAACATAATAGAGACATGCATAATCAACAGTCCGGTTTTCGCAGACCGTTCGATCGGCGAGATGACTATGACAGATTCCCACAACACGAGTCACCTAGATTCCGGCACCAACAACCGCGACCATGGCATAGATGGCCCCAGAATTTTCGAGAAGAGGAACGTCCTAGGACTCGGTTCCAGTCTCCACAACATGCAAACAACTATAACAGCAACATGACAGAACAGCGACAATGACGGATGTTCACCGTACACCTAAAAATCGGTACTGAACTGATTATCGACCTGATAGATACAGGTAACACCATTAATATTATTTCTCGAACTGTATATGATAAAATTAAATATTATGTGAAAATTCTTCCATCGGACAATTCACAGGTCAGTACCCTCGCAGGTAAAATAAAAACTGATAAAATAATTTCTACAAAGCGCCGAATCAGTAAGTTGAATAGATTTGTGAATTTTTATGTTATTGAAACAAATTTAAAGTATGCAATTCTATCGTCGGAAATTATTAGTCTATTTAAAATTAATTTGGATTTTAAAAATGTTTGTGTTTACCAAGGAAAAAATAATATTTCATCTACTTTGTCTTTGGAAAATGTTACTAATAATTGCTATATATTTTTAACATATGATAATCCTAATGTGCCACATACTTGTTCTCATAATACTATAAATCTTGATACTAAATATAATAGAAATTGTGATACTCGTTTTTATAAAATTGAAAATGAAAATAATGTTGCTGATGATGAAAGTGTTCAATTGAACAAAATATTGAATGAGTATAATAATATTTTCGCGAAAAATAAATATGATGTTGGATGTATACGTCTTGAACCACAAAGAGTAATTTTGAATTCTGAACTACCAATTTCCCTTCGTCCATAGGGCGTCGCCAAAAGATAATGCCGAAATTAAGAAACAAATAGACGAGCTTTTAGCTGCAGGTTTAAGAAAAACATCTCATTCACCCTATGCTTCCCCAATTACTTTGGCTTACAAGAAAGATGAAAATTCAAAATCCAGAATGTGTATCGATTACCGAAAACTAAATAGTATTACAAAAACGGACTCGGAACCAATTCCCCGAATCGACGCAGTTTTAGATCAACTAACCAATGCTAAGATTTTCTCCACCCTTGATCTCGCAAGTGGCTACTGGCATATTAAACTAAATGAAAAAGATACAGAAAAATTAGCTTTCACCTCAAACTTTGGCTTAGATGAATGGAAAAGATTACCTTTTGGCTGGAAAAACGCTCCTGCCATATTCCAAAGAACACTCAGACAAATTTTAAATAAATACCAAATTAAATTTGCGCTCAACTATTTTGACGATATAATTATGTTTTCAGACTCTTTCGAAGAACACTTAGAGCATTTAAAAACTATTTTCTCGATTTGTGAAAAAGAAAACATAAAATTGAAATTTTCAAATGCCAATTTGCCCAAACAAAAATAAAATTTTTGGGATATGAAGTGGAAAAGGGATGTTATCACCCGAGTAACGCTAATATAGAAATTATTAAGAAACTTCAACCTCCCAGGAATGTTAAAGACTTACAAAGCTTTTTAGGTAGCGTAAATGTTTATAATAAATTCATTCCCAACTATGCTAAATTAAGAGTACCATTGAATAAATTATTGAAGAAAGACACTAAATTTGAATGGACAGATGATTGCCAGAAAGCTTTTCAGGATTTAAAAGACGCTCTAATTTCTAGACCTGTTTTATCTATTTATAATCCCAATTACCCATGTCATATTTTCGTGGATGCGTCTGGACAAGCGGTAAGCGCAATTTTAAAACAACAACACCCTGATGGAAGTTTGCATCCCATAGCCTATCATTCTCGAAAACTTAGAACCTATGAACAAAATTATGCCATTACCGAGCTGGAATGCTTGTCAATTATTGATGCTGTTGATAAATATTATTGTTATTTACATGGGACTCATTTTACCGTTCATACGGATCATGCTGCACTTGTCTGGTTAAAAGGTATTAAACACCCAACGGGACGATTATTCCGATGGTCACTTAAACTGTCCATGTACGATTTTGACATTAAATATAAAAAAGGTTCTACAAATTATGAAGCCGATATGTGAACTAGAAACCCAATTTCTCACCATGTAACTTTACGTGAACGTGACCCATTGTTGACATTGCAAGAAATCGAGCATCATCAAAATTTAGATAATGTAAACGGTAAGAAGTTTAAAAAAGTTAATAATGTATGGACAATTAAAAAACAAGGTTTAATGAAAATTGTTGTGCCCTTCTCTTTACGTTTAAAATTATTAGAAAAATCCCATGTTAATTATGGACATTTAGGAGTTTCGGCAATGTTAAATCTGATATCCCCTCAATATTATTGGATTGGAATAGCTAAAGATGTGAGTAACTATGTGAAACATTGTGAAGTATGTCAATTAAATAAGAAGTCTAGACAAAAAAGATTTGGTCTCTTACAAATGTTACCCCCTACCAGTGAACCCTTTGAAATTCTTGCCATAGACACTGTTGGTGGCTTAAATTATTATGAGTCTACAAAGAAATATTTACACATAGTTATAGATCATGCCACGAGGTATATATGGACCTTTGCTTCTAAAAATGAAAATGCAGATACTTATATTAATTGTTTAACACAAATTTTTCAACACCAAGTACCTAAGAAAATTTTAAGTGATAGAAATAGTGCTTTTACTTCCTCCAAATTTAAACATTTTTTGAGAAACAATAATATTACACAATTGCTAATTACTTCGCATAGACCACAAACAAACGGAAAAAATGAAAGAGTAAATCAGACCCTGATTACTAGGCTTAAATGTAAATTAAATTCACACCCTGGTAAAGTCTCCTGGACAAAATTATGACGTGAAATAACGAATGAATATAACGACACACCCCATACCGTAACAAAATTTCCCTCTTCTTATTTAATGCATGGAAAACCACCCTACAAAAATTTACTTGATGATCAAGACATGTACCCACCAATTGAAGAAGCTAGGAAGATTGCTAAACAGAGAACTATAAGAAATCATGAAGTAAATAAAGAAAGATATGACACTCGTTTTGAGGAATCTAAATTTAAGGTAGGTGATATAGTAATGTACGAAGAGTTTCGTTACCCAAATACTCCTAAACTTACTCCCCCTTATTCTGGTCCATATAAAATTTTGAAACAAATTTCTACAGTAAATTTTGAAATTAACAGACCCAATTCCCTCACTAAGAAAACTTCGGAAATTGTACACTGTACCAGATTAAGACCTTTCAACCCTGCAGATAATTTTCGATTAGCAACTAGAAAAAGTAAAATTCCTATTTTAATAACAGTAAACCCCAAAACGCCCAAGATCCCAAGTAAAAATTAATAGTGTTAGGAAAAAAAACCTATCTATGATGATTAAGACTACCCAACTGTGACTCAAATAGCTACCTGACTATGACTCCGATATAATCCTACGATATTTTGATGACCTAGTGAAGATTGCTGTTGACGCATGATGAAGATAACCTAACTTTGATGGATTTAGATACCTACCTAAATTTCGTAGTTAATCATATTTAGAGAATTTTTGATGCTAGTTTGCCTTCCACAAATTACCATCTGAATTATATTAAAAGAATATTTATTAAAAAGAAAATGTTGATGTGCTAAGTTAAAAAAAATTTTGTCAATGTTGGGGCTAACATGACATGTCACAGGTAACCCCTAATTTTGCCAAGTATGTTGATGATCTGAGTTGTTAATTTTGTTGACACCGGAGAAACCCTTTGCCAGCACAAGGGGTAGTTCCTCCCGCAGAGAGATGAGCCTCTTGCTGTCTTTGCATCACAGCACCCTCGTGATCACTAACAATCTTTCACGTTGGACATCACAGAGGATAGCCCATTTCACCTCCAGGTTTGTCACTTATGTCATGATTGGTACCAATGATTTTAGAATTTGAATATTTTGAATTGAAACTAGTGACGATGTTAAAACACATAATGTTTTTGAAAATTACCTAATGTGAAAATGATGCCCATTTACATAATTAAGAATTTATAACAAGTTATTTTGAGTTGTTAATTTATGATCTTATGTATTGTTAAAAACTTGACAGGTATCTAAATCTATATATACATATATATATATATATGTATATATATATATATATATATATATATATATATATATATATATATATATATATATATATATATATATATATATATATATATATATATATATATACATATATATATATATATATATACATATATATATATATATGTATATGTATATATATATATATATATATATATATATACATATATATATGTAGGAACTCGATCTCCTGCGAGTCCCCACTTTTACTAGAAACTGTGGTCGGTGTCTAGGGGTTGTTGTTCCCAGTCTTATAGAAACCTATCCGCTTACTGCACGGCGGAACTAGACTCTCTTATACTCAGAGTATAATAGTACTCAATTAAAGACAGAGTCACTGCTTAAAACACAACACTATATATTGACACATATAAACTATTTACATATCTAGAAATACGTCGCATATAAAATTACACGTCAAGCCGCACCAGGCCTCCACAATCAAAATGGGTTAAAGTATCCGGCCGTCTGCGAGATAGGATTGACTAAGCAGCCGTCTGCTGCTTGTTAGGAGCCAACGTCATGTCCCCTTCGAGACTGTCTCTCTCTTCGCAGCCGTCTGCTGCTTTCAGCATCTCTTACCAGGTCGGGACCCAATCTCAGTTTCTCCTCAAATACTTTTCTCCCCGTTCATCTCTCGAAAACCTAATAGCGCTGTCGTCGCATAACGTACACGGCGACATATGGCTCATAGCTGGAGCCCTGGGATAACACAAACCCCATACTCGGCTGTCCATTCCCATAACTCGGCTGTCTTGACTATGCTGACGTCCTCAGCAGCGTTATGCCTTACCATCATCAGTTTTAGCACACAGAATAGCACAAACGAAACAAAACAATAAAATAAAAAGAAAGTAATGCGTTGTTTACAGTCGGTCATGGCTCTTTTCTGAAAGTTTAGTAGGAGCCAGTGGATTACAGTTCACTGTAATACCTAAACAAAAAACACAGGTACACCACGTTTAAATTACGATGCACAATTAGTCTTTAACTGTAACACATAACTTGTTCAAAACACTAATGAAATACTCGGTCACACCAAGTTTGTGTTTAAATGCATATCTTGTCACTTAAATCATAGCACTATCAAACATGCACTCACAAACAAAACACTTCGTCTTTCGTATATCGGTGACACTTAGAGCTACCATTAGGGCCAAACAAAACCCTTGAATACCATATCTTCCTTTACGACACTTAATTGGCGTACACTTGGACTTGACTATCACTAAACACACTTGACATCCAACGCTTGATACCAAACACACTTGATCACCAAACACAACTGATGGCACTTTCTTCCCACATACTTCACGATCACAAGCTGAGCACACTTTTACAGGTGCATTGCCAAAATCTGAAGAAGTTTGAAGTATGATAACTATCCCTATTATGTACTCTTGAGTATATCGGTTCAACACTTTCGAGTCTGGGACGCATTTTGCAGACTCAGAGCAAAATTTCACAACCATATCCGAAGATCCGTCACTCAAACTTCCTTGCATTTCTAATACTGTAGCTTTTTCACTACGGCGTTCCCATTCTTTACGAATCACTCTTCCACCAAAATTTAGTGACAATTCAAAATCTTTTGCCGTTGCTCTACGGTCACATCGTGGCTCACAAGAATCACTTTTTTCTTCCTTCTCAGTTTTCAAAACATATGGACTATCGTCTCCCGCTAAAGGAATCTTTTCCGCTCCCTGGGACACTCGGGGCGGTGTCGCAAGTTCGATGACCTCTTTCATAGCAGGCACTAGAAAATGTACAAGCCTTTTCTGCGTCTCAACGCTCTCTTCTCCCTCAACTTTCGGGGGAGTATCTGAAGAACTTTCTCCCTCGTTCGTAAATTCGGACACGGTTCTCTCGGTGTCACATTTCAGCAGGGCATCGCCGTTTTCGCTGGGAGTGGGTGTCGAAAGTTCACTGAACTTTGAAGAAAGCAATTCTCCGTTCTCTCTAAAGTGAGATAAGGCTATGGGATTCACATATTCCCGCTGCTGGCTTGGGCGAATTTCGGGCTCACTTTGTTGAATCACACTCGTGAAAACAACATCAGATACACGAAAATATCTCTCTTGGCGGCGCAAGAAATTCTCTGCACCTTTGTCCATACTGAGTACAGACACACTATCCGAGTTTGTTTTTGGCGCTAACTGTCGTCCTAATCTTAGTATTTGCAGTTCGCGTTCAATCTCAGCCATCTTTCGTTGAAACTCCATCTCTTCGGCTGACATTTTGTCCCTCCTCTGTTTTTCAGCTTCTCGCTCTTCCCTCTCTTCCACAATCGAAATAAGCAGATTCTCAATGTAAACATCGTCACAATCCGATGTTTTAACCAGGGCGATTAATTGCTCAACCTCTGGTTTATCCGGGACCTCTAGGCACAGCTCGTAGACTAGAGTCACCAGGTCTATAATTCTGGCATGCTCCAGATACGCCATCTCAGAAATTTTTTCCACTTACGTCAGATTCTATGTTTTATCCGTTCAATCCGGGGCACAATTTCAACTCTTTTTCACAATCTTAAATTGCGCAAATGTCACAATTATCTCACTTAACAGTTCGTACCGTTCGATGGCACTTCACGCTTTCACAAGTTTGTCACTCGCGTTCAAAACACTTTAAACTCACACAACGTCGCTTCCATGGGTGTCACTCACCGCACTTGGTCGTCCCTTATCCTTCTTCACACTTTTAGTAGAATCTCGGTCCAGGCCGATCTTTCACATTTGTAGAATTTAGATCCGATCCCGATCTTTCACTTTTGTAGAATTTTTATCCGATCCCGATCAATCACTTTTGTAGAATTTTGATCCGATCCGGGCCGGGCGCCCACTATTTCTATGAACTCGATCTCCTGCGAGTCCCCACTTTTACTAGAAACTGTGGTCGGTGTCTAGGGGTTGTTGTTCTCAGTCATATAGAAACCTATCCGCTTACTGCACGGCGGAACTAGACTCTCTTATACTCAGAGTATAATAGTACTCAATTAAAGACAGAGTCACTGCTTAAAACACAACACTATATATAGACACATATAAACTATTTACATATCTAGAAATACGTTGCATATAAAATTACACGTCAAGCCGCACCAGGCCTCCACAATCAAAATGGGTTAAAGTATCCGGCCGTCTGCCGAGATAGGATTGACTAAGCCGCCGTCTGCTGCCTAGTCTGCTGCAGGATCATACAGCAGCCGTCTGCTGCAGGAGCCAACGTCATGCCCCCTTCGACACTGTCTTTCCCGTCGCAGCCGTCTGCTGCTTTCAGCACCTCTTACCAGGTCGGGACCCAATCTCAGTCTCTCCTCAAATACTTTTCTCCCCGTTCGTCTGTCGAAAACCTAATAGCGCTGTCGTCGCATAGCGTACACGGCGACATATGGCTCATAGCCGAAGCCCTGGGATAACATAATTCCCATATATATATATATATATGTGTGTGTGTGTGTGTGTGTATATATACATATATATATATACACACTCAAGAGCCAAAACATTATGACCACCTGTCAATAACGAGTTGGCCCACCTTTGGCGCGCAACACAGCTTCAACCCGCCTTGGTATGGATGCCACAAGTCCTTGGTAGATGGCCGGAGACAGATTGTACCAGATGTTTCAGCAACGGTCACGCAAATACGAGATATTGCGAATTGGTGCTCTTTGAACTCTGAGCTGCCGTCACATGATATCCCAAATGTGTTCTATCGGATTGAGATCCGGTGAGTTAGGCGGCCAGGACATTAACTGGAATTCAACATCATGTTCCTGGAACCACTCCAACATAATTTTAGCCTTGTGACAAGGGGCGTTGTCCTGTTGGAATATTCCATTTCCAGCTGGAAAAACGGAGGCCATGTAAGGGTGCAACTGGTCCCCAATGATATTCAGATACCCTGTAGCATTCATGGTCTGCTCTACCACAACCACGGGTCCCAGAGACGCCCAAGAGAACGTCCCCCAAAGCATAATACCGCCACCACCGGCCTGTGTATGACCTACTGTACATTGAGGGAGCAACAGTTCGCCTGGAAGACGGCGTATCCTGACACGGCCATCGGCGTGATGAATGACAAACCCTGATTTGTCTGACCAGGTAACTCTCTCCCACTGATCCATGGACCAGTCCGATGTTCCCGGGCCCAGCGCAGGCGCAGTTGGCGATGACGCTTGGTCAGCAAAGGCACACGAGTGGGACGTTTGCTGCGTAGCCCCATATCCAACAGTGTCCGCTGAACAGTGTGCTGCGATACTAATCTACTTGGTCCTGCATTGTATTGGGCTGTCAGCTGAGCCACTGTCTGGCTCCGGTTTTGCTTCACCATGCGAGACAGTCTCCGACGACCTTTTTCTTTGATAGCGTGTGGACGTCCAACACCATGTCGTCTACTGCTGGTTTCACCGTCATTCATCCACTTTGCATAAGTACTAATAACTGTAGGTCGCGAACAACCCACGAGTCGTGCAGTTTCGGAAATACTTGTTCCGGGCCTTCGAGCCATTACAATCTGCCCTCTATCAAAGTCGCTTAGATCCGCAGCCTTTCCCATCACACACAGAAGTAAGTGAAAGAATGATTCTTCAGACTCTCCAGCAGCAGTTAAATACCACTTTCACCTGATCACGTACCTTCCACGTCATCCAGGCGAATTCATTGCAAATTGTGGAGGAGGTCATAATGTTTTGGCTCTTGAGTGTATATATATATATATATATATATATATATATATATATATATATATATGTATATATATATGTATATATATATGTGTATGTATATGTATATATATATATATTTATATGTATATATGTATATATGTTCATGTATATATATATATATATATATATATATATATATATATATATATATATATATATATATATATATACACTGCTGGCCACTGTAAATGCAACACACTGAAGGAAACATGCAAATAACACGAAATTTACAACATGTATTAGCGGAGGTGAGATATGCAAATGAATAGAATTTCAGCGCAGACGCACATCACGTGCGCCTGTGGCGCCACTTCAAAGAACTATTTAAGGCTTGGAGATTTCGACGATTTCAAGTTCTACAATTGTGTTTTTCTTGTGGTTTTTCAAAAAAAACCGATCAATTATGCCTCGTCGAAAACAGCGATCATCTTTTGATCAAGTATCCGAGTTCGACAGAGGAAGGATAGTGGCCTACCGAGATTGTGGATTATCTTTCAGGGAAATCGGTAGTCGTGTTGGACGAAACCAAACAACTGTAATGCGGATATGTGATCGTTGGATGCAGGAGGTTACGACGGACAGGCGTGTTCGATCGCATCCACCTCAGTGCACCACTTCACGTGGTGACAGGCAAATTGTGCGCATGGCAGTGGCGGATCGCTCAGTCACATCACGAACCATATCACAGCACATGCAGTCTGTAACGCATCATCCAGTGTCTGCGCGTACCATTCGACGCCGTTTACAGCAGAGTGGTCTGTCCGCAAGACGTCCATTGCTTTGTCTACTCTTGACGCAGAACCACAGACGTCTCCGCCGCCAATGGTGCGATGACAGAAGGATGTGGACGGCAGAATGGAATGAAATTGTCTTTACTGACGAGTCACTTTTCTGTCTACAACACCACGATGGTCGCATTCGAGTCCGGAGACACCGTGAAGAGAGGATGCTGAACAACTGCGTTATGCACCGCCACACTGGTCCTGCACCGGGTATTATGGTATGGGGCGGTATTGGATATCACTCTCGCACACCTCTAGTACGCATTGCCGGTACTTTAAACAGCCAGAGCTACATCTCCGAGGTGTTGGAGCCAGTTGTCCTTCCTTACCTTCAGGGCTTGCCCTCAGCCATATTTCAACAGGATAATGCGCGACCACTCGTGGCACACATTGTCCAACGGTTCTTCGTCAATCGCCAGATTGAATTGCTTCCCTAGCCGCCTCGCTCTCCGGATCTTTCGCCGATAGAAAACATGTGGTCATGGTTGCTCTACGATTGACCCAGATTCCATCCCCAGCTGCCACAGCAGATCAACTTTGGCAACGTGTGGAAGCTGCTTGGTCTGCTGTACCCCAAGAACTCATCCAAAGTCTCTTTGAATCAATGCCGAGGCGTGTGGCAGCGGTGATCTCCAACAATGGCGGCTACTCTGGCTACTGATTTTGGCAGGAACCACACTTCACAGAAGTGTATATATATATATATATATATATATATATATATATATATATATATATATATCTGTGTGTGTGTGTGTGTGTGTATATATAATTTAATCACTATTAAGTTAGTTGATAAGTAAATAAGTTTTCATTGTATGAGAAACAATGTTGTTACTATAAAAGCTTATGCAAAATCTGCTTACAAAATCTGCTTATGCAATAAAATGCGTACTGCGTGTAAATTCAAAAATATAGCTGATTTGTTCTTGTCAAAGTTATTTGTTTTTTCATTTTAATTTGCTGAAAAATTTGTATTCAGTAATTTATCAACTTGACGATTATACCTCCAGTTTTAAAAAGTCTAATCTGAGATGCTTTGACTGATTTTTTTTCCAAAGGAAGATATTTTAATGTATTGTCTGATTAAATACTGAATTGACTTCCTTTTTTATTAGTCCTGATAAGAATTTATTTGTGATTGATAGAAAATGTTGCTTTTCTTTTTAAAGGCCTGTTATATATGATGTATTATTCATACTTATCTGCAAATAAAAATATTCTTATATTACTATGTGTGTGTGTGTGTGTTTTGGTTAATCAGTATTATTTCTCACATTTTTTTTCCATAAGAGATTATGAACAATGATAAAAAATTTCTTCACAATTCTTTTCTGTAATTTCATTTCCTTAATTATTAAATTATTACAAAATGCTGAACTCATTTATTCTGAAACCAATACACAATTATTTTGAAAATGTTTATTTACTCATTTCCTTTAAGAATTTTAATGAATTGTAGCAAAAAAGTACTTGAAATAAAGATTTTGAATGAAAATAAACAATTGTTAAATTGAATAAATAAATTCATATATTAAATACGCACTAAAATAAAGCAACTTGTTTTTCGCTAGGAAAAATACGAAAAATCCATATTAAAGCGTATGGTTGTCCGTGTCTAAGCCGCCCGCTATTACACGAGCGCGCCATCTAGTGGCGGCGACAAAATGTGAGACACATTTTTAACACTGAGCTGCTCCTCCTTCTGTAGTTTCATGGCAATAGTAAACAGGCTGTTGTTGTTCAGGCGGCTAGAATCTGCCCTTCGACAATACGCACTCGGACTCTGATTGGTCGATGGGCGGAGCCGCTCACTTTTCTGGCTATGACGTAGTTTTCGTCCCCTTTAAGTATAGTATCTTTCTGAAATTTGCATGTGCAACCGTTCCACTGTGCTAACGTGTTGGTTTGGTATTGCCGATGTTGTGAGTTCGATCCCAGACGGTGCCGTTTTTTTTCCAAACTTTCTTTCTTGCTATATTTAGCTTTCCCCCTTAGAACTCTATAATCATCTCAATACGAAAATGTATGACCCCCGAAAAGGGCTCTTTTTTTATGGTTATTTGCAGTTCTTATTTAAGTACTTCTTAAATGTAACTTTTCTTTTTCTGCTATAGGCCATTTCTCCTATCTTAATAACTTTTGTACCATGGAATTTTAATTTTTTAACTTCTAAATTTTTAAACTTTTTTAATTTTTAGTTTTATTCTCAATTAATTTCTTACCGAAATTACTTCTTTAATTTTTTAATTCTTAACTTTTTACCTTTTAAATTTTAACTTTTCCTACTTTAAATTTTTTACTAATGAGCACACGTACCTTAATATTAATAACTTGCTTACAGGAAATATAGTCTTCAAGACCTAGGCACTCCACTTGAAAGACACTGTACTCGTACATTTTTTAAACTTACATGTATTTCGAATCCATTCAAGAGAGGTTCATAATTAATTATCAAGATCAAGATCAAATCAAAGAAAAGACTTTTAATTCTAAGAATTCTAAGAATGATTAATGTTGATATATAATTTTATGTAGGAACTTGCATATCTATGAGTTGATGCATTGAGATGAGCAACTGCATTCCCATACTGTTAAAAAAATCTGATAAATAAAAAAATCTTTTGATTTTAATTAATGTCTCAGGTGAAACATTTGTTTAAGATGTATAATCTGAGAACATATCAGTCTTCAGATCTGACATTTAAATCAAAGGATTTATTTTGGGTACAAATAACAGTGATCTTTCATTTTAGGGGAATGAAATTTCACTTTTTGATCGGTATTTTCTTTTTGAAATGTCACAGCCTTTCTTACACAAGGATTAAACAAACTTGAAATTAATTTAGAACCCCGTTAAGAAAACAGCATTCTCATCATACATGTGTATGTAGATTTTGCAGTTTTGACCAACCCTGAAATCAAGGAAATGGACAGAAAAATTATCTACCAGTTCCTTGGAAGTGTTTTTGTATTAGAAATACAATGATTTAAAACTTTAGTTGCAAATGGATCGGTAATTGTACATTGCATTTTACAGCTTTTTAAAACTGATATTTTATTATTTTTTTTTTGCCACATAAGAAGAAAGGTTAAAATAACTATTGACAGTTAAGTTAAAATGTTATGATCATTCATATACTGTTTATAATTGCTTTAAGAATGCATTGAGTTTAATTTTTTTTTAAAAATTCTCTAATGTAAATTATTCAGTGAAATCTAACTTTTTGGAATGAAAAATCTAGCTATTATGCCCCACAAAAATGTTATAACATTATTTAAGCTTACAAATGAACACAATTGTTTAATCACATAGTTTTTTTATTTGTATAATATCTGAAAGTCTTCAAAAACTTGCATTGAAACAGTTGATGAAATAATGGTTATAACTTGCACTTTGTCTGTTATACAACTAAACAAGACCACTCAATTTTTTGTTGATATTGTAGGCACAGAAGATCTTGAGAATGGCTTCACTAATATTTTTCACATATTTTTGAATATGTTTTTAAGTTTACTTCTGTCTCTAGTCATTAGTGAAAAAAAAATGGAAATCGTTGCAAATTACTATAGATCTGTATGCAAAAGCCCATAAATTTTTACTTCTGAACAGAAAGTTTTTTCATACTTGTTGAAATCTGAGATAAAACCCCAAATTGCACATGTAGTATGAATCATGTTATTTAATTCATTTCATTCAAATTAATTCACTTCTGTATATCATAACACACAAAAATATATGTGTGGATGAATTTGAAAGTAGACATAAATGTATCAGTTTATTCAATTTTAAAAAAATTAACACAATACAACATAACTCAATATTGCCAATTGTATCATAAACATACATACAAGGAAGATGTTCATAATAAAACCATTTCACTTGATAAGTCATATAAAGACATAATTCTGAGTTTACATGAACACAACTGTGGTAAAGAATAAGTTGAAATGCATTTTAGAGCTATACAAAATTGCTAGATTACAGATAAAGTATATTTTCAAAAAAGAAATTACATGCATACTAAAGATAATTTATCGAAAGGAATAAATTTCTGGCATGCATTCTCTACTTATTGCATATTGCAATCAAAACATTTATTTAGATGGGAAAATTTTTAATCGTGTTGATAAATGCTGTGAAAGCTCGAAAACATACAGAAATGATAAACACTTTGAAAGACTTGTAAAATTTCATAAGGAAAAATTACCAAAAAAAACACACTAGTTCATATCACCATCACAAAGAGGGCCAAAGGATAATTTAAGATCGCCTCTAAATATCCATCGACAGATGGATTATTAAATCTTAAACATCACAAACAAAACATACACAATCACAAAAATACACACTTGCACCGAAACTTGTAACATCATCTGTTGTGAATGCCTCTGCATATGAATGCACATGTCATGATTTTTTAATTTTAAATAACATGTGCAAACATATTCATGCTGTTAACAAAAAATATAATGAACATACATCACACTCTGGTCCTCTTCATGCAACACCCTCCCCACAAATAACAAAAAGCACAATTATTGATCACAAACATAATTCTGAAAAGAATAAAGAAAGAAAAGCATTTTAAATAAAATCAATGTGATACATGCAAAAATTAACTCGAGATTAAGCAAGCCATCTAGAGAGGAACAACTGATATCCACAAATTCTTTATTAAATAAACCTTTTATAAGTATAAATACTCAAAATGATCACAGTTATATTGCCTTGAATAAATAAATAAATAACCAAAAAATTCCAACCAAAAACCAATAAATAAATAAATAAATCAAAAACCCAATAAATAAATAACCATTCATCATAAATATATACATAACTTTGCCTAAAAATCATTGCGACTAACTCCATGTAAAATATATATTTCCTTATAACAACAAATTCATTATGCCTTTAAAGTTTTATTTTCCCAATTTATTTTATTTCTATAACAACTAATTTTATGAACAAACAATTGAACATGTAACTTATCCTACAGAAAACTCATCCTTCCCATTATTATGAAAATCATAAGAAATAGCATCTTTTACTTAGCATTAAAGTTTGAGTTTAAATACTAGGAGATGAACCATAAGTTCTGTTTATGCACAGATAGTACAAATAATTGTTTCATGTTTGTTTAATTTTTTATTTTATTTTGTATTATTTATGCACTATTTCATGTGTTAAATAAAATTTTAATTTTATTGTTTGTTTCTATTATATCAGCAACTGTGACAACAAAAAATTGTTTAATTTATTAAATACTTCTATTTCTAGCTCTTATAAGTTCTAATTTTAACATTTACTGGTTTTAATTAACTTATTTTTAATATCTATAAGTACTTCATAACTTCAAGTTTTACATTTAGTTAGAGAAAAATATCATTTTGGAGGAATATTCTGACAAAGGAGGTTGCTAAAAGTTTATCTTTGCAATACAGAATTAGTACTAAAATCAGGGGTAGAAAAATTTCTAAAAATAAATTTTAAAGAAGCTTAATGTTAATATTTCACGAACATTCAAGCTAAACACGTAAGCCAGAAATTATTGGAATCGTCTGAGTTGGTTGTTCGTGTTCTATCGTGTTAAAATTTATTTAGCAAACAAACTAACTGTATAAAGATTCCGTCGAATGCTTATATCAATCTTTTTACCAGATTGATTGCTATTTATAGCTTGTACATTTTTATCTGATGCAATACGTCTCTTCATATTTTCAGTATCGTTTCTCATAGCTTGAGCTCAGTATACATATTTGAAACATATTTGAAGCCATTTTCTGACGCCATTTTGGCACCAGAAAGGAAGCTAACTTGGAGCCATTTTCTGACAGCAGTGGATTGAATATTTTTAATGTAATGAAATCCACATCTTTGCCAACTATCCTACGGATTACGAATGTTGGAGAAAACACTTCTCCTGACCCTTCCGTCTCTAATTTTGCTACTGCCGCTCCTGGGAAAGATTCTCCCTTCTGTCTCGGTAGAGAGAAGACTTATTTGGCGAATGCTGTTATGGAATGCGATTTAGATCCAGCTGTTGCTTTTCAAAACCTTGATCCTCATCATCTTCAAATTGAACAAATGCCAAACATTCTGAACTTTCTCAAGATCTGCGGTGATAAGTCACCTGAATTTAAGGACTTCAAGAGTTCGATCGACTTTATTATACAAACTTTGGATGAAACTTTGGCGAACATCTGCAGCTCAACTGGACTCGACCATGACTTTGAGATCAGCAAATTATCAGGTATGTGGAAGTACATTGTTGCTTTCACCCTTGGTCCTAACTTTGATAATTTAAAAAAACCTAATTGCTATTGTGAGAAAATTTAATACTACTCCGGTAGTTAAAAAATCTAGTAAAAAATAGAAGAAGTAATGAAGGTAATGAGCCACAAGGTAAGCGAGTTGCTCGCCAAAACTTATTAGACCAGGTAAAATCGAATGTCATCGAAACAAGAAATAAATTTGCCCCCCTTGAGGAAAATTCTGATGATGAAATTGTAACGGATAATACCATCCAAGTAGAAAGAGAGCCTAAACCAGAACCATTCTTTATTAATATAATTCCAGGTTATCAAAAGATTATCGAAAATATAAACAACCTAATCCAATTTAATTTGCCCAAAACTGTCTCAGGACAGTTTCTTAAGATCTCTCGCACCACCATCGATCAATTTAGAAATATCCAAAGGTACCTTATCGCCACTAAAACTGAATTTTTTGGAAAAAACCCCAAGACTGAAAGGCCTCTTAAAGTCCTAATCAAAGGTATCCCCATTGACATTCCAGTGCAAGAGGAAGTCAAACAACAACTCATAGAATTTGGTTTTGAGGTGAACAGAGTTTCACAACTCAAACGATTTAACACCAAGGAACCTCTCCCGATTTTCCTATGCCACCTCCGACAAAATAAGACTCTTGAGCATATATATGAAATCCGACGCTTTTAAGGTTTTGTAGTTAGGGTTAAAGCTTACAAATTCAAAGGTACCAAGCAATGCTTCAACTGCCAAAAATTCCACCATAGTAGTGAAGTTTGCCTTCTACAGCCTGTCTGTATGAAATGTGCTGGTGCACACTCATCAGCAGCCTGTGCTAAACCACGTGACACCCCAGCAAAATGTGCTAATTGCAATGGTGACCACCCATCAAACTATCGTGGTTGCAGTGCTCACCCGGAACAGGTAAAAATTAGACGTAACCAAATTAAGACCATAAAAGAAGCGGCCAAAGACGGTAATTATACTCCCCAACTAATTGTCCGAACAAACTCAGGAAATACCTTTGCTAGCAAACCCGTTAATTCAGCAATTTCTTACAGCCAGGCTGTTCCGCCCAATAACTCCCCTCGTCCCACTTTAACGACTGAACAAGCCACTAATATTGTTACTCCTGCTAATTCTACTATTGAAACTCCAACCTCTAGAGTAACGCCAATGGGAAACCTTGACGGCACACTAAATAAACTTTTAAAAATTAGGGATGTTCTTAAAGAAATTATACAACTCTGTTACGAAATGAATATACCAGATTTTAATTACTTAGTTGATAAACTTAACTCACCGTCTATAAATAACCTTCTTTCTGCTGCCTCACAAGAGGCAGCCACATCTTCTGCCCCTTAATGCTCCCCTCTACTTCTTCTGCAATTTCTGTTCTGAGCTGGAATGCTGATGGCTTGCGTGCACGTATTCATAAGCTTCGGGAGTTTGTTATTAAGAACCCCTTTGATCTTATTCTGGTACAGGAGGTGAAGTATCCCACCCCCAGAACTCTTAAAATTCAAAACTACAGTCTGTACTTCACTCCCCGCCTTGACCCTAATACTAACGCTCCCCTGCGTTTCGGTGGCACGGCGATCTATGTCAAACGGAATATTAAACATAACCATCTCCCCAGTATTAACTTACATACCATTGAAAACACAATTGTTAAAATTTGGATAAACTCTAGTACTACTCTCACCCTTGTTTCCACTTACTTAAGAATTGTCGATGGTAGACCCGTAACTAATGAACTTTCTCAACTTTTTAATCTTGACCATAAAGTTATACTTTTTGGTGACTTTAACGCTCACCACCCCCGTTGGAACTGCCAGAATGACCGTTCAGTAACCAGATATGGTGCTGAAATTAATTCCTACTCAATTGATAACTCTATTGATATTGCTTTCCCACTTTATCCCACCAGGCTCCCAATCCATCATAGACTTTGCCCTTTTAAACAACATTCACTATCCGTATGAGATTAATACTATTAATGATTTATCCTCTGACCACTTACCTGTTAAACTTGACATTAACTGCAACCCCGTGCTCCCTTCTATCATTTCTCCTTATCATACTAATTGGCAGTCCTTCACTAAATTTGTTAACAACTCCTCCCCACCCTTTAATGATATTAAAAGTCCTGATGACATAGACGCTGCTGTTACCTCTATCACTAAGACCATCCAAAGCGCGCTGGAATCTGCTAAGGTCCACTCTCCCCAATATTTCTATCATAAACTACCCCATTATATTGTTGACCTAATTAAATATAAGAACCATTTCAGGAAAATTTGGCAGCAAACTCGGGACCCCAGAATGCTTAATAATTACAAAAATCTTGACAATCAGGTAAAAATTAAAATAAAAAATTTCAAAAATAATAAATGGAAAGAATTTATTGAGTCACTAGCTCCCACTGATAACTCAGTTTGGCAATATCTTAAGAGAATTAGGAAACCCCATAAGCCCCTTCCAAACTTTAACTCCAGTTCTGGTATCTTAACTAGTGACTCTGACAAAATTGAGGCCTTAGCAGCTAATTATGAAACCCAATTCAATACCCACTCTAGTGTTTTTTGCCCAACTACAATTGATAAAGTCTATGATATCCTCCAAAACTTTCAGTCCAGTAATCACAATAATGAGATCGAAAAAACCACTGTTAGCGAAGTCTTAAATGCAATTAACTTCCTCCCTATTAGAAAAGCCCCTGGTCAAAAAAATTAAAATATATTAAGGTTAAAAAATTTTGGTGAATTTTGTTGTCTAAAGTGTTGTAATCACATATAGTAAGCAATTATTAATGTACCTTAATAATTTATTTTGACAGAATGGGCACAGTAGTTGACTGCAAAATGCTCGATTTTAAAAACATATTCACTTTTTATGCATAAAATATAATTTTATTTTTTTATTAATTACCTTGAAATATTGCATATATAATAAACAGTATTATAGGCAGTTACTCAAAAAATTCATGTAAATCAAGCAAAAATTATGAGTAGTACATACAATCGAGCATAGGTCTAAAAATGATACCTTTAAAGGTACGTAAAAGTGACCACTCCCCTTTTAAGGAGGGAGATCACCTTAAACCTTTCAAGAAACTCAATTTTATATTATGATTTAATTTTGACGAATGGAATATAAGGAATCTTACGAAAAAAATTTAAGTCGTTACTACAATTAGAACCAATTTTATGGCCAAATGTATAAGGGCCTGTTCACATAGGAGTCCGTTGCGTTGCGTTAAGGAAAAGATGACGTTGAGACGAAAATAAACCAATCATAGGCGTTAAAAATTTCATTGCTAATCGTTTGGAGGCATATGATTGGTTTATTTTCTTCTCAACGTCATCTTTTCCTTAACGCAACGCAACGGACTCCTATGTGAACAGGCCCTAAAGCTAATATTAAAGTAATTTATAGAAAATTGAAACTTTAAATTGCTTTTTCTAAAAACTGTTATTTTGAAAGTTGTGCGCACTATTTCTTCAAAACTAATCATCACAAATTACTAAAATTTTTTATATACATGTATATCTTGCATGTTTCTACAATTTTTACCTAAATTTAGGTATTTTTTCGGAGAAAATTTTTTTAAAAAATTTATATTTTTTTGTACATTACAATACATTTGCCTGAAAAAAATATTTTATGTGGTAACTCTTTTAGGTATGGGAACTCTTTTAGGTGTAGATTAAATTATAACCTATGGATAAAATATATACAAATAATTTAATATATATATCTTATAGTTTTTTAGAAAATCTGCACATTGCATTGATCTAAGATTCACTATTCATAAAACATTTTTTTTAAAAAATAATTTCTAATAATCTCCCAACAATTCTGTTTTTTTTTTCTAATAGATAAAACTTTGTACAATTCACCTTTAAAAACTGGTTTAAATTAATTACAAATTAACTGTTTTTCAACACATTAAGCTTGGTAGTAAAATCCGTATATTTTTGTGCATGCAAAGGTGATCTCCCCCTTAAGTATTTTAAAGAAGTTTAGCAAAAAAAGCAGTTTAAATAGACATTTTGAATGAATATAAACAATTGTTAAGTTGAATAAATAAATTCATGTTAAAAACGCACTTAAAAAAAAAAAAACTCATTTCTTTTGAAAAATACGAAAAATCCATATTAAAGCGTATGGTTTCCGTGTTATGGATGCAGCAGAACAGGCGTGCGCGCCACCTAGTGGTGGCGACCAAATGGGAGACACTTTTCTAATACGGAGCTGCTCCTCCTTCTGTAGCTTCTTGGACACAAATTACTCATATTTAAATTACTTAGCGGTACCATTGTTAAAGGGACGAAAACAAAGTCAAATGAGCGGCTCCGCCCATTGACCAATCAGAGTCCGAGTGCATATTGTCGAAGGGCAGATTCTAGCCGCCTGTCTTAAACATAGCATTCAATTTCTTGTAATCTTACCAATTAAAAGTGTATGAAGTAGTGCCCGTGACTATAAAACTAAGCAACTTGTAAAATTGATCACGGACTGAAATAACATTACATATGATGCTAGAAAAATATACAGGTATTCAAGAAAGTTTAATTTACAGGTATTTTTTTCTTGTATGAGAGATCTGTTTTGTTTAGATGTTGAAAAGGATATTTATGATATGTACGCACATCATTCATTATAATATGCTTATTTAAAGTTTAAAATCAATGTATTTCAAAGAGGATGATTTAAAAGTAATACTTGATATCTAAACCTGAAATTATTAGTAAAGCAAAGATTAATTACTTAACACTTCCCAACTGTACACCATTATTAGTATATTATATATAAAACTGTGTAATTTTCTCTGCACCATGTATTGTCAATACTTATTTGTTAGAAAAATTTCAAGACTTACAAAATCTGTAGTAACTGATACTTACGACAACCTGTATATGATATTTAAAAATTTTTTTTTTGGTGTTGTAAAAATTATACTTGGGTCAGTTTAGAACTAGATTTAAATTATCTGCTCTCTTACCTGCATATGCTTTATCATCTACAGATTATTTTGTACAGGCAAAATTTATAACTGCTTTCTTGCTATTCAGGTCTTGGGTAATATTTTAATATATATCCAATTCATTTTTTGCACTGATTTCAAATAACACGGTCCAAGAAAAAACCAATAATCTTTTTACTTTTTTTTAAACTTTAACATGGTTTAAAAATCTAAATCGGTATAAAAAAATATTGAGTGCAATGTTACCAGAGGGTTTTTCAGACAATGTTGATGATTCCATGTTAGTTTATGGTAGTGATGATGGAGTGGCCTCCAACTAGCCAATAAACTTGGAAATCATTTTCTTAAAATGGATTTGAGTATTGAATGAGCTATATGATTCCAACATGATTTAAAAATAATTCTGTAATGTTATGAAGAATTCATCATATAAAGAACGAACACAAATAAAATCACAGCATCTGGTAACCAAATTCGTATTGAAAACCAGTGAAATAAAAGAAACACAAGATGTTAATTTTATTAGAGACGCACTTGTAGATATGTCGCCATTAAATATTTCCAGGAGTAAGAGTGATTTTTTGTCATTGATCAACAACAGTAAACAAGCATATTTATTGTCTGGAAGTGACACAGAATGACTAAATGTCATATGTATGTATATATGTATAAGTAGAAAATTATTTCAATTTATTTTTACCAATTTTGACTGTTGTACTTTTTCAATTTAAAAAACAACCCGTATAAACGTTATTAAAATTAATTTAGTAGATTGTCTTTTACATATTTATTCAATTTCAGTCAATCGATCCGTATTTCATATGTACATTAAATTTTTTTTATTAAGTATATTTGGATGGAACCTATCTCTAATTTTTATATGTTCACTGTATCTTTTTTTTACTTTTTTTCTTTCTGCATGGTAGTCTGTGTAATGTATCACCCTTGCAAAATGAGAATCGGGTGTATATAGTTTCTGTCCTTAAGATCAGTCTTAGTGAAATTGATGCTTGCTATTTTAGGATTTATATATCCTACCCCCTTCCCCTCCTAGGGGTAAAAAATATTTATTGAATATAAATTAACAGCAGTAAAATTGTCAAAAATACAGTTTTGAAATTTCTGGTGCTCTTTATTTTTCTTAGTGCACCAGAAATATGTTGTATAATTATGCTGTAAGGAAATATGCATAACATGAATTATAATTCTGGATGAAAATAAGTTAAAACAGGTGTTAGAGGATTATATTAAACCATCTATATAAAAGATACCTTTGCCCAAAATATCAAAATGTTGGCTCTTAAGTTTTTATTTTGCATAAGGAAAGTATGCATGAACATTTTTTACAAGTTCTTTTCTGAAACTGTTTAAATTTTCTGAATGGAAGTCAGTGATTTACCAGAAGATTTATCTTTCTTTTGCAGCCATTTTGATAGTTTTGCATGGTACAGATGCATCAGACGCATCCGCCCCCCCCCCCCCCCCCCCCCTGCCAAGTTTGGTAATTTTGTGTATGGTGTGGTAACCATGTGATTTTCGCGAGATTTTGTTTTTTGTGGCAACCCAGTTTGAATGATTAATCATATGAGCTTGTTTATGTGATTTATTATGGCAACCATGTTGTTGCAAAATATGAATGATGTATTTTGGATAGTATTAGATGTAGATTTTCGAGAGAGAGGCAAAATGGTAGGGGTTGTTAGGGATATAAAGTGAGAGGGATTTAAAATTTCTGTTAAAAGTGTTGAATAATGTTTAATATTTTGGGGAGTTATTTTGCTATTTCTACTGTGCTTTTTTCTTGTGCATGCATCATTGCTTCTGCTTTTCACGTTATAACGTAGCAGTTGATTTTA
This sequence comes from Dolomedes plantarius, assembly GCA_907164885.2. Classification (NCBI taxonomy): domain Eukaryota; kingdom Metazoa; phylum Arthropoda; class Arachnida; order Araneae; family Dolomedidae; genus Dolomedes; species Dolomedes plantarius. Next base: position 124,762,286 of record OU015499.1, on the reverse strand, counting down.
AATGCGCTGCTTAAAGTTAAATGTTTTTTGTCTTCTAGAGTATAGTTTGTGGAAAACTGAGTGACATGATTGAATTGAGTTTGTTATTTAGGATGCATTTTATAGGAAATAGGTGTGTAATAGGTTTTGTATGGAGAATTGGCATTTATACCTACAAACCAGCAGCTAGGGATTTCTGTAATGTTTTTGTAAGTTTCATACAACTAGTGAAAGGTATGTTTGCGACTGCTAAAAACCACCAGCTGAGGATTTCTGTAATGTTTTTGGAAGTTTAATACAGCCAGCGGTAAGTTTGTTTTCAACTTATTTGTTATTTCTTGGTCGTTAGTGATGTTTTTGTTTACGTTTCACAATTTAAGCCTAACAGGCCTGCAGAAACGGGAAAAGTTAGCACCAACTTTTCACTAAGTGGTATGCGTCTGACACATCTGTTCCCTTTGCATTACATGTTGAAGTTTCTTACTCACTATCTGTTTTGTTGACAGTTAGTTACGTATAACTTTGCTTTAAACATAATTTTTAGAACATAAATAGAAACTTAATTTATAGAAATCTCATGAATAAGAAAATTGAAGATTTGACATGATATCTACATTTTAAAATTTCTTAATTAACAGTGTATAACAGATAAGATAACAGTGTATGGCAGTTAATTACATTGCACTGGAAAATTTGACATCCAAGTCCATTCATGTCTTTGATCAGGGCCGGCATTAGTCATAGTGGAGCCCAATTCCGGAAATTCTCTGGGGGGGGGGGGGGGGTCATTAAAATATTAATATACATTAAACAATAAAAATTTAATGTGATGCATAAAGACAAAAATAGGATGGTGGTCATATTTCCTTTTTTATGCACATTTAAAAGAAAGAAAAGCTATAAAGTAGCTAGACTATATATATTTTATCCTCAGAACAAAATTACTTACAATTCAAATTTTGTTAGATTTTTTAAAACCAAGGTTATTTCCAAATTAATGAAATTTTAATTTCCTTATTTCTACATGTTCTGTAGACCGTATTGCGAGACTGTTGAGTCTCTAGTCTGATATCGTTAACCTCAGGTATGTTTCAATAAATTTTAATCTTGTAAAGTTTCCTTTTTCTCAATGCTAGAGTTACATGAATTGTTAAAAATATCCTTAAAGACATAAAAACATCTGAAAAGCCAGTAGCTGTCATTTGTAGCAATTGTAGAATTTTTGTAGTGCTTCCATAACAAAAGGTTTTAATACTTCCATTTCTTCGACCAGCATATAGCTATCTACATCTATTTTAGACTTGATTTGGTCATTATTCTGAATCATTTTTACATCTCTCAAGGCAGTTTCTAATGCTGATGCATGTCCCTGATGTTTATTCTGTGGAATCATGTCAAATTAACTGTTGAATGTGTTTCTCCGAAATGTGTTTCTAAAAGAATGTGTTTCTCCGAAATTGTGGTGTGACTTCTAAATGAGTCGCAAGCACTGTGGTTCTTACTAAAACTTGTTCGAAATCAGAGTGGCTATATTTTGCCTGGAATTCTAGAAGATTTCTAAATTATCACAGTACTTCCTTTGAGACATATTTTAAATTTTTCTTCATGTGGGGCTCTGTACTAGAAGGGACTGAATTGCTTCCAATAAATCCAGCACTGCCTTTCATGATCATTTCCTTACATATTTTCTATCCTTTCATTCATAGTGTTTCTAACATTGTCTTATGATTAATAATCTTTTAATCTGGTGGTGAACTGTGGTGAGTTTGGTTTCACAGACTTATTAAAAATTTATGAAGAGAACGCTGATAAGTAGCCAGAATTTATCTTGATATAGACAAGTAAATCTACTCAGGGTAGAAAAATTGTGGGCATTTTGTACCTTTCACATTGCATGTTATCCCATTGAATGATCATTTGGTAAATCAAGATTCAGTAGGTATTTAACCCTTCAACTATTTAAAGGAGTTTTTCAGAAACTTTCAAAATTTGTAATCCTCTTTTCACAAGAAAATCTCTGTAGAAAATCTTCTATTTTCAGCTTTTGGCTTTAATTGTTCAAACTTTATAACCTAGCCTGCACATTACTTTGAACTCTGACTACAATGATTTCTGATTCATCAAGTCTGTTGCTAAAAAATATGTCTGAAGTATGATATTGATGCTGTTGTGATGACATTTCACTCCAAAATGTCAGTTTTGGTATTTTCCTCCCTCCAATCCTCCAGTGTGTTCTGTTAAGGAGCTGAACTCTGCAGGTGTGCAAGGTGCTTTGTATGCATAGCAGTGATAATGCAGGGGCAGGAAAAGCATTCAATTATTTTAAGTTTTTAGTGGATTCTATTTTAGATTTTTGTTATAAATTTCCTCTTGCTTCTCACTATTATGTCAGTATTATTTCTCTCTTTAGTTCTGTAGGAATAAATATACCGTAGATGACAGAAAGTCTTCAAGATGTGAATACCAAGGCAAAAAAAAAAGAAAGAAAAAAAGAAATAGTTGCCAGGAAATCAGACTATTCTGAATTATGTCTAGTAGCTCCTTGAAAATACAACATGTCCTGATCACTGTAATTTAAAAATTGTCAAAATGTGATATTTGTATTCATAGATATATATGCAGTTATGTTCACAACTTAATGCAAATTTGTTAACATATTCATGCTGTTGTGTGGCATTTTCTTGCACTTTATTTTATCACTTTTATGTCTCCTCACCTAGTTTTAAGTGATGATTTTGTTGAGAAACCTGAAAGTAGCTCTGAATTTTATCAGAAGCTTTTAATTGAAATTTGAAGTTTGTAAGTATTCGGAAATTACAGCGACCATAGCTTTCACTTATACGCCATGTTGTAAATGAATGCAAGTTAATAAGATTTAAATGCAATTCCATAAATTTCTTTGATGAAATGCATGAAGGAGGGTATCAATATATTTGCCTGCAAAGTAATGGATGACTAAAAGCCACCTCTCCTCTGGCACCCGTTAGTAATCTGATATGTGGAGTTCTCTTAAATTCCTTTCCAGTGAAGGCATATAATAATTAGCTTCTTATACTCATCTTCTACTCACTGATCTAATCACAAATGTTATTGATTGTAACTCTCTTCCTCTAGAAATGGTAGTTATGTTTTAATAGTTCCAAATGCTCCTAATCCAAACCATACACCTAATATCTTGAGTTTTCTATTTTTCTTTTTTTTTTTTTTTTTTTTTTTTTCATTCTGGTCGTGAAGATGAATTATCCATAATTGTTAACTGCCTTGTACCAGTCTGTAAATATTTTATAATCTAATGAGATTTATATAAACGAATTTTGCCTTTCAATTTATTTTCATAGTAACAATAACTTGTTTTGCTAGGCAATATCTTTTTCTGTCCCATTTCCTTGAAATAAAAACAGTAAATGTTTTGCCAATATCCTCACCTGATTTTGTGTACAAAATCAAGAAAAATTACTTTTTATTTTTTCCTGTCAAGTGTATTGCTTCTAAGGATTTAAATTTATTATTTCATATATGTGTGGAATTTCCTTAATTTTGAAGGAGGAAAGGAAAAATAGGTTATGGGAAGTAATTTATAAAAAGACCATAAAGTATTTGTATATGAAGAAAACAGTTTATGTGTCATCATGTAGGGAATTTTATATGACTGTACATTTTGTTTTTAATTTGCTTACCATTTAAAAAAATTGATTTGTCTGAGCAATCACCCAGCACTCCCTCTTGGAAACTTTTTTTCTTCTGAAAAATAAACATTCAGTATAGGAAGAAAGGTCTTAGAAATGTACAAGTAAAGCATTAAAGGCACCTGAAGTATTTCTCATAGACTTCAATAGGTCCACACATAACTTTTGAAGGGTTTGATTCAGATTATATTATTTGAAGAATCACATAAAAGCGCTTATTGCACAGTAGATGAACGGGAAGAAATTTGAAGAATTTATACTATTGTCAATTCTAATCGATATATATGTATAAAACAGTTCCGTAACTGACTGACTGACATATAACGCACAGACAAAACCGCTGGACCAAAAGAGCTAAAATTTTGCATGGCGATTCTTCATAAAGTGTAGGGGTGCATTAAGAGATTTTTAAAAAATTCTTAGATTTTTTTAATTAAATTTTTAAGCTGTTTTACAAACATTCTTTAAAGTTTGCATTAAAATAATAATCGGAGGGTTATAAAATTTATATCACAAGAAAGATCCTAAAAATTCCTTTAAAATGAAATCTTTTTCGAATCTACCTCTATTTTCTAAATTTTGGTGAATTTTTAGAATTTAATTTATTAAATGCTGATCGCGTGGTTTCTTTTTTGTTTGTGGTACTTTAAATTAATTTATCGTCACCTGCATAACAACGAAATAAATTGACAATTTTTTTTTCTTTTTAATTCGGCAGACGATTGTACATTATCTAAAAAAATATTAAAACACAGTAAAAGAAATGTTCCTCAAACTGTACTATATTAACTGTATAACCTTTAGTATGTTCTATTAGATTTAATTTCAATATTTTCTTCTACATTATTTTGTCTATAAAAATATCCGTTACGATTTTTTTATAATTTTTTCTTTTGGCATTCATTGCATACAATGATAGTTGTATTTAATTTGAATGTACTCCCTAGCGAAGTACGGGTTTTCAGCTAGTATACTATATACACAAACATATATATTAAAATGTGGAGACAGCGTGGCGAGAAATATCTGCCGCCGCCAAACAACCAGAACAAATATGCCTAAGTAAAACCATAACTCACATATTCTTTATTTCCTGAAATTAATATATACATTTTATAAGATTTATGAATTTTTTATCTGATGGTAACCGAGCTCTTTAATCAGATGTAAATCCCTGGAATTTCGTCGAGCATTAGACTCAATAATAAATGATAAAATTATTTTGAATTACCGACAACTAAAATATAACGGAAAAATATGAATATTCCTTATCCATTATTGTTCGGACCGGTATCATTGGTTTTGTGATCATTCATGCAAACCGAAACATGCAAAATCTCTGCATGTCCTTATGATCTATCAGGACAAAGGAATAAGGATGTCTAAGGAACCTCGTGCCCTAATTGAAATAAATTTAAAATGTTCTGTAGTTTTTAATTGATCCAGAATATTCAACATCAGAACATCAATGAAATTTCTAAAATCTCAGTTTGTACATTTATCTCATTTCCTAGCAGACACAAACTTTTATATATTGCTATTGCTTTTACGTGAAAATTTATAAAACAATTTTAATGGTAGTGTTAGTATATCTTATTCAAATTCCTTCCTCCTCTTTTTGCAGGTTCGAGGTAAAGATTGTTAGGTGCGAAACTGAAATGTTTGTGATATTCACAGCTTTTGAAGTTCAAAGTATTGCTGGCAGTTACCGTTTTCTGATCACCGTGTAAATAATCTTCGCCATGCCACAAGAGCAAATGTATATTTCTACTGTAAAAGGACCTTCCAACGAAAGCTATTCCAGAGAAAAGAGATGTGAGAAAAGATATTCTCAACGAAGTCAGTTACCAGTACATCTTAGCACTCCCACAGATGAGAACCCTTTCGCTTGCACTGTCTGTCAGAAAAGATTTTGTAAACAGAGTAATTTAGTAATACATCTACGCACCCACACGGAAGAGAAACCTTTCGCCTGCCCTGTATGTGGGAAGACGTTTTCTCAACAGGGCAATGTAAAACTACATCTCCGCACCCACACAGGAGAGAAACCTTTCGCATGCACTGTATGCGGGAAATTATTTTCTCTACGGGGTACTTTAAAAGTGCATCTCCGCGCCCACACGGGAGAGAAACCTTTCGTCTGCACTGTATGTGGGAAAAAATTTTCTCAACAAAGTAATTTAGAAACACATCTCCGCTCCCACACGGGAGAAAAACCTTTCGCATGTATTGAATGTGGGAAAATGTATACTCATCAAGGTAATTTAAAGAGACATCTCCGCACCCACACGGGCGAGAGACCTTTCGTATGCACTGTCTGTGGGAAAAAATGTTCTCAATTGAGTATTTTAAAAACACATCTCCGCGCCCACGCGGGAGAGAAACCTTTCGCCTGCACTGTATGTGGGAAAAAATGTTCTCAATCGAGTATTTTAAAAACACATCTCCGCGCCCACACGGGAGAGAAACCTTTCGCCTGCACTGTATGTGGGAAAACATTTTCTCTACAGGGTAATTTAAAAATGCATCTCCGCACCCATACAGGAGAGAAACCTTTCGCATGCACTGTATGTGGGAAACTATTTTCTCTACAGGGTAATTTAAAAATTCATCTCCGCGGCCATACAGGAGAGAAACCTTTCGCATGCACTGTATGTGGGAAAATATTTTCTGGACAGCGTAATTTAAAAATGCATCTCCGCGCCCATACAGGAGAGAAACCTTTCGCATGCACTGTATGTGGGAAACTATTTTCTCTACAGGGTAATTTAAAAGTGCATCTCCGCGCCCACACAGGAGAGAAACCTTTCGACTGCACTGTATGTGGGAAATCATTTTCTCAACCGAATAATTTAAAAACGCATCTCCGCATCCACACAGGAGAGAAAACGTTCGCCTGTAGTGTATGTGGGAAAAAGTTTTCTGCTCAGGGTAATTTCGGCAGACATCTCCGCACCCACACGGGAGAGAAACCTTTCGCTCGCACTGTACGCGAGAAAAGATTTCCATTGCAGGGGAATTTGTAACGCATGTCCTCATCCATGGAGGAAAGACTTGGTCTGCAAGATTTGTGAGAAAAGCTTTTGTGAACTCGATCATTTAAAATAACCTGTTCGTACCTACACAGGATAAATCTTTCGTCCTGGCTGTGTGAGGAAAGATTTTCCTTTCAGTGTGCTTTAAAAGCGCATCTCCGTACCCATACAAAAGAGAAAACTTTCGATTGCACTATATATGAGAAACAATTTTCTACAGAGTGTAATTTAAAAATAGAAACCCTGTCGTCTGCACTGTATGAGAGATAAGTTTATGGCTTGAGAAGACATGGAAAACGCATCTCCCTACCTATCCAGGGATGTAACCAACTCTGTACTACAATATGAAACGTGATTTTTTTGCGCAAAGAAATATTTTTGTTTCACCGTAGTGAAAATGTCCTTGAAAATGGAATTCAAACTCAGGTTTGATGGTGTTTATTTAGAGGAATATCGCACATAATTATCTCTTGGAATTAATTTAGTGTTTTATGACATTAACTTTTTTTAAATACACTGCTGGCCACTGTAAATGCAACACCCTGAAGGAAACATGCAAATAACATGAAATTTACAACATGCATTAGCGGAGGTGAGAAATGCAAATGATTAGAATTTCAGCGCAGACGCACATCACGAGGCTTGGAAATTTCGACGATTTCAAGTTCGGCAATTGTGTTTTTCTTGTGGTTTTTTTCAAAAAAAACGATCAATTATGCCTCGTCGAAAACAGCGATCATCTTTTGATCAAGTATCCGAGTTCGACAGAGGAAGGATTGTGGCCTACCGAGATTCTGGATTATCTTTCAGGGAAATCGGTAGTCTTGTTGGACGAAACCAAACAACTGTAATGCGGATATGTGATCGTTGGATGCAGGAGGGTACGACGGACCGGCGTGTTCGATCGCATCCACCTCAGCGCACCATTTCACGTGATGACAGGCAAATTGTGCGCATGGCAGTGACGGATCGCTCAGTTACATCACGAACCATAGCACAGCACATGCAGTCTGTAACGCATCATCCAGTGTCTGCGCGTACCATTCGACGCCGTTTACAGCAGAGTGGTCTGTCCGCGAGACGTCCATTGCTTTGTCTACCCTTGACGCAGAACCACAGACGTCTCCGCCGCCAATGGTGCGATGACAGAAGGATGTGGACGGCAGAATGGAATGAAATTGTCTTTACTGGCGAGTCACGCTTCTGTCTGCAACACCACGATGGTCGCATTTGAGTCTGGAGACACCGTGAAGAGATGATGCTGAACAGCTGCGTTATGCACCGCCACACTGGTCCTGCACCGGGTATTATGGTATGGGGCGGTATTGGATATCACTCTCGTACACCTCTAGTGCGCATTGTCGGTACTTTAAACAGCCAGCGCTACATCTCCGAGGTGTTGGAGCCAGTTGTCCTTCCTTACCTTCAGGGCTTGCCCGCAGCCATATTTCAACAGGATAATGCGCGACCACACGTGGCACGCATTGTCCAACGGTTCTTCGTCAATCGCCAGATAGAATTGCTTCCCTGGCCGCCTCGCTCTCCGGATCTTTCGCCGATAGAGAACATGTGGTCCATGGTTGCTCTACGATTGACCCAGATTCCATCCCCAGCTGCCACAGCAGATCAACTTTGGCAACGTGTGGAAGCTGCTTGGTCTGCTGTACCCCAAGAACTCATCCAAAGTCTCTTTGAATCAATGCCGAGGCGTGTGGCAGCGGTGATCTCCAACAATGGCGGCTACTCTGGCTACCGATTTTGGCAGGAACCACACTTCATAGAAGTCTATAAATTTAATCATTTGATACTTGGTCAACACGTTATCTACAAAATAAATTTTGTTGTGATATCTCTTGTCTTTCTTGGTGTTGCAATTTGAGTGGCCAGCAGTGTATATCAGTGCGATATCGTTCATGATCTACGATCCCTGGGCATACTTGATCCACCAAATGGATTGAAGTAAAAAAACCTGTTATTATACATGTTTATACTGCAGGAAAGGGTGTTATGAAATGCCACTTATGCAGTACTACTCTTTTTTTCTTTTTGCTAAATATTTAGTTACAAATTTTAAGATTTAACTGTTTTGTACATGTGCTGTGTTTTGTAAACGAAGAAATATATATGTATAATGATATATAAATATATACTTTGCGGCTTCATTTCGATAATGGATTAATTTTCGCTTTTGTCTCTTTTTTAATTATTTTTAACTAATTTAATTTTTATTATTTTATTACAAGGTTTTTTGTGATATGCAGCCAATGTAATATTTAATGCATGGGGCATCTAATTATACCTTTATACAGAGGCTTTTCGCACATTTTTTAGACGATTTTGGTAAGCGGTAATTAAAAATCGTTTGCTGCAAAAGAAATAATTGCAATTGTACTATGTTTTTAAAAGTCAAAATTATCATCTGCGGCTTGAAAGTTTTGTTTTAATTCAAAATGGCGTTTTTAACAAAGCAGTGGTTCGAAGGCTACATTTATGCTCTTTCCGGGGAGAAATATGCATACTCCGTTATCCAAAAACGATGTGAGAGTCATGGTTTTGGGATATCTAAAGCGTCGATAGGTAATATCGTCAACAAGAAAGGAAAAAACGTCAAATTGGAGCCTCAAGTGGGACAAAAATTCCAAACAAATATCCAAGGAAAAAACGGACATCTTCGACTATTGCAAAGGTACGTTGTTTAATGTTAAAAGAAAATCCCCCTAGTCAAAGGACAGTTGCAAAATCATTAAAATGCTCGATGTCCACTGTAAACAAAATGATAAACGTTGATTTAAATCCTAAGAAAGCGAAAAAACGCAATGTGCATCGTCTTCTTCCAAGTCATATTGCTGAACGCAGGACACGCTGCAGAATTCTATATGAGAAACACTTATCCAAAGAAAAATGGAAAACAATTGTTACAATAGATGAATCATGGGTGTATTTAAATGATTGCAACAAAAAAAGAGCCATTTATTATCATAAAAGGGGATAAAAAAATTATTAAAATAAATAATCCAAAATACAATTGAACATAAAACATTCAACATTAAAATATTTTTTCAATTTTTTTAAAACTGCTCAAAATGTACATAAAATTTCCTTAAATTTTTGCATTAATTTACCCCTGAAAAAATTACAAAATGTTCAGTGATTGCAATAATTCTAGTTCAGACGCAATAAAATAACATGATTATACAGTGATAAAAATTTCATGGAATTACGTTTCATAGTTTTTGTGATATCAGTTCCGGAATGATGCAAAATTACATTTTGAGAAAAATGAGTTTAAAATTTTTATTACCATAAACTTAATCAGTAATTAAATATTTAGAATATCAATATCTTCGGAACTAAGCGGAATATTTTCATGCGGTTTGCTTTATTTTGTTCAGAAATGATCAAGCTTTAACATATATTTTTTCAAAAAATCGAATGCTTTAAAATTTTAAGAGTAGTGAGTCCCCTTAAGACAAGTCCGATTGGTATTTAAAGCAAGTTTTTTTTATCAATTTGTTTGTATAGCAAGTTGCTGGGCAGCTAAGATATGCGATAAATTTTATGTCTTACTTAAATTAAATTTTATCTTGTACGCGAAAGCACGGGTGTATCTAAAATTCATAGAAATGTGGAGGCATCAGTTAGAAAGTTTATATTGCAGAAACGACGTGGTCTAAAGGAAAATGCTATCTCCTTTCGAGAAATTTCTAAACTTTAAGAATATTATTTCGAACTTACATTACGCACGTTTAAGGATAAATTTTCTGTGTTTGTAAAATGATTTAAATGAATGGTTGTGCCCAAGTTAATTCCCCCGACATTTTTTAAACAACCCCTGCAAACGAAATGTGGATAAGAGGTGGATGTTTGGTATAATGAAGGAAATTGATGAAATGATATATTTGGGTGAATTGAAAGATGATTATAAAATAGAACTTTAATCTCGCGATTTTTGAGGAGTTAAATTTTTTCTCTTTCGGAGCCAAAGATTTTTAGAAAACTTTATTAAGGTAGGAGTTTGCTTTTTGAGATTTCTTCCTACCACTGGCGTTCTTTCGTGGTCGGGACGCTGATAGTTTCGATTTGGGGGGGGGGGGGGAGGGGCAGTGTCGATCTCTGTTACGCCATGCAGACTGCAGACAATACGGCACTGCTCAAGACTTCTGATTCGTTCATGTCGCGAGAATGATTTGGTAAAAACCAGACGCGAGAGTTCGATCTCGTTTAGACGGTCATATATACTCATGATAAAAAAAATTCGCAACAAAAGAACTGACTGCGGTTACGGTTGTGCCCAAGTTAATTCCCCCGACATATTTCTGCATATCAGTGGCTTTTATCCAGACAAAATTCCTTCAGTCGTGCCTTGCGAGTGGGGTTGCCCACGGAAACAAATGAGATTACCATGGAAACGAATGAGATGACAAAGAGCATGTTTACTTTCTGTGCCCCGATTAACCTACTACTTCAGCGTTAATTTGAAGTGTTGGTTAAATGATGTTAAAGATTGCCCTGGATTCTCAATTCAAGAGAGAACACTGTTAATAGTGCCAATGAAAATCCAATGAACTTAGCAAATAACATCACTGTCTGTGGCCGGACATCGTAAGCAGACACTAGCTACTGACGTCTAACTATTGACAATAATAGGGTGACGAGCTGCACGTCGCAGAAATCCTAGCCACGGTCTTTAGATCCTGAAGAAAGTTCGCTGTTGTTGAGATGGGTGTATTTATATTGGATTAATGGGTAAATCAGAACGTAAACATGGTCGCTATCATTATGTTTGCTTACACAGGAATAATCGATAACCACAGTCGCATGGCATGGCCGACGGAATTTTACCAGATCACGTTTTCCAGCTGTCTCTCGATTAAATACGTCAGGAAATTTTGACATCGGCAGTACAGGAAATACACTTTTCTGTGAACACATGAAAAATGTGTCATTTTAGAAAATAGAAGGAATGTTCTGAACCCATTAAAATTACCAGCAAATGACGGGAAAATTTTCTTATTTAGACCGAACATGCGAAAATGAAGTAATTTCATCGATAGAGAAATCGTATAAATTCAAAAAGATTAATTTAAAAAATTAATTACTCGCTGTTAGCAGATTAAAATGTAAATGCAAACAATTCTTTATCGAATCATGTATTGAATATTATTTATTCAAGCTGCTTTGGATTGGTTTTTGATCACACAAGTTTCGTTGATAGAACTTAATCTCGAATTTCATAAGTGGATATATTTTATAATATTATCAAAAGCTCTCGAATATCTGCTGAAAATTATCGGTTTTAAGTAATAGTATATGCGAACTGCATGGAAGTGTTCTTCAAAGTCCTGAAAGACAAATAATTTCGATTTCTTCTTGAACACATCGGGTTTTTTTCGCTAATAGTAGTATTTTATGAAACACTCTTATAAACTTATTTGAATCTGACTACAAACGCTTTACAAACTTTAAAATTTGTATTTTCTCGCATTCAGCAACATTACAACGAGGTAATATTCGAGATATTCTGCCGACCACAGCGTGAGCTTAAACGGCATTTATATAAAAGCATCCTCCGCGCAAAAAGCGACGACCTGTATCTTAAAAATTTTAATTCTTAATATCAAATCCTTTTTTTTTTTAAATCTATTTCAGTGGCAACAATTTTAATTGCTTAATTTGTTGATTAATTTATTAATTAGGTGCTAAAACATAAAAAATTCTTAAACCGTCAATTCTATCGACAGCTTCAAAACTAATTTCTATTTTACCGTGTTCCAACTGGACTTATAAATTTGACCTTATTATATCCTATTTAAGTTCGATTATACATTTCTTATTCATCAAATTTTAACACAAGGAGTGCTCACTTAGCAAACCGTACAACAACAAAAAATTAGCTACATTTAGGTGGGCCAAATTAAACCCCGCCATTAAACAAAAACGGTATACACTAAACAATGCATAATAATCAAAACATAACAATACAAAAACATCTAATACATAATAATACATAACATACACTGCTATTAGATATAATATATAATACACAATATACATTATATTTGGTGAGTGCAATAACTTTACATAGAGTTATTTTCTTTTCACTTACACTAAAAATTAGCATCTTACATTTCTTTACTGTTGATATATTTCTTTACTATTAACCCATTAACAGCTTATTTTATAATTATCACCTTACTACACGAGTATCACATTTCTCAGTAACTCTAGGACCGGCGCAACTGATTACAAACCCGTCGACGGGTTTGTAACCAGTTGCGCCGTGTGCGTGGCTTCATTCAATTACATAGGTTACGACTCAAAACGGACTGGTTTGTGATTGGAGTCAGTTATCAGTTTCTTTTGAGTTGCCCCGTGTGCAGACGGCCTGACGCATTGCATTGCTTTGCAATTACAATTACTCTTACTTTATAATTAACAATTTACTCTCTTATTACGTTTCACAATAATTTAACACATTGCATTATATTTCAATTAACAATTGCTTTGTCAATATTTTAACACCACCATTTTACAATTAACACACTTATTTTTTCTATTAACACATTTCTCAATACTTAAAAATTTTACAATTCTATATTGTGTAACACAAACTAACACTATTACTTTGATTGTTAACATTAATTACTTTGATTATTGACTTTCATTGTTTACACGATATACACTCAAATGCAATTTAAATTTTAAGTTTACTTTCCCAGACTTCAGTAATACAATACTTGCATATAAATATTTGTTACAAAGTACAAAATGAAACGAAAGTTAAGAACAAAATAAACACTGACACAACCTAGTCAGTGTGAAAATAATGAATACGGACATCCATAAGGATACTACGTTTTTTACGAAATGCCTACAATAAAAATCCCCGAAGAATCTACTTTTCGACCATGTCTCTACGTCCACTGGTAAGTCTTTTCTAAGCTCCTGGAACTGTTGACACCTGAATAGACAATGGTCCACAGTTTGCTGTTCCCCACAACTACATAGATCACTTTTTTGATGGAAACGGTGCTGGTATTCCCCTATACAACCATGACCTGTTATAAGTTGGTTTATCTTAAAATCTCCACTTAAACGCCCTTCTTTAACCTCTTTATATATTTCATATACCTTTCTTTCTTTAATACTCCTCTCCCACTCTTCTTGCCATAACTTTTAACCAAATTTTTTCATTTTTGTTTTGATCTTGTTCTTTGTCTGTTTATATCTTATACCTATCTCACTTAACTTAGTAGCAGCTTTTGCTGTCTCATCTGCCTCTTCATTTCCCGCAATTCCTACATGCGCCTTGACCAATGTAGGTGAACCTTCATATTTTCCTGTATTATAATCTCCTTAATTTCTTCTACTATCTTTCCTTTAAATTTAATTGATCTTAGCGATTCTAAAGCACTCTTAGAATCCGTATATACATCAAATTCCTTAATATTTTCTTCTCTCATTCTCTCTATGGCTATTTGTAAGGCTCTAAGTTCCGCCTCATAGGAACTCCCTCCGTCTATCCTTTCTTTAATTATAACTTTTTCTCCAGCTTCTTTAAAGATAACCACCCCGGCCCCTGTTCTATCATCCTTCTTTGAGCCATCGGTATAAATTTTTACTTTCGTTCTGGGATTACTGTCTATTGTCCAATCTAGACTTATGAGGTTTCCTAAATTAATGATTCTAATTTCTCTAGTTTCACAATTTTCTTTATTATATATTTCACCGTCTATTTCCATTTCTCTTTCCTCATCATATATTTTATATATTATACTATTGACTTTTGCCTTTATGTTTAAGGGTACGCACCCAGCCAGCACATTTAGCGCATCTGTTGCCACAGTTCGATAGCACTTAGTAATATTTAATAGAAATGGTCTTTGAACCTGTTTCAGTTTTGTATTAAATGTTACATTATCCCTATACCATATTTCAGACGCATAGAGCAGTATTTTTTCTATCACTGTACTGTATATTTCTTTTATAATATTAGCTGAGATCCCCCAGGTTTTTTTTACTTATTCTCGCTAGTTTATGTGTAAATTTAATGGCCTTTTCTTTGACCATATCCAAATGCTGATAAAAACTCAACTTATTATCTATTTTAACCCTTAGATATTTTATTACCTCACAATACTTTATCTTTTCTTCTCCTAGTTTTATTGTTGGTTTTCTTGAAATTCTACCTTTGCCCATTACAATTGTGTATCCACATCTATCTATGCTAAAACTGAGTTCATTTTTTTCAGTCCACTTATAACAAATCTTCAACGGTTCTTTAACCAGTTCTTCAAATTTATATACTACTCTACTGCTTAACATTATAACCAAATCAACAGCAAAAGCCTGAATGGAAAAATAATCTATACTTTTCAACATTAAATATCTCGTTCGCTATAATAAGCCAAAGAATGGGCCCCAGAGACGAGCCCTGTGGAACCCCAATATTATACTTATATTCTCCGTTTTCCAACTTTTTTTTCCTGTTACTTATATAGCTTACTATTATTTTATACAAATATGCTTTCAACTCCAACTGCTTCAGTTCCCTTATGATACAACTTTTTACTTTTAAAGGCATTACATATATCTAGTGATATTAGGCAGGTGTGCTCACCTCTATCCTTATTTTCCTTTATTTTTTTCATAATATTTCCCAACGCTTGTAATGTACTTTTTCTTCTCCTATATCCGAACTGACATTCTGACAATATTTTCCTCTCTTCTAGATGTATAACAAGTCTGTTCGTTAATATTTTATCTAATAATTTACCCATGACAGGCAATAAACATATTGGCCTATACGATCCGGGGTGCGCCGCATCTCTTCCCTCTTTCGCAAAATATGTCACTCTTGCCATTTTCCAAATTCTAGGAAAATGCGCCTCTCGCAGACACCTATTAAATAGATTACATATCATATTCTTATCTATCTCGTATATCTCTATTATAATTTCCAACGTTAGCCCTTAAAAACCCGGGGCCTTATCTTTGGGCGTACTTTCAATCGTTAAGTCAATTTCTTCTGTTGTTATCTCATCATCCTCGTCTACAATAACTTCTTCAATTTGCTCATTTTCCATTTCCCTTTCTTTCCCAAAATGATATTTTGTCAGTGCCTCCTCTATCTCTCCTTCCGTTTCTCTCATTACACCATTTTCATCAATAATCGCTTCAAGAACATTTTGTCTTTTGTCCTTCATTATATTTTTTATCTTTCCATAAGTGTCTTTTACTGTTAAATCTTCCAAAAACTCCTTAAACTTACTTCTTTTCTGATCTATTATCATCTTTCTATACTTGCTTCTTTCTTTCTTGTACTTAATCATCCATCTATCTCTCTCATCATTATCTGTTATTTTTTGGTACTTTCTCCTAAGTGCCCTTACCTGGCTACTCTTTATAGTCAACTGTTCACTCCACCAGTGTGCTCTGTATCTTTGATCTTTCTTAATTTTCCTACTATGCTTCTTATAAAGGCCTATCACTTCTTCATTTAATTTCTCTATATACTCATCTATACTTAACTCTTCTAATGTTTTCTTTATATTTTCAATCTTTTCCCTTAGATCTATTTTAAAGTCTATCCAGTTTAACTTCTGGATATCCCATCTAGCAAAACTTTTATATCTTCTACTACCTTTAGTTCCCCCTATATCAAAAATTACAGCATTGTGATCAGTATTTAAATATTCATCTGACACTCTCCAATTCAAGATCTTTTCATCCTCCATTCCGAATGAGATTGTAAGATCAATCCACCCCTGCCCTGTCGCACTATTAAAAGTTGGTAAACTGTGAGGATCATTATGGATTGTTCCATAGTACTGTAGAACTATATTCAATATTTCCATTCCCCTATGATCTGTAGGCCTTTGCCCCCAGACAGTGGACTTTGCATTCAGATCACCCATAAGTATTATATTTTCGTTCTTATATTTTTCGAGTAATCTAATTAACTGACCCCATTGTGGATCAGTGCGATCCATAGTTCCGTCAGCTGGAGGCAAATACATTGTAATAAAAATATATTCTTCGTCACCTTTTCCACATCTGATTGCTATCAAGTAGTCAGTAGTAAGTAGATTATAATACTTAATACTTCTCTTTACCACTATTGCCGCTCTTGGTTCAATTTCATGTTGAATAACTTGATAGCAACTAGGAAAGCCCATAACCTCATGCCTTTCCGCTTTCTTTACATACGGTTCATTTACTGATATTATATCATAGTCCATATTACTTGTAAACTCTCTAACAGCGTTAATTGAATTTCTAAAACTTAAATGAAGACACTTAAATAAAATACAATGAGCACTAGCCATAATCAGTTCTACTGGAAATTCTTCTCACTTCCGCGCTATAACACTTGCACGACCTATCTGTGGGACTGTGTTTCGTATCTACTTTTACAATATTTTTAGTATTTAAGAATTTGCAATTAACGCACTCTAATTCCATCGTACATTCTCCCTCATGCTCTTTCCTACCACACCCTCTACATATTTTTTCATTTCGACAATATTTCGCAATATGACCAATACGGAAACACTTATAGCAAATTTTTGACCTTATATATTCCCTCAAACCATACCTTCTCCATCCAATCTTTATTTTCTTTTCTTTCATTAATTTTTTGAAAGCTTGACCATTTAACTCTATTACAATGTTCTGTCCTTCACTCACTTTAAATTTTGTAATTATTTGTACTTCACCTTCTAATAGCTCTTCTTTCTGCTCAATCATTGTCTCCCTTAATAAATTCTATAATAGTCATAACCTACCAACACAACACACCGATCTTTATTAGACGTCTATAATACCTCACCTCATAAAAACGCGTACCTCTATAAGACGTCGAAAATTATCTACATCACGTGCAATGGAGCTCTATAGGAGCTCCAAGGTGTGCTCTCTTTGAGATTTATAAGACGTCTACGATATCTAAGCGGCGCTTTGTAGGACGTCTGTAAGAGCGAAAATTTCGATGTGGAGGGTACGCGATTTAGAAATTTTAGATCTCTAAAAGACGTGCTATTCCCCTCCAAAACATTGTATTTTGGATCTTAATTTCTTAACAATAAATTAAGAAAAATTAATTAAGATTAATTTATTTCGAACAATTTGCCTTCTAATAGGACATTTTTATGAAAAAATAATTGCTACAGAGATTCTAAAACTAAAAGTAAATTTATGGAAGTATAACAAAAGTATAAAAATAGTGGTAAATGTATTATTACTTATTAAGTAATAAAATTTACAGCTACTTTTGATGTTATTACGATGACAATTATCATACATTATCACTGCCAAAAATAGCGATATATATATTATTATTTAAGTAATAATATTATTACTAATGTTTAATGTAAAAATATTTAAAAATAATTATAACATTAAATATTATAATAATAAAACAAATATTTTTACATTAAAACTAAATTATGTAAAAATATTTGGTAAAAATATTAAAAATATAATATAAATAAAATATTGCCTTTTAAGTATTCAGCTTTTAATGTATTTTTTACCATGTTTTTTAACATGCTTTCTTGTTTATGTGTTTGTTTGAGTGTGTGCTTGTCCAGTACAAATCTTGCAATCGATTTTTAACTAACTTCCCGACTAGCTAGACATTTGAAAGTTTTAGAATAGCTCAGAACACGATGACAATACAGTTTTTAAATACTTTTAGCCATCTTTAAGCAGAATTAAATTAATTTTCAGTTATTTTAAGTTAATTTTGTTTTGTAGACTGGTGTAGCCATCAATTGGCCGGAACGGGAACGAAAAGTTAAACGCAAGTTAACTTCCAATTAACTTCATTTTCTTTCAAGTTGATGGGATAATTCATCAAAAAATTTTTAAAAAAGTATTTATTAATACACTCATGGACAAAAAAATTAGCGCATCAAGAAATAATTGCGGGATCGTAACGAAACTTGCAATGAAGGTACATGTCGGGGAGATATGCAAATGATTAGAAATGCAGCGTGATTGCGCATTACGTATAGCCGGTAGAGGGCGTTGAACATCGTACTCTGTGGAGTATAAAACAGGTAACCAAAGCTTGTTTGAGTGTGCTGAATCATTTACAAAGGAAGAGCTGAGATAGACATGCCATTACGCCGTGTTCGAAGACAATATAAGCAGTTGTCGCAGTTTGAGAGGGGGAGAATCGTCGGGATGATGGAAGCTGGGTGGTCAGCTAGGCGAGTAGCTCGTCAATTAGGCCGCTCTGATTGTGTTGTGAGGAGGTGTTGGGACCAGTGGACCCGAGAGATGTCATGTACACGAAGACCAGGCTCAGGACGCCCTCGACAGACCAGTCGTCGAGAAGACCGCCACATCGTAAGAAATGCACGCGTACAGCCAACTGCTTCATCGGCCGCCATCCAGGCACAGGTAGCACCTTCACTAGGGGCCTCTGTGTCTTCTCGAACCATACGAAGGCGCCTGGCTGAAGGACAGTTGGTATCGCGGCGCCCATTACGTGTGCTGCCCTTGACGCCCACCCATCGACGCCTCCGTTTGTAGTTTTGCCGCACACGAGGAAACTGGACTGCAGCGGAATGGAACCAGGTCGTCTTTAGCGACGAATCCAGATTCAATCTCGGCAGTGATGACAATCGTGTTCGTGTGTGGAGATCCCGTGGTGAACGCTTCAATCCTGCCTTTGCTGTACAGCGACACATCGCTCCCACAGCTGGTGTGATGGTATGGGGTGCCATTGCCTACAATACACGGTCACCCCTAGTATTGTTCCGTGGCACCATGACAGCCCAGCGGTATGTTCATGAAATCCTGCAACCACATGTGTTGCCACTCATGCAACGGCTCCCAGGAGCCATTTTTCAACAAGACAATGCTCGGCCTCATACGGCAAGGGTGTCACAAGACTGTCTCCGCACTGTTACTACCCTTCCTTGGCCTGCCCGATCCCCAGATTTGTCTCCAATCGAGCATATCTGGGATCATTTAGGACGACGAGTTGGGCATCCCACGAGTTTGAACGAACTAGAGGCAAGGTTACAGCAAATATGGTAACCAGACATCATACAGAACTTGTATGACTCAATGCCCGATCGTATCGCATCGTGCATTCGCGCTAGATGGGGTCCAACTGAGTATTAACTCCTCCGTTCTTTTGCCTTTTTCTCTGAAATAAATTATCCTTTTTCTTTGATTTTCTTATCATTTACTTATATCAAAGTAGTCATTACGTATGTAAAATTTCGTTTCATTTTGACGACTCCTTCTTGGTGCGCTAATTTTTTTGTCCATGAGTGTACATAGAATTGTCAAATTTATATGATTCAACAGAAAATTTAAAAACATGGTATATAAAAAGTTCTTTTTGTCTTGTAATTATTTAAAACTATAAGTACTAAAATGCACTATCTGGCCAAAAGTATCCGGATGCCCAGTGGTACAGACTTGGAGAGTCCTGAGGCATATTTGTGGCTTAATTCTTCCTCCCACTCAGATGATTCATTTTCAGAACTACTAAAACAAAATTCTGATGAATCATATGAACTACTATGAGAGCACTGCCCAGAAACATGAGTTGAGGTTATATTTTCACAATCCGTTATCACATTTAGAGGAGGAGGATTTGCATGGCTGTCCTATTTCCTGACCTACTCTGTTCTCAGTATGAGTCAATGTGTTTGGATTCCATATTCTGTTATCTGATTCTGTATTCAATGCTACGACAGCATTGATAAATCTATAATCCCTCCAGGATAACTTTTTGCCTTTCCTTGATTTTCCTTCAGAAATTGTCAGCTTTCTCCCTGTTTTTAACTGTATTCAATAAAAATGATTTCTGTAGTTTAAGGGGACAGTGGACCTTCAAACCTAACTTTTTTTGTTTTGAATGGATTTGCTTGAAATTTGAATATGTGATTAGTACCATAGATATGTAAAAATGGTTAAAATTTAAAGATGAAATATTAATAATTTATGAATTATGAATTATATAAAAAATTGGCCTAATTAAAAATGTTCTATGCGCATTTTTTTGCATATAATATGGTAATTTTTATTTACAGGGTACCTTATAGAACTAACAATGAAATTTATTGCTTATTTTAATCATTCATTAAAAATATAAAGAGAAAAAAATAATAATAGTGAAAAACCCTTTTTATTACGCAAAATACCTATAAATCATCTTTTCAAGTACAAAATTTAAAAACTCTTAGCTATGAAACAAAAATTTTTTCAATAAGATTTATTTGATATACAGTTAAGTATATAAAATTTAAATTTCAAAGCAATACGATAATTAGAAATGCGCCTGGAGCAGTTTGAATATTCGTATGACATGAAAATTTTTATTTTGAGATAAACACATTTAAATTTATTGCTATTAGTAACCACATAATATCTAAATTAAATACAAATGCCTATAACTAGGAAAGTAATCACAGAAATTAAAAATTCTTTTTGCAACACATTCCTACTCGTCCGTAGTTTCGCAATTCAATAAAATAAAAAGTAGAATTTTTGGACAAATTTCACAATTTTGAAAGTCCACTGTCCCCTTAAAGAAATGAAATGACAATGAAATCACAAAAATGAAATACAATTCTTTATTATGCCATTTTTATTACAAAAGTATTACAAATAGTATGTATATTGTGCACATTGTAAATTTAAACAATATTTATTAGACACTATTTTTGCTATGTTTCAAGTTTACGCTTTTTAATATTCTTTTTCTCTTCTTTTAGTTTACTTAAATTATCAGTTTCTTTCATACACAAATGTTTATTATATCGTTGAAATGTTGTAACTTCTTTAGTAATGTTTTATTCACTATGTTCGGAACAGGATTTTTTTTTTTTTTTTGACCGAGACAGTTAAATCCATATTGTTATTAATTTTGACGCAGTTCCTCTTAAGCCTTGGGTTCTAAGAATGTTCCTTAAAAGCTCAACGGTGGTGTAAAGGGGCTGAAAATCTCAAAATAAAACACTGACTGACTGATCACCGTATCTCAGGAATCATAAGAAATTTAGCACGGTGGTCCCACTTAGTCCCTAGGTGCCCAGGAAAAAAACTTTTTAATAAATTCAAACATTAAGGGAATTTAAAGAAGTTTATTTCCCCTCCACTCCCCCCCCCCAAAAAAAAAAAGGACTGATCACTGTCTGTCTGTTTTATCTGGTGGTTCCTCTAATACCTTATGTAAACACTAAGCAAGTTTAAAAGAAAGAATTCAACCTTTATAGGTGTTAAAATAAGGGCTAACCCCCCCCCCAAAAAAAAAAAAAATATATATAAATAAATAAATCTAAAACCCATATGTAATGTCGGATAACGGTCGTTAAACTATATGATGAACTCCTCAGGAGTTACAACACTTGACTTCTAAAGTTAATTTAAATAAAATTAACAAAATTTCATAATTGATGGTAGTAATGCAATCCGGTGGGACGCAGGGATATTCAATAAGTAGTACAATAATTGATTTGTGAACAGTTTCGCCATGATGTGGTGTTTTTTTTTTTTTTTTTTTTTTTTTGGGGGGGGGGGGGGCACGTAGGTAATCTTTTTTTTTTTCTAATATAGGAACCTGTGGACAAAGTCCTTTGGTATAATTGTTAGGTAGTAGACAAGTTGAAAGGGGCGACGTTGTCCTCTACGGTAGAGGATGCTGGGGCAGTTAGGGCTCTTAGAATAATTTTGTTCCCCTAACGGCACAGACTTTTTGCCTAAGAACCGATCAGAATGTAATGATAGTTTTGGTGCGAACCGCCCACATCGTATGGTGGTTAGCGTTGCGAGTTTCTGCGAAAAATACCCGGGTTCACATTAGGGTTGCCAACTTTTTCTCTGACGATTCCGGGACAAATTGCTCAAAACTGAACATCGTCGTCATTATCAGTCAGCCATTGCCTAGTTTTCTGAGAAATTATGTATGAAAAAATTGAAATACAGTTTTTTAAAATTTAATTTTTATATTTTCTATTTTAACTATTATAGAAACTTAATTATATATATATATATATATATATATATATATATATATATATATATATATATATATATATATATATATATTTTAACTACATAATAATAATAATAAAAATTTTAAATCTTATAATAACAAATTTAACGTTATATTTTTATGGGGTTTTCCAATAATATTTTCTTTCACTTTTTGCTGCAATCACCAATTCTTTCGCAAGTGAGTCGGTATTTAAAAAATTCGCAAATTCTGCACACGATTCACTATTAAGGCGTATTTGCAATTCCGCCTTCACTAAGTCAATATTCATGTTATTCCTGGCCTTCGTCCACACTCTGTTTATGTGACTAAATACTCTCTCTGGGTAAGCATTACTCGCAGGGATGAACAAAATGAAAGACACAATTTTCATCAGCTCGACCGATTTTTCATGCTTTTTGAAATACCCTGCCCATAGTTTGCCATTGCAATCACCATCTGTGCCATCACCGTGTACTTCCTGATCCGTGTAGAAAGCGATCTTGTAAATAAATATCGCGGAAACCTTTAATTTTAGCCTGTGACGTTGACGCTACTTGTCGGATTACTACGACGTCACAACTTTTGATGATCAGTCAGTGGTTTCAAAGAATAGCTGACAGAACTTTGATACAGAGTTTAAAGTGACAGTCATGCCATAGAAATGTAAGTAGCAGAGTGAGAAATTAAAACCGAGTTTCGGTTGAGAATAGAGATTTAATAACATAGAATAACATAACAAAGTATAACATAACAGAGATAACTTATCTGTTTGCAGATACACCAAACTGGCGTTGTAACAGGGAAACGAATAATATCCATGTCAGGACTTTAACATGGTACAACTGGTTAACATCTGGCAACTGGGAAAAAAGCAGCGAAGGGTAGAAGGAACGAACTTTAATACAATGCGGCTAGCTTTTATAGTAATTGCCATCCAATCAGTTACTGCGCCACATATATTTGCATATGATTCATGACATATATCCGCATATGCGGGAATGATTCCCTTATAAATCTCTGAATATTTTACAGAGTATTATAAAATTTAATAAAATAAATAAGATGACGTACTGTCATTACTTTTAGAGTTTAGCGATGTGCTGGAGATTAAAATAATTAAGGATTTAATCTTTAAAACCCAACAACAACGTTCAACGGATTTACACGATGTCAATTTCAATTTTTAAAAAAAATGGAATAGTTTCCGCTACATTCCGGGACAATTTGGCATTCATCCGGGGATCAGGGACAGCGATTCCAATTCCGGGAAAATCCCGGCCAATCCAGGACAGTTGCAACCCTAGTTCACATCCCGGTTAAAGCATGGACGCTCCAATGTTGTTCCCTCTTGAGGAGCAGGCTCGGTCCATCTATAACAGGGGTTCTCAACCTTTCAGGCTCTACGCCCCCCCCCCCCTTTGAACACTGATGCGAGGTTACGCCTCCCCACCACCACCACCATATGTGGTCAATACAAATATAGTACAATCGGAATTTGAAACTGAAGTTGGTTATTAAATGAAAATATAGAATAGATAATTTCATACACAAAATTTATTACTACTCATATCTTAATTTGGAACATATTATTATCAGAACATATGAAATCAAAGAATTAAATACAGATCAAATATATTTGAGGTAATCAAGGATCTAGGTGAGGTTCGCATGTAATACCAGTCACTTTCACAACATTAATGAGGGGGCTGGCACTGTCTGTCCTTGACAAGTTTTTGAATATTAGGTTGTAACTGTGACAAAGCACACCTCAGGTCACTTTCAACATCCAGACGTACGAAAATTATCTTATTTTTACAATTACGACAATTATCGTGTACGACAATTATTGTGTTCGTGTTCGTATGTCGAAAATACGTTACAGTTACATTGTGACTGCAAAATTGAGTACAATAAATGACAGTTAGTTTTACTTTTTATTTTACTTTCTTTTTAACTCACGCCTCCCTTGAAATTCTTCTACGCCCCCCAGGTTGAGAACCTCTGATCTATAAAACGTTCCCACAAGAGAGTAACCAAACTCACCGCGGTGTGTGTGTGTGTGTTTTGAGTCATCAGGACAAGTGCCTCGCGCAACACGCCTTTACCTATCTATGTACATCTAGCTCTAATATTGTCATCCAGTGAAACACTATATAGTCACGAAAGACAGAGAAAAATACAATTTTTTTCCTCTCTGGAAATTAAAATATTCCATGATTTAAGGATACAGTCCAGTTTTCTTTCCTGTTACGGCCGTACTGTCATAATTGATCTGCCCTCTCGTCCTTTGGCAACAACTACTCAGGTATGCCTGTGTAAACATTATGCTATTGTTATCCTCTGTTTTCTTGTGCACTCTAGAAGATCAAAGGTCTGTAATGAGAATTCAAAATTACACTCCGAGCACAGAAGTAGTGATTCTTTTTTTACGGAAATCCTAATTCTAATCCTAGAAATGTATTTCAAATATCAGTAACGGACACTGACACACTTTAAAGTAAGCATCTTCGACCTTTTCATGTTCATCTGTGAAATAAGTAGTTTGGCAGAGGAAAAAATATATTTACAAACGAGCTTCAGCCTTTGAGATGATTGCTTGATTTGCTTTTTATAGCATGACTAGCTGAAAACCCGCACTTCGCTACGGAGTATATTCAAATTAAATACAACGGTCAATGTATGCAATTAATGCCAAAAATATGTACAAATATATATATATATATATATATATATATATATATATATATATATATATATATATATATATATATATATATATTTATTTATGTAAAAAAAGTAAGGGATATTTTTATACACAAAATAATGTAGAAGAAAATATTCAAATTAAATCTAATAGAGTATACTAAAGAATATACGTAGTACAGTTAATATAGTACAGTTTGAGGAACATATATTTTACTGTATGTTAATATTTTTTTGGATAATGTCCAATCGTTTGCTGCATTAGTAAGAAAAAAATTTTTTTTTGTCTATTACGTTGTTATGCACGTGATGATAAATTAATTTAAAGTACCAGAAAAGGAAATCACGTGATCAGCATTTAATAAATTCAAGTCTAAAAATTAATCTTTAAAAATTCACCAAAAATCAGAAAATGGAGGTAAATATTCGAAAAATATTTCTTTTAAAAGGAATTTTTATGATCTTTCTCGTGATATAAATTTTATAACCCTCAAATTATTATTTTAAATGCAAACTTAAAAAAAGTTGCTGAAACAGCTTAAAAATTTAATTTTAAAAAATCTAAGAATTTTTCAAATAACTTTCTTAATGCACCCCTACACTATAAGAAGAATCGCCATGCAAAATTTCAGCCCTTTAGGTCCAGCGGTTTGGTTTGTGCGTTGTATGTCAGTCAGTCAGTCAGTCAGTTACGGTCAGTTTTATATATATAGACTAGCTGAAAACCCGCGCTTCGCTACGGAGTACATTCAAAGTAAATACAACGGTCAATGTATGCAACTAATGCCAAAAATAAATAAATAAATAAATAAATATACATATATAATATATATATATATATATATATATATATATATATATATATATATATATATATATATATATATATATATATATATTTATAAAAAAATTGTAAGGGATATTTTTATAGACAAAATAATGTAGAAGAAAATATTCAAATTAAATCTAATATAAAAAATACTAAAGGATATAGTACAGTTAATATAGTACAGTTTGTAGAACATTTCTTTTACTGTATTTTAATATTTTTTTGATAATGTCCAATTGTCTGCCGCATTATCAAGAAAAAAAAATATTTTTTTTGTCTATTTAGTTTTTATGCACGTGACGATAAATTTATTTAAAGTACCAGAAAAAGAAATCACGTAATCGGCATTTAATAAATTAAATTCTAAAAATGAATCTTTAAAAATTCACCAGAAATCAGAAAATGGAGGTAAAGATTCGAAAAAAATTTCATTTTAAAGGAATTTTTAGGATCTTTCTTGTGATATAAATTTTATAACTCTCAAATTATTATTTTAAATGCAAACTTAAAAAAAGTTACTATAAGAAAACTTTCTTATAGTAACTAAAAGTTACTATAAGAAAGTTACTATAAAAGTACTCTATAAGAAGAATCGCCATGCAAAGTTTCAGCCCTTTAGGTCCAGCGGTTTGGTCTGTGCGTTGTATGTCAGTCAGTCAGTCAGTGAGTCAGTTACGGAACTGTTTTATATATATAGATGATGAAGCTTACAAAAAGAATAAATAAGAACGAATTTGAAGCTTACCTTCAAAACCCGTCACTGAAGTTTTGTGTGTATGGTGTGTCTTAAAAAGTATTTTGTACCTTTATAACCATTATTAATTAAAAAATGTTTTTATTTATCGATTTCTACAAACAACAAAAAATGGAGTTGAATCAACGTATTTTGTACTTTATATTGCAGGAAATAGTATGAATGCAAGAAGACGAGACGCAGGTGAGATTCTGGAATGAAAGAAAACCATGGCAGGCTGCTTTTTGTGTTTATTTCGTCTTAAGATTCTGAATACAATTACCAGTTTATTATTTCGATAAGCCTATGTGACTTGGGGTTACTTTTCCCCGTTCATTCTTGATCTATTTTGTTTGAGAGAATTTGCCGTTCTAAGGTGTGTGTTTTTTTCAAATTTATATCAAACTTTCGTTTTGCACGATCAAATTGTTTCGGCGGGCCACAGGTTGAAGACTCCTAAGTATCTGACCATCAGTAACACACCATTCACGATCAAAATATTAATTTCACGGGACTCTTAAAATTTAAAGGAAAATAAATTACCGTTTTTACTTGTGTATAGGTCGCGTGCGTGTATAAACCGCACCTGAATTTTGAGACATTTGGGGAATTTTTTTTTTCTTCTGAATTCCGTTGTAGACTCAAAGTAGCATCGTTCTGCGAAATGTAGCAATGTCGTAAATTCCTTAGAGTTCAATGCTCGCCTAACAATATCAGGTACGGCCTTAGCTGATGGTGGTGACACTACAGTATAAAAAAGACTTATATATATACTAGTACACTTAGGAATTATTTCGCACAGTTTCTTTAAAACTTTTTGAGTTCTCAAGACAAACTCTTGGGAACTCAAAAGAGTTTTATTAAATAGTCCTAAGGTATAATACAGAGCTCTGCAACCTTTTATCTTCCACGGCACAACAACGTTCTTTTTTATAATTCCGCGGCACAGCACAAGACAAAGCTTGCAAATACATAAATTACAATAAATACGTATATGTTTTTATTAGATAAAAAAACACACAATAAAATAGCTCTATGTATCATGATAATTATAATCCTTTAAGTTTTATATAAATCATTTTGAATTGCGCTCCAACACAAGATCAAAGATATAAAGTTACAGTTTACAAGTAAAAAAATTTTCTCTTTAAATTTTTATATTAAATTTTTTTTTTTTTTGGTCTTTACTTAAGCCTAATAAATCAAAGTTAATTTAAACATAACTAATTTATTAATGAGATATTTGAACTTGTTTTGATGAACATATGTTTTATATTTGGCTCTATATTGGAAAGAGTTACTCGAAGTTCATGGTCAAGAAGTTCTAAACATGATCGTTTGTCATTTTCAATTAGAACCAGTGTCGAAAAACGATGTTCGCATAAGTATGTCGTAGAAAAAGGGGGAAAAACTGCAATGGCCTTGTCAGAAATTTGTGGATATTCTTTTTATCGGTGGACGTTAAAATTTATTTTTTGTACTTTTCATCATAGAGATACGAAATTTTGTAGATATATACAGTGATTTTCGCTTATAAGAATCACGTTTGTTATTACTGTTTTTGATTCTTATAAGCGGTTGATTCTTATAACCGAAATTTAGGTTTTTGGACTGGAACACACACACCTATATATACATATATTAGATAATTTACCATAAAATACTCTTTAATTTACATTAACTATCTTTTATTAAAATTTTTTTTATAGTTTTAAAAATAAAACTTAATTTTTAGACCTATAAGTAGATACACATGATTATAGTAAGAGAAGAAAAAAATACAATATTTGTTACAAGTTACAACATACCTGCTTAACAGTTTTAACATTTCAACTACAGGAAGGGAGCAAGAAAAAGTTTTCTACTGTAGTTTGACGTAATGAAGTTTTCAGAAGGCTGTTTATACCTCTTTCAATACTTATAGTCTCAGACGAAGATTTACTCGGACGGGTAAAGTTGCCCTCGGGTCAAGCTAATAGGACAGTGTTGTGGTAAAGCGTTTAAGGGGAAACGATTATGTTATGTCTAATAAAGAAAGGGGTGAATTTTACGACTATATTCCATCCCATCTTATCAATCTTTCTTTAAAAAAAAGAACGAACTTCGTGCCTTTTGAGGGTTTAAGTAGGTTTTTTGGAAAAATGGAAGTAAAGCGAAGAGTGTAAACTGATTCTTAAAACCGGTGGATTGATTCTTTAAAGCGAAAATTTTAACATGGAAATAATTCATTTGTTTTTGTTTTCGCGATATTGATTCTTATAAACGGTTGATTCTTATAACCAGTGATCACTATAAGCGGTGGTTACTGTACATTTTACTATAAATATATAGAATACTTTAAAAGAAATTTCCAATCTCATTATAATTTTAAGATTTTATTTTAAATCCGAAATTTATAAACAGAATTTTAAAATGTTCCTTGCTACTTAATTTTTTAGATATTGCCTCGATTTTGCATTTTAATCACTCTAAACTGTATAACAAACAAATCTTTTAGGTATCCATTATTTAATCCCTCGAATAGTTAATTTTTGAGATATTTTTTTCTGAATTCCATCTCGATTTTCATCAAAATTTTGTCTATTCATAATTTATAAATGAAATTTAATTACCTTAATGAAGTCGAATTGCAAAATGCATACTCAGTTTCTTTGTAAACAGTATCAGGATTCCTCCTTATCAATAAGCCGGACGATGGCCGAATGGCTAGGGCGCCGGCTTTCGGAACCAGAGTCTGTGGGTTCGAATCCCATTCTTGGCATGGACGTTTGTAGCCGTTCGGAATCGGTTTTAAGCAGTAGGTCCCGGTCTAATTAACCCTCGTGTAGCAAAAAATGACCGTAGCGCTCCAAACCAAAACCAAACCTCCTTATCAATATCATGAATTTTGAACAAAATTTAAGTAGCATAGAGCATTTAAAAAAACTAAAAACCCTGAAAAATCTGTTTTGAGAAAAACAGATTTAAAGTTTATTACTACACTTAGGGCCTGTTCACATAGGAGTCCGGTTGCTGAGCGTTAAAGTATTGAAATATATTTAACCAATGACAAACCTCCAAACGATTAGCAACGAAATTTTTAACGCCTATGATTAGTTTATTTTCGTCTCAGCGTCATCTTTCCTTTAACGCTCCGCTACTGGACTCTTATGTGAACAGACCCTAAGGGGCTGTTCACATAGGAGTCCGTTGCGTTGCGTCAAGGAAAAGATGACGATGAGACGAAATTTAACCAATCATAGGCGTTAAAAATTTCATTGCTAATCGTTTGGAGGCCTATGATTGGTTTATTTCCGTCTCAACGTCATCTTTTCCTTAACGCAACGCAACGGACTCCTATGTGAACAGGCCCTTACTCTTTATAAATTACTTCGTAGAAGCTTCAAAAATGATTTTTTAATTGAAAAAAAAAACTATTTTGGTACTATTAATCTACAGAAACATATATATTTTTTTACAATAACACAATCAATATTAGAATGACAAGATTTGCTCACATAAAGGTCCACCGTTCCCTTAACTGAAATTCAGAAATATGGTGCTCGAGCATACACAAAATGAATGGTAACAACATATTTTTGTTTTGTGTATAATTTCGACCCAGAGAAATTGCATATAAGCAAAAAGTTAGAGGGACATTTTACTTAGAAAAATTTCTAACTAATAGCGGGGGTTATTTTTTTTTTATTATTATAATCGATAAAATCACCATGGCACAGTCAAGATCACCTCGCGGTACTCTAGTGTGCCACGACACAGCGGTTGCGGAGCACTGGTATAATATATACAAACAATAATATTTACAATACATTGAATTGCCATGGGCATAAGGTGTAATAGGTTGTAAGGTATACAGATACTAATGTTTTATGGTAGTAAAGTGTTCCAGGGACCGATTTAGAAAATTCTTGACTATAGGCACAACTCGGGATGGGGGCCCCCTAACACCGATGTGGGCGTAAAATTTCTAAAATTTACTCACAAAAAAAAAATAATAATCATGAATCATTGTGAAAGTATCATTTTACCAAGAATTGGCTATTTGAAGCCTACAACATTATCAAATAACAAAAAGCAATACAACATATTAACTTCATCATTATAACACCAATACAATGCAACCAGAAAAACTTATTAATCCCTTATATACACTATAACAGAGGTGGGGAACGCGCGGCCTTCATAAAAGCTAGCACTTGTATTAATTAATATTTAATTATATAGATTACAACAATTTCTAAATCAATAGAATTAAATAAAGAACGGCATGAATGTATGTACAGTGTCGGCCAAAATAAAGTTGACATTTTGAAATTGTTTTCTAAAGTCGCTAAAATTGTATATTTATCCAAATGAGCTTCATTTACCTTGATTGTATGATACTTTAACTACACTTTATATGTAATTTAATGTTCAGAGTTTCTTAGCAATGCTACCAGACATATTATATGATCTCTACACAAAAACTATTTTCTTACTATTATTGTTGTGACTGACTCCATGTACGTTAAAACGTATTATTTTTTCTGCAAAAAAAAATAATAATAATTAATGATTAATGTTATAACAAGTTTTCATCCTTATATGAATACAAAAATAATTTTATATTGTAACTTTTTATGTCAAATAATAAATAAATAAGGACTTAATTTTTTTTGTTATTTTTCTATATAATGCACCAAATTGTTAAAACTATATCTAACTATAATAATTTCATAGAAGTTGCATTTATAGGTTCATCAACTTATGCGGCCTCCTTTATTACTACCTAATTTACATGTGGCCTCTAATGGTAAAAAGGTTCCCCACCTCTGCACTATAACATACATATGATGAACCTATCAATCAAATTTGAAAGGATATATATAAAAAAATTACTATTAAAAAAGGTGAAATTAAAAAAAAAATGAATTGGGAATTTTTTCTTTTAAAATAAAAATTTGGGGGGCTCCCAACATTTGGGGGCCCCTAGGCCCGGGCCTAATGGAAAATCAGGGCCTGAAGTGTTCTAAACTAAATGGTGTTTACTGTATTTAATTTTAAAATTCCGTGTATGAGCCGCACCCCATTTCTACCGACCTGTTTTATGGAATAAAATTGCGGCCTATACACGCGTAAATACGGTACTAATTATAAGTATAAACCCCGGTAAAGAAAAACCTACAGAAATTTATAAAATAACAAGAATATCAAACAGAAAAAAGGATCGATTACAAATTAATACTCCTCCCCCCCTCCTCCCTGCTTGCTCTCACATTTGAAACGCATCGCAGAATTGTGTTTCGATCAGGAACGGTATCATTTGCATAGAACCCGAAGCGCACCCTAAACAACCTCTGTGCCGCGGTAACAGAATCGTTGTTTTTAAAGAACACCTCGATAACGATACCGCGATGCTACCGGACCAACTCCTTATGTCTGCTTACAACAACAACAACAACAACAAAATTTTTTTAAAAATCAGGTAGTCTCTTCTAACGAAACTACCGCGGTTATTAACGTAGGATTACTTATCGTTGCTTACCTCTTTTGTACGTATATATAGTATATATGTATCTAAATATACTATGAAAGTATGTATATATATATTTACGTATATACACCGGGTGGTCATAAAGAAACTTTGCCGATGTATGGACCTCTAGCGGCCATTCCGTTCAACCTATCGAGATGAGATTTCAGATACAGTTATTCAGAGGTATGAGCTCGGGATTCTGAGAACGGCAACACAGTGACGCTCACGGTTACGGTTTTAGGTATAGGAACTCGAAATTTTCAAATGGCAACGCCCACTTTTCCCGCCGCAAAATGCTCAGCGTATGCGAAAACCCTAAAAAGCGTTGGAACGGTACGTGTATCACAAAAAAAACGGACGCGTTATGCACGCACAAAAAAAACAGCTCTGCAAATGGCTAACAAAAACACGATCAGAGAGCTTTCTATCGGTTTTCTACGCTGAATGTCTGACGAACAGCGTTCTGTGATTGGTTTCTAGCCTCTGTGATATGAAAATTTCCTCCGTGCGCCCCGATCGTGTCTTTGTTGGCCGTTCGCAGAGCTGTTTTTTGAGCGTGCATAACGCGTCCGTTTTTTTTTTTTTTTTTTTTTTTTTTTTTTTGTGATACACGTACCATTCCAATGCTTTTTAGGGTTTTCGCATGCGCTGAGCATTTTGCGACGGGAAAAAGTGGGCGTTGCCGTTTGAAAATTTTGAGTTTCTATACCTATAACCGTAAGCGTCACTGTGTTGCCGTTCTCAGAATCCCGAGCTCATACGTCTGAATAACTGTATCTGAAATCTCATCTCGATAGGTTGAACGGAATGGCCGCTAGAGGTCCATACATCGGCAAAGTTTCTTTATGACCACCCGGTGTATATATATATATATATATATATATATATATATATATATATATGTGTGTGTGTGTGTGTGTGTGTGTGTGAGTCAACATTTTTACGCATTTTGATACTTTTCTGTTTAACTGTTTACTGCTTGTCCAAGCGATACAGACTGGGTTTGGCGCTTTGCCATAATTATAACACGCGAGGTTTGGTACGTTATGGAGGAACGCAATCGTACGTTAAAAATCTGCCCGAACTGATGCTATCTCTAGCACCGCCTTACCACCACCACCACCACCACTCCGTTACCAGTAATGTCCAGTGTCGCACCCTGTATGTAATGCAAGAAATATGTGAAATCACTTGAAGAATATAAAATAGAAATATAACTTTATGCGAAAATGTTTAACCTTCACGGTATAACGACACTAATAAAGCATAACATTTCAAAGCATTTGAGCATGCGCTTTCTAGATATTGGTCACAAGTCCAACTAAAACAATGGCTTTTGAAATAATTTACAGGGAAAAAAAAACTTTCATGTTCTGTTTCTCTTAATGTCCATGGTAGCATTCATGCTATCACTGATATCCCCTTCCAAAAAAAAGATCAAGATAATGTATTTATGTATATTTAATCAAAATGTTAACCTTACCAAGAATCTAACGTGTATTACTTACACGGGGCATTTCTGGTTTAATGGATCTAAAATTTAATCCTTTCGCATTATTTTGCCAGTTAAAAGAAATGGCCAGAAGACCTTGCCAAGTAAATCTGCATCTGCAGCTACCTGTCCAGTGATTATTCAAATTCAAAACACCTGCTTCAGAGGGGTCAGATCATTTTGTCCCATTTCGATCATGGGCCTCATTAGCATTATTCTGGTTACTTTTATTAATCATATTTGGCCATTTAGTAATCCAGTGTAAATGCTGCTTGCATTTGGAATCTTTAGGGCCAACTGCAAATTCATTATTCGAAGTAGAACTGCAGCTTCACAATAGAAACGGACAATTATTCTACAGGAACTAGGCAGTCACGGGGTAATGTTTTTACAAGAACACAGCGTGCGTTGCCGAGCTAAAGGACAGCATTTCAACACTTTTAAGAGTTATACGAGCTAAAATCTACAGTGGGAAATGTTTACATGTAAGTAGTTAAGGGGTGGTAACTAAAAGACTCCGAGTTAAAGAAAAAAAAAACATATCTAAAACTAGAGAGTTATTCTTTGAATAAGAGGAAATAAAGAAAAAATAGACTAAAATTAGAGTGCAGCTCTCTGTATTTCTACGATAACATAATTTAAACAAGATATAAAAGTTCGTTCTCGACAAAATATTTGAAGGTTCAATTGTGATACGAGCCCCCTTTTTTGCCACTAACATATTGTTAATAATTTTACGAGTCTATGGTAATCTAGCCAAATAAAAGAGTTATCGCCAAATTGGCGATGGCTTTGGTGACTTATTTTGGTCGCCAAATTTGCCGACATGGCGCCAAATGGTCACCAACTTGCCGTCTAGACCTTTCTGGAAGCTTCTAGAGATATCCAGCTGACTGACCGCTTATGGGGCGCTTTGGAAGTCTATAAATATACCTGACATTGGCATTGGAACTCAGTGTACTTTTCTGGTGAGAATTGAATGTATTTAAAGAGCGTTAGGCGTGTATTGTATTGAAGACTCTGTTATCCTGACTTGTGGTATTATAGTTTTCTGATCTATAGAAGACAGTTGTTATGTGTTTTCTGTTTGAATTTGTGTATGCGCCTAAAGAATTTACAGAATAATAAATTTTATTTTTTGTGCAGTTTCTGAAGAGATTTTATTCAATCCTACCGAACCCAGGAAAAACGGAACAATATTCACTATATTTATATATTTATTAGTTTATTTGTTGTTCTTGCTACTAATATTTTCAAGATTCAAACAAACTTTCAGATTAGTCTCTTATGGACTTTACTTGAGGATAAGCAAGAAGGAAAGCTTAAAATTAAATGCCAGGATCAATAGCTGACCCACATGTTTATGCCTAACGGAAAGAAAATGGGAGGTGGAGAAAACTATCACATAGAGATTAAAAGGGGCTAAAATCTCTCACCAATAATAAAAAAAATATTACCTATATTTAATGTCAGATCACTACCGTTAAATTATAGAGTGAACTCCTCTGAGGTATAACAACTCTTCACTGCTAAAGTTAATTTAAATTAAAATTTAAAATTTTATATTAGCCAAACACAAAAACCAAAAGTATTAACTAAGTAACATTTCTAATGCCCCAGACAGTGCCCGAAATAGACACTAAGGCATTACTGATTTAAATCCCTGCCGGATAATGGGCTGCCACCATAATTTTCATCGAGTACTCCAGGGGTGATATCTCGTGGGCTAGTACATTCTGCTACCCTCTCTGACCTCATAGGACTTTACAGATTTAACATGCCCATATCCTACCTTTACACGGAAATATTTAATCGCTCCATCCAGATTCTAACCGAGCACCCCAGTCCGAAGCACAACGTGCTACAACTGGGCTACCTCGGTCCCCTTAAGTAACATTCCATGACAGATTTTCATGAAATGTAAAGAGGTATAATAAAACTCTCATTATTTCAGTGAAGAACATAATTTAGCACTGCAAATACTTATCAATGCTAAATTTTTTTTTAATCCAATCATTTCCAAATACTTCATCCAATCATGCATGAAATATCCCAACAAGGATAATAGGTCATGACAGATATCACGTTCATACATTTTAAATATTTTCCAAACTAAGAAATTATGTCATAAAACACGAAATTTATTTCAACCCATAATTACGTGCAACATATGCTCTTAAAAAAAATCAAACAGAAGTTTCAATTGTCAAAATCGTTATGCCTAGGATGGAACAATAATATTCCTTTGTGCGAAAAATCCAGTTTCATACGATTGTACACAGTTGACTGCATCCGTGAATAGGTAGAGAGTGTCTTTTTCATCTGTTCTCAGGATATAAACCTTTTTCTCATACCCTGCAGACACATCACACCTCGGCAAGAAAAGTGACATGACTCAAAGACGCAGCATTTAAGAAAACCTAACTTAAAGAATACTATAAAGCTTGAACTAGCCTACAATAAAACTGATACAACTGCCCTCAAGTGGACAGATTGCGAGATACATATTTCTCTTTCCGTGCACGATTAAACACTTAATATATATTTTTCAATGACATAACCTAAAAATTGCCAATTTTTGATGTGTCACTTTTCTTGCCCGGGTGCAAAATGGCTATTTATTATAAATTACCATCTGCAGAAAATCTTTTCTCACACACAATGGAGACGAAAGCTTTCTCTTCCATATGGGAGCAGAGAAGTTTAATTAAATGGCCCTATACTGGAAGCTTTTTTCATACTTATTTGAGGCGAAATGTTACTATCTTGCATGGGTACGGAGGTGTGCTTTTAAATTACTTGCATGAGAATATCTTTTTTCACAACCAGTGCAGGCAAAAGGTTTCTCTCCTGTATGGGTACGGAGATGTGTTTTAAAATTACCCACACGAGAAAATCTTTTCTCACATACAGAGCAAGCAAAAGGTTTCTCTCCTGTATGGATACGGAGATGTGTTTTCAAATTGCCCAGCTGAGAAAATCTTTTCTCACATACAGTGCAAGCGAAAGGTTTCTCTCCTGTATGGGTATGGAGATGTGTTCTAAATTTACCCACATCAGAAAATCTTTTTTCACATACAGTGCAGGCAAAAGGTTTCTCTCCTGTATGGGTACGGAGATGTCTTTTTAAATCCCCGAGCTGAGAATATCTTTTCTCACATATAGTGCAGGAGATAGGTTTCTCTCCTGTATGGGTATGGAGGTGTCTTTTTAAGTCCCCCAGGTAAGAACATCTTTTCTCACATAAAGTGCAGGAAAAAGGTTTCTCTCCTGTATGGGTACGGAGATGTCTTTTTAAATCCACCAGCTGAGAACATCTTTTCTCACATAAAGTGCAAGCGAAAGGTTTCTCTCCTGTGTGGGTACGGTGATGTCTTTTTAAATCCTTCAGCTGAGAAAATCGTTTCTCACATAATGTGCAAGGAAAAGGTTTCTCTCCTGTATGGGTACGAAGATGCACTTTTAAATAACCATGTTCGGAAAATCTTTTCTCACATAAAGTACAAGCAAAAAGTTTCTCTCCTGTATGGGTGTGAAGATGTTTTTTTAGAGCATGCTGACCAGACAATCTTTTGTCACATACAGTACAGGCGAAAAGTTTCTCTCCTGTGTGCGTAAGGAGATGTCTTTTGAAATTCCCCTGCTGAGAAAATCTTTTCTCACATAAAGTGCAGGCAAAAGGTTTCTCTCCTGTATGGGTACGAAGATGTGTTATTAACTTGTCCTGTTCAGAAAATCTTTTCTCACATTGAGTGCAGGCGAAAGGTTTCTCTCCTGTATGGGTGCGGAGATGTCTTTTTAACGCAGACTGTACCGAAAATCTTTTCTCACATTCAGTGCAGGCAAAAGGTTTCTCGCATGTATGGGTACGGAGATGTGTTTTTAAAACAGACTGAAGAGAAAACCGTTTCTCACAAACAGTGCAGACGAAAGGCTTTTCTCCTGTATGGGTACGCAGAGGATTACCAACAATGTGGTTTGAAATATGCATATTTAAGGCAACCAATTGTGAAAATTTTCCTTCGCATAAATTACATTGGAAGATTTGCTCTTCCGTGCAAGGGAAAAGCTGTATAGTGGAGCTTTTTACATTGAGATTAATTTAACATGTATCACTTGGAAATCATTCATCTTCAGCTTCAGGAGGGCACTCACAGGAATGGCTTTCATTGGAAGATCCCTACACACTAGAAATACACGACATTTTCTCTTCCACCATGCCGATGCCTCTATCCACGATGATCCGAAAACTGTTAGTGCAAGTAATACATACGCTTCACTTCAGGATTTGTGGACTCTACAAACATTTAAGTTTCGCACTTACCAATCTGTACCAAGCACCTGCAAAGACAGGGGAAAATTTTGAATCATATATATTACCACCATAGTAATACGATTGTTTTACATTTTTACGTTAATTTAACAGCAAAATATAAGTTTGTTTGTGCTACAGTGGCGTAGTGGCGTAGCTAGAACTTTTGCCGCCTGGGGCTGTCTCCAATTTGCCGCCCTTTCTAAGTCAATTGGTGTTTTTTATAAATTAATAAACATAAATAAATAATTGTAATTGAGACAAACTATAGGTGGGGAACTGTTTTACCAATGGATGCCATATTTAAATTAGGCAGTAATAAAGGAGGCCGCGTAATCTCCATGGTAACGGTGGTACTAAGCATTCAATAAACATCGAGCACGGAGTAGTACATAGAACTTCTACTCGACATCGGCACCATTGATGTCTGTATCCGAGCAAAATTTTTAGAGATAATATTTTCAACCCTACATTGACTTGACGATGAGGAAAAATATTCGAAATCATATAGTAATTCATAATTCGCAGAAATCGAATAGTAAACTTATGAATTGAACAAGTGGTTTTTTACAACTAATACTAAATAAAAATATGCCGCCCAAAATATGTGCCACCCGGTGCGGACCGCACCTACCGCATCCCTTTAGCTATGCCACTGTTGTGCTAGAAAATAAGATATATATATATATATATATATATATATATATATATATATATATATATATATATATATATAAACTAAGACGTTACAAATTATATTCTGGGTAAATTAAACTACTAAGTATTTGAAATTTTTAGCAATTAGAGTGCAAGGTTCCTTCTCCATCCTTATTCTTCTGTCCTGGAAGATCAAGAGGATTTGCAGAATTGAAATGTTTCGGTTTATAGGGATTACCACAAAACTAATAATACTGTGTTTCCCCTAAAATATAACCTAATCGGAAAAGTCCTAGCATGATTTTCCGGGATACTCGTTATATAAGCCCTACCCCAAAAATAAGCCCCAGTTAAGATCGTCAGTATGGTTTCGGTTTTAACCAAAAACGAAAATCACGTTTTTGAACTCCAATAAACGAAACCGAAAACCGTAGAAAATTGGTTCGGTTATTTGGTTTTTCAGATAACTTTTTTTCAGAGCAACTTTGTAAAAGTTTATAAAAAAGCCTTAAAGGTCTAACTATAGCTCGAGCTTAGCATTTTGTACATACAAATTTTTGTTTTTCTGAGAATCCCAAATTTTGCTTGCTTAAGTTTATTTGTTATTTCTCTACGCCTTTAAATATCAAATTAAATAATAAAATTCATCTAGAAATCAAAGAAGTAAAAAGTATTGAATGTTCAAAACATATGTTATCCAGATATATAGACATAACATATAAATGTGTCGCTCTAAATCTATAATTTCTGTAAAAATATAAAGACATGAAATGAGGGGCAATAGTTCTACAGGAAATGGAGTCGCAGAAAATTCAGGCCCGAATTTGAGGTTTGGAGATTTATGACGATGTTCCAGAAGATGACAGGACTGTTGTTATGTCTTATGCCCCTTGACCGACAGTATATCAAATCAAGTCCTGAAGGCTATGGACGATGAAGGTACGGCTCCTGTTTCGAATTAACACCACAAGGGTCGGAGTCCGACTTGGCTAAATGACCGGTCCCGTAATTTTGAACCGAGTCAAGTGACGAGACCGGAACACTTGACCGAACACCTCCAGAGCTAAATTTGAGAACTTGGAAGACATTGTAGCCACGCCCTATTTTACGTTTCCCGGCCACCATTAGTGAACACGGCGGTAGATTTGCAGCGAAGAGTATCGAACCAGGGACGTTTTATAGTGCACTTTGGGGAAGGAACCTTTTTATACAGTAGTACCGTTTGGGCTTCCACAGCTCGTTGAGTGGGTGTTTAAATATTTAAGATTGTTTTTCATTTTTATAGAGCATCACATGGTAGCTGTGTAGATTTGTTTATACTTTTTATTATCTGCTCCGAATCTCATATTACAACATTTCAAATGGTGTTTGCCTGAAAATAAAAATAAAAATTATCACTTCACGTTCAGATCACTGGCCCGCTGCTCTTGCCAACTGGGCTACCGCACCCTGACAGGACTGTATTTGAATAAATGTAAATTTTTGTACATATATATAGGAATAAATGTTTATTGTTGTAAATGAATAAATGTAAATTGTTGTGCATGAAAAAAAAAGAAAGACATTCCTTGAAAATAAACGCTAATGCGTGAAACATGGTATCAGCCTGATAAATAACGAATAAGCATGTTAATATTTTTTCCCTTTATATTCATGTAGGTTGTCTGTAATCTTAAATAATATAATAATATCATCATTCATTAAGCTCCATGCTCCGAGAAATTTGAAAGATTGAAATTTAATAAAAAAAAGTTGGTTATCGTAAAATTAAAATTTTTCTAAATCTAATAAAAATATATACGATTACAGGAAACAACAAATATGTAGCTTATGGGTTTGGATTCTAGTTCACTGGCTACAGATATTTTTATCCACACTCTCTCTATGTTTTAATCAGAATTTTGTGAATATAAAACATTAGGATAACAATGATATAAATCTTACAAAATTCTTTCCCTTTTTTATTGTCAAACAGCACTTTTATGTGATTCTTCAAATAATCTGAATCAAATATTTCAAAAGAGTTATCTCTGAATCTCTTCTAGTTTATGAGATTTGTCATGAATACACAAGTGATAATTTTTATTTTTATTTTCAGACAAACACTATTTGAAATGTTGTAATATGAGATTAGGAGCAGATAATAAAAAGTATAAACAAATCTACACAGCTACCATGTGATGCTCTATAAAAATGAAAAACAATCTTAAATATTTAAACACCCACTCAACGAGTTGTGGAAGCCCAAACGGTACTACTGTATAAAAAGGTTCCTTCCCCAAAAGTGCACTATAAATAATTATGCATGCCTAGATACACTGGGTACACTGGGACTATAAATGTGAATTGGGGACTTATTCTATATTTTAAACACTCTTATAGCTTGTTATCGATAATAATAAAATACTTAGAGTTAATAAAATACTAAGAGTTCAAATTATAAAAATTAGAAAAATGAAATTAGATAGATTAAGCATTATTAAAATCATCATAAAAAAAACATAGCACAACAAGCATAATTAGAATAATTATGTGTTGATTATTTTTAGCTACCTTAATTCTGCATAATAAAAGGAATAAAAAAATTGTATGATTCAGAGAATATTAGAAAATGATTTTGTTCTTACAGAATAAGGTAATCTCATAACATTTTCCATTTTCTGTATCAAGCCTAATACAAGTAATCCACAAGAACTGGAATTCTTTTGGTCAGAACTCTAT
The DNA here is from genome assembly GCA_907164885.2 of Dolomedes plantarius. Lineage (NCBI taxonomy): Eukaryota > Metazoa > Arthropoda > Arachnida > Araneae > Dolomedidae > Dolomedes > Dolomedes plantarius. The sequence continues at coordinate 124,720,621 of OU015499.1, read as the reverse complement.
AATGCAGTTCAGTGCAACAGGCAAGCAGATAAAGATGAAATATTTTATTTTCCAGTCATAAATGAATACACTGAAAGAAAGAGAAAAATTTTAATGCCATACTTAACCAGAGAGTCACAACAAAAGTTTAATACCATACTTAACCAGAGAATGACTGAAGAAAAACATTTACATAATATACAAAACAGAAATACTTATAAGAATGAAATCATTTTTATGGATAAGTAAGTTAATAAAAAAATAAATGGTCATATAATATTCCTTGTACAATGAAATTTAAACTGTTAGTTCATATACAAACATGCTATAGTCTATTTATAAATTACTTTCAATAAATTATTTTTTCTGTCCTACATCCTTCTAATATAAGGAAAATCCAATCTTCCAAACATTTATGTATAAATATTAATTTAAATTTTTTGAAGAAATACATTTGACAGGAATAGAAAAATGATTTTTCTCTATTTTGTACGTATAAGCACTTGGACACAGACAAAACATTTCTTGTCTTTATTATGAGCAAAGGTTACAGAGAGAAAAAGGTATTGCCTACCCAATGAGTACTTACAAAATAAATTATAAGGCAAAAACCCTTTTATAAAAATCTCATTGTCATATTAAATACTGGTACAAGGCAGTTGACAATGAAGGATCTTTGAGCTTATACCAGAATGCTAAATAATCATAAATATAAAGATATCTGAGGTGTGGGTTTTGGATTAGGATTATTATGAAGTACTAAAATATCACAATTTATCTCTGGAGGTGTGGGGTCAAGTGTTCCGGTCTCGTCACTTAACTCGGTTCTAAATTATGGGACCAACTTATAAGGGGTAATGCTCGCCGCCTATACGGTGCCCCCTTAAATGAATGGCCAGCAGTCTCGGCCTTTGCTGAGAACAAATGGCGTCATAGCCAATCTTCCGGGTATTTGTAATAAATAAATAACTAAAACATGACTACCTATTTCTGGAGGTAAAGACTTACAATAAATAGCATTTGCAATTTGATAAAAGTAAAAAACTTATAACTTTTTGCTTTCTTGGATATCTTCTGTCATCTATATTTTTTCCTTAAAGAAAAAAATAATTCTCATATTTCAGTAAGAGACAAGGGGTGTTTTATAATACTCGCAAAAATCTAAAAATAGAAATTTGCTAAAATCTTGAAATAATTGGGTGCCATCCATTTTTACTGCTATGCATATAAAGTATCTTACACATCTGTAGTGTATAGCTTCTTCACAGAATGAACTGATAAAATAAAAGTAGAAAAATGCCAAAACTGGTATTTTGGAGTGAAATCTCACCACAACAGTATAAATATCGTACTTCAGCAAAATTTTTTAACAACAGACTTTGTTTACCAAAAATAATTGCATTGAGAGTATAAACAAAACTGGCACCTGGGTCATAAAGAGCTAAATACCTACTACAACTTGACTTACAAAATCATGCTTCAGTGAGATAATATGCAAAGTTAATGCTAAAAAATACACATAATTTTCAAACACATTATAGATTTACTTGTCTATATTAAGACAACAAATTTTGGCTACTAGTTGTGTTCTCTTCATAAAATATAAATAAGCCTGTGAAACCAAACTTACGCAGTTTTCCATTTAAAATCATATGAATAAACATAAGACATTCCTAGAAACACTATGCATCAACACTATATATGGAAATACACTGCAGATATAGTATAAAGATTATAAAGATGTAAAGTGCCTCAAATATTTTGTTTGTTTCTTTTATCAAATGAATATTTTATTTTCTATAAATATGTTTGATTCCAAGGAGTGGTTTCACACTTTTATTTGCAAGGTCAGCAAACACCTATTTGATAAACACTAATATAAAGGATAGAAAATATGTAAAAAATTAACTATCAAAGGCATGAATGACAATAATTTGGATTTCACACTTTCCAGCAGTGGTGCACCCAGGATTTAATCTTGGAGGTGGCTGAGTTGAACGGATAAAAATATTTATAATGCAAATTCAATATTCCTATTGGAATTTCGATTTCTTTGGAGGGGACCAGGGCCCCTTAGCTCACCCCCTGGGTGTGCCACTAGTTTCCAGTATCAAGTAATTAAGTGTTATGTTCTGTTACCTTTCTATATTAAGTTAACATAAAAGTTTCTAAATTTTTAAATTTTAAATCTTAAATTTTTTTTACAAATTAAGTCTAAAACAAAGTTATGTGTACTGTCAACAAAACTGATAGTGAGAAGTAAGTTCAACATGAAACACAGAGCTATGAAATTAACTGCAAAGGAAAGAAAAATTTTCTCATAAATAGTTTACTTATATTCAGAATTTTTTTCAAAAATTTTCATGAAAGAACTAGTACAAATACTTATTGATATTTCCGTTGCGTAAAATGATAACTTACAAGCCTATATTTTCATGTTTTGGGAAAGTTATCTTTTCCAGAAATGGTTCAATGAAATCATCAAATGCCAAATTAAAATTTTTTTTTAAATATGCAAATAGAATTTATTTGATACATATTCCATCACAGCATAATTACACACCACATATCTAAAGCACTAAAAAAAAAAAAAAAACCGAGGATTTTCAAAACTGTATTTTTGGCAGTTTTACTACATTTCTCTTCAATAAATATTTTTTACCCCTAGGAGGGGAGGTAGACACTTTAATTCTAAAACTGAACAAACATCAATTCGACTAACATTGACCTTAAGGATAGAAACTATGCGCAGTGGAATCTCAATCCATCGTTTTTAAAGCAATTTATTGCAGTAAACGAAACATGCAGGAACATAACAAAGAAATAATATCAACGGGACTGCATGAAATAAACTGACACATATGAAAAACGACAGATCGAGGTACTACTGTATAAAAAAAGGTACTTACGTATTATAGCTGAAGCTTTGCGGTTTGGCGAAAAAACGGCAATAAAGCGGCAATTATGCGCCCCATCCATGTTAATAGTACTTGTAGTAGTGTTCCCGCCATTCATTCATTTTCGCTGTCTGAACTTCACATTATAAGTTTCGTTTTGAGCTTTTTCTTTAGAACATTTTCAGTTATGATAAAAATATGGGATTTGCCTCAAACAGAAGAGGATGCAGTAGCTTTTTACCAGATCCGTGGAATTTTGCCCTGTCAGCGTGTGTGCCAGAACGGTCACAACATGCGTGCTTATTTTGGATTGACCAGTAGCTGGAGATGTAATTTTAAAGATTGCGGGAAAACAGTCGGGATTCGGAAGGGAAACTGGTTCCACGGTTCTCGATTGCCATTCTTAACATCTTTAAGATTTATATATAGCTGGTCGCAGAAATTAACCTCAATACAATGGTGCGAACAACAAATGGACAAGGCTGATAAAACAACGATTGATTGGAACAATTTTTTGCGTGAAGTTTGTGTCCATGTTTTAAATTCCCGCTCTGTTAAGAAAATTGGCGGACCCTCAAAAATTGTGGAAGTAGAAGAGAGTCTCTTCACGAAAAGAAAAAGCAACGCAGGCCGAATTTTGCCACAGCAGTGGATTTTCGGTGGTGTGCCGGGAGAGGTTTTTTTTATACAAGTGCCTAACCGCAACGCTGCAACGCTTATGTCGGCTATTCGCGACCATGTCGAGGAGGGCAGCACTATATATACAGACTGCTGAAAAGCCTATAAAACGGAAGAACTAGAGAATGCTGGCTTTAGGCACTTTACTGTGAACCACAAATACAATTTCGTCGACCCGATGACCGGTGTGCATACTCAAACTATAGAGAGACTGTGGGGGTCTGCTAAGTGGCGTAACAAAAAACATAGGGGGACTGCAGTCATCATCTAGACTCCTACCTCGCCTAATTCATGTGGCATGAACACGTAGCGGGAGCAGATAAATTTTATAGCATTTTATCTGCCATTGCAGAATTCTGACCTCCAGAAACTGTTATGCATGTGTAAAGACGGATTTTTTATTCATATTTATATTTCATATTTTTGTTTCTTTTAACATCTTCATTTATAATATTTTTGAGTATTTCTATTATGTCTTTAATATGAAATTTTTAATTAGATCTAAATTTATTTATATCTAAATCTTGTTCTTCATCTGCCGATTTTTTCTTACAATTCCATGCCTTTTCCACATACTTGTACTTTTTTTAACATGCTGCTGCTCAAAATGTTGGTGCATGTTTAATAACTGCTTTCGTATATTTCATACTAGCTGAATACCCGTGCTTCGCCATAGAATACATGAGTGCCATGAATTATGTCATCTGATTCATTTCATTTCAATTAACTTTAGCAGTAAGGTGTTGTCATTTTTCAGGAGTTCAGCGCATAATTTAACGATAGTGATCCGAGTTTAAATACGGGTTTGGGATATTTCATTTTAATTTTGGGGATTTAAGCCCACTTTATAACCTCCTATAAAGTTCCTTTTAAAAAGGCCTTCTTCTTAAGCACCTAAAGCCTAAGAGGAACCGCCAAGTAAAATTTAAGCTTAGTAGGCCTTACGGTTTCAGGCATACAGTGATCACTGGATTTTATTTTGGAGTATAAGCTCCTTTTAATCCCCTTAAAGTTTGAATATTTTAAAAAGATTTCTTAGTCAACCCGTAGGATCCAAGAGTAACCTCTATTCAAAAGTTTAGCTTCATAGACCTTATAGTTACAGAGATACAATTATCAGTCAATTAGTGTTTTGTTTTTGGGGTAAAATCTCTTTGAAACCCCATTAAAGTATGAATTGTTCAAAAACATTTCTTAGTCAGCACTTACAGAAACCATCACGCAAAATTTCAGCTTCCTAGGCCTTATGGTTCCAGAGATACAGTGGGTTTTTTAGGGGGGGGGGGGGGGACGGGGCAAAGCCCCTTAAATTTCGAGCGTTTAAAATGATTTATTGGTATGCACCTAGAGCTTAAGGGGAACCACCATAGGAAATTTTAGCTTCCTAGACCCTATGATTCCAAAGATACGTGGGTGTTTTTAGAGGGGGCAGGGGGTTAAGCTCTTTTAACCCCCTTAAAATTTAGTTTCCGAAAATAGATTTCTTGGAAGACTCCTAGGGATTATGGGGAACCACCATACGAAATTTTAGCTTCCTAGGCCCTGTGGTTCCAAAGATACAGTGGGTGTTTTTAGAGGGGGGCAGGGGGTTAAGCTCTTTTTAACCCCCTTAAAATTTAGTTTCCAAAAATAGATTTCTTGGAAGACTCCTAGGGATTATGGGGAACCACCATACGAAATTTTAGCTTCCTAGGCCCTATGGTTCCAAAGATACAGAGGGTGTTTTTAGAGGGGGGGCAGGGGGTTAAGCTCTTTTTAACCCCCTTAAAATTTACAGTTTCCAAAAAAAGATTTCTTAGAAGGCACTTAGGAATTATGGGGAACCTCCATTCGAAATTTCAGCTTCCTAGGCCCTATGGTTCCAAAGATACAGAGGGTGTTTTTAGAGGGGGGCAGGGGGTTAAGTTCTTTTTAACCCCCTTAAAATTTACAGTTTCCACAAAAAGATTTCTTATAAGGCACCTAGGAATTATGGGGAACCTCCATTCGAAATTTCAGCTTCATAGGCCCTATGGTTCCAAAGATACAGAGGGTGTTTTTAGAGGGGGGGCAGGGGGTTATGCCCTTTTTAACCCCCTTAAAATTTGTATTTAATAAAAAAAAATTCTTATTGGGCACGTAGAGCTTAGGAGTAACCACGTTTTCCACACATTTGTATTATTTTAACATGCTTCTGCTCGAAATGTTTATAATTTCCGCGCAGGAAATAGGTTGCCACTGTGAAGTTAGGTGTTGGCGAGCAGATATTACGCCAAGGGTAAAAGGCTACCAAGCTTCAGCTATAATACGTAAGTACCTAAAAAAATTAACAAACACATAACAAGTTTGTCAGTAAAAAGTCCTAACAAGTTTTTCATAAATATCAGTTAATAAAGAGTTTGTAAATCTTAAAATGTTTTTAACAAAGAAATCTTTAGAACACATGGAGATAAAATTAAACATTTTTTGATATAATATACTAATCATTGTGTATGGTAAAAAAATAGTGGGCATTTACAAACACAGTTTTCAAGTGTTAAATAATTTCTTTTTGTCTTAATTTTGTGTTAACAAACATTTCAATTTTAAAAATCAAGTATTATATTTAAATCATCCTTTTTTGAAATACATTCATTTAAACTTAAATGAAGCACACTATAATGAATGATGCACATAAAACAATGAATATTTAGGACTACTTCAGTCACTGCTGATACTGTTATCTTTGTTACAAGGAGTGATGAGCATAAATGTTATTTATTAAACTTTGTCACAAACATTTTGACATTGAATGAATACAGAAACAAAATAACATAAAACATGATATCTGATAAAATCCTGAATAAAAGTTTTCTGATAGGTTACATGAAAGCCATGGCTAAACTGCAGATCATGATCATGCTGCAAACTTGCTAGTACTATTTAGTTTTATTTATAAGTTTTGCATTAAATGAACAGTATATTTGGATTCCATAAATTAAAAAAATGCATGTAAATTATGGTTCATTAACTTTGATAAGCTTTTTTGTTAAAAAATTTTGAATTAATTTACTAACATTCAACTTTCTCTCTTTTAAGGAATACAATAAAAGAAGGTTATCCCTGGTTATTCTTACACAGATTATAGATTTTACACCTGGCCTCTGGTACATCAGTTCACCTTGGTCCGTTTTTAAATTTTATTTTTGAAATGAAGTCATAATTTATGGTTTTGGGCAAATTTTACACTTTTTCCTACAATACTTCAATTTTGTTCTTACTATTTAAGTTGATTTCATGTATTTCAGATAAATTTAAAAATCTTTGTTTTAAATTCATTCGTAATACTTTGTCATCAATCTTATTCATTTTTCTATAAACGTTGAATTATCTTCTTACAGACTTTGAAATTTGTGTACTTATACTTATTATTTTGGTATTTTTTGCAATTTTATGTGTTTATCTTAAAGTACTTTCATGTTTATTTTCAAGCTTTTCAATTCTTTTTAAACAAAATATTTGCCTTTTGAATGTATCGTATCCCTACAATATTTTCTACAACATCTCCTACGACACATTTTTTACATATCTAAATTTTTGATCTACTTTTTGAAATGAATAAAAATGATTTTGTATACTTGTGCATATTTAGGCTCTTTTATTAATGTAATTTTGATAAGTGCTACATAAGTATTTTTTATATTAAAATATTCTGGAATTGTTTATTAGACTCATTTTTCAATTTTAATACAGTGTACATTGTCAAGCTAAATGTTTTAAAATGGCATGAAATGGTATTTTCCTAAATTTTTCATTAGAACTCTACTCTGCAAAGTTGAAAACTTTTCGCCAGGGCACAGGAAATGTTACTCTTGCCTTAATGTTTTTTCTTGTACCAATATTTATTAACTGTTAAAAACATAACCTGCAGAGTGTCCTAGAATATGTTGTTTTATTAGTATGATGCTAAATTTATAAATTTGCTTTAAAAATAGTAAACAAAAGGGTAAGTTTTCATACATTACCAATTGCTCGCCAGTCCTTATGGTGTGGTCATATAATATAATACAATAAGAAATAAAAAATACATCATTTATATTATATAGAAGAAGGCTGAATAATAGTGTTGAATTGGAAAATATTTTTACTTTCTTTGTACCCATTTAGTAAGTCAACTGAGAATTAGTTTTACTATATTTGTATTAATTGGAAATTACTTTAACTTTATTTGTTAAGTTAAACTGAATAAATATGCTGCCTATTAGTAGTATAGTTTTTAAGTGTCCAGCTGCTTACAGCACCCACTCTAGGGGTGGGCAACCCAGACATTTGTCTGGGGTGCCATTTTGGTTATAAGTGTGAGAAAAATATTGGTGTGTTAAATACCCAATTAATAGAAAATTTCACATATTGATCTTTTTTCGCTAAAAATTTACAATGTGTAGCGTATTTATATTGTTTATATATAAAAGCTAAAAATATTTACACTATTATTGAAATATAAATGCGGAATCTGTAAAGGACGCTGCTTGAATTTGTCTGAACATGCATATATACTTCTCTGAACACAATAGCATTAGCATGCGAGCAAAGTGCTGCTTCAACTTGTGTTTGAACATGCATAGACTTGTTTATTACCTCTAATTATAAAAGAGCAGTTTCATTACCCAATAGCATTATTCTTGCATTATGAATTCTATTGCATGATTCTATTGACATAAATAAGTTAGAATTAGCAGAGGAAATTTCAGCAGTATCTGCGCTTTTGGGCAGAAAAGAAAGCCTAAACAATGTACTGAGCTTAATCACAAAGTTCAATTTTGCCCCAAATATTACTATTATTTTAAGAATATTGCTAACGATACCAATAACTGTAGCAAGAGGCGAAAGGAGTATCTCTAAGTTAAAATTAATTAAGAACTTTTTACGTTCGAGACCTACACAAAATCACTTTATGGTTTGGTCATTTAGGCAGTTGAGCATAAAATTGCTGATCAAGTAAATTCAAAAGATGTAATAAAAAAGATTATTTTTTATTTTAGCGTAGTTGATGTTACCTTGTTTATCTTCAAAATAATGGCATTTTGATTGTTTGTGCAATAATACACATTATTAATAGCATTTAAAAATGTAAAAAATTATATGGTTAACATTTTGTAGCTAGGTACAGATATTTCTTAATTCATTTCTACTGTTTTGTACTGCTTGATTATGAATGTTATATGTTTCTTTCTAAATATATGCTTTTATGAAAATTTAAATAAAATGATTTGATTTTATTGAAAATAGAAATATGTACCTTTATTTAAAAATATATATATATAGATATAATGCATATTCTTAAGGGGCCGCAATTCGTCTTTTTGTCCGAGGCAACGTATCCGCTAGAGCGGGTGCTGCTGCTTAGTTAAACTATCCAAGTTGGAATGCAAAAGCAGTGGTAAGCACGATTTCAGCATGATGAAAAAAAATGTGGAAACTTTTCTTAAAAGTGTCTGAGACCATAAACTACATAAAAACCTTTTTTTTCTCAGAAGAATGCTGTACTTAAAAATATAGGACTTTAAAAAATATAGGAGAGTTGGGAGGAGTGGGACAGATTTACAATTTTTTTTTTACTTCACTATGTTAGACTTACCAAGAGTGCAGATTATAAAAATCTAATAGTATGTTCTTTCAGCTATCTTAAAAAAATATGAAAACAAGCAAAATACAAACAACTTGCTTTTATTTGCATATTTGAAAATTGTAACATTTTGTCCCATACCTCCCTTACATGAGGGAGGTATGGGACTCACATGAGGGAGGAATGGGACAAGGTTTGAAATTATCGAATATTGTACTTTGATAAGTCAAAATTGAAAGAAAAGTAGGATTGGGCACGGCTGGTACCACCAATTATTTGTGGTTGGGGCAGTTTCATTATGATTTCATTTTTCTCAACTACACTGAAGTCATTTCATGTGGAAAGTGAAATTTTTCTTTTCATTCTTTCTCATAAACTTGGATATGATAAGACTCCATATCACTGTCTATATCTTCAACTCTGCCAATGTAATAAACAATTTTCTTCTTGGTTAAAATTTAACAAGCACAAAGTCATTCACTCCTATTTTTGGATCCTCAGTCAACCAAGTTAATTTCTTGAACAATTTCACTATCATTATGAGTACTATGCAAATCAAAAGACTCTTCATCAGTAGAATCATGCAAGGATATTTTAACACCAATAGACTCATTAGATAATAATTCATTCACTTTTTTCTGTTTTTTTCTTAACTTGAGAGATGTTATTTTTTTTCTTAATCTCTTCTGGTTTTTGTCAGCTGCTAATCTTTCAATTTCTTCTTTTTCTGGTGTGTCAGTAATGATCCTTGATCTTCCCTTTTTTCTGCCTTTCTTTATTAATTTCCGTGGTGATGCTTTAGGATATGGGCGTATATCAGAAGGACTCAAAGGTAAGTGTTGAGAAGATGATTGTATACATTGTGAAGAACTACTACCAGCCAACTCAGTTGATGTTGATATGCATTCTGCTGTTGAGTAGCACATTCCCTCGTTATCGGGCACAGGACGGTCTGTAGCATATGATGTTAAAAATTCTTCTTCTGTAAAAGGCTCACTGATGAATGGATATATACCAGACTTTTTGAATCCTGCTGTTATATTTTTTGGTGTAACAGACGATTGATATGCATTTCTAACCAGCTCGGCAATATGGTATATGTTTATGATTTTCCCTGGATTATTTACTAACCAGTCATTGCAAGCTGTATTATATTTACATTTAAATGCAGAAAACACTGAAACATCAAGTGGTTGGAGTTTATGACTACAGTGAGGAGGAAAAGTTAGCATGCAGACTCCATTTTCTCTAGCTTTATTTATAACTTCAATAGTAATATGACTTGCATGATTGTCGAGAACAAGCAACATTGGATTTTCCATTGAACTGTTTGTATGTTGGATAATATGATCCAATATTTGCAAAAAAACATCAGAAGTCATCCAACCACTACGATTAGCAAACCCGATGCTACCTACAGGGGCTCCCTTTAGAAGCACATCTTTGAAATGTACTCGTGGGAAAAGCAATACAGGTGGAATAGCATTTCCAATTGCATTAATAGCAAACAGTACAGTTACTAATTCCCCACGTTCACCTGAAGTGGCCTGTCCAACTTGCTTGTTTCCTCGTTCAGCTACAACTTTTGGTGGTTTGTGGACAGTTGTAACACCTGTCTCATCACAATTGTAAATACGATCCGGTGTGAACTTATAACGATCATAAAGACCTTTAAGTTATTTAGGAAAAAGTATCTACATTAAACTTGTTAAAACTTGATGCTCTGCCTATGCTAGTAGCTTCAGGAGATCTGAGAGTAAGTTTAGGATGACGATTCATGAATCCATAAAACCCAATCCCTTCCAGCAGATTTATTTGTTATCCATGAAGTAGGTAAGTTTTAGTTTTCAAATGCATTTCCATATTGGATATGGCCAAAGAACAAACTTGTTTGCTGTAAGCCCGTAATTCATGTAACTTGAAGTAATAATATAATCATTTAACATAGCTTCTTGACTTGCAGTAAAAATTTTACCCACATACTAGATTTCCTTTAAAACTATGTCCCTTTTCATTGCATGATTTATATTTTTGTACATGCCGAGCAAGAGCTGATTTTGAAATCTTCATTGATGCTGCTACATCTCGAATACTTTTATTTTCTTTTACAACCATTCTACTGCTTGCAGTATGTACTAATTTGATATCTTTTCCTCTTTCCTGGATGCTTTTCTTCCATATACGTGGCATTTTCCTAAAAAAAAAAAGAAACAATAAAACTGGTAGTAATCCTTTTTAATCTAGAGTAACAAAAGTTAATAAAAACTGGTAATTAAGTGATAAACATGGTTTTATGTACAAAAGAAAAAATGTTACTAAGAAAATACTAAGAAAAATTAAAAACCTTGAATTTGTTTGCATATTTAGCTATTTAGAAAATCAAAAATAAGAGAACAAAAAGGAATAACATCAATTAGGGAGGAATGGGACTTGTCCCATTCCTCCCCCAATGATGCTGTCCCATTCCTCCCACAGCACGAATATTTCTTTTCAAATGCTTATCACATAAAGCTGCTACATTTAGGCTTAATTTGACTGTTAGTTTACAAACACTATATCTTTGAGTTTATTATGCATTTATATTATTTTCATTTTACAAATAACATAACTGAAAAAAATCATTGAAAAAATAAGAATTTGTACTTACTTCCTGAGGTATAAAAATAAGGTTTCTGTGTTTAAACACAACAATATTGTAACTGGTGAAACAAGTAGAATCAAGCAAGTGGCTTTAGCTGCTCCATCTAGTGGACAAACTAGAAATAAATTCTGACATTTTATTTAGACATAAATTCAGCTGTCCCATTCCTCCCACTGTCCCATTCCTCCCAACTCTCCCGTGCATTTGTCTACAGGTATCCTTAACTTATGACCCAAATTTTTTATTTATTTATTTTTATCTTTTTCTCAGAAATATTGGTTTCTTGAATGTACAGTACATACCTATATGTATTACAATGATTATTAAAAACTTCCTTGGATAACTTTGTTACTAAAACTTGCAACGTATCTTTTGTCACAAATTCTGAACCATTGGATTGTACTATTATAATAAGTAGTGATGGTGAAGAATAAATTATTCTTTCTAAATAAAGTACAATGCATCTTAAATTATGTATCTACGTATGAAAGTAAAAAATATATGTATGAACATGTACAACAAAAAAAATTGTTTGAAACTCGACTTCAGACCAATGTCTCGGTCCCTATCTTGGTCGAGGATATCTGTAGTTAAAAAAAGAATAAAGGAATCACAATTGAACAATTTTTCGAGTAAAGTAGTACTTATTAATAAAGTTCTTAATACTCTTATTTTATTTTTTAAAAAGGCAAAATGCCTTGCATATTATTACATGGGAAGCGTAAAGGAGCGGAGTTGAAGAACCAGACTTAACCGTTTGCTAGGGGCTGGGGTAAACAAACGCGACGCCAGGCTTGACGCGAAAAAATTCGTTTGGCGAACAACTGGTTGTAAAAGGAAGCTGTTCTAAACGGATCAGTCAGAGATATCAGATTGGTTGCTTCTAATAATTTCTTGATATTGTTTGCCGTTTATTTTAATAAGACGCCAACATCGATCACAAGTAATAATCTACTGATTTACCGAAAAAAACGTACCGTGCTTGAAAATACTCCCAAATACCAGTTTAAACAGTTATATTTTTTGAACAAGTATTTAGCTTTACTCACATAAAGTTACGAAAAATGTAGATATCATGTGTATCATTTTCACCATCTAACGAAATATTTCTGGCATACAATACAGAACAAATACTGTACATTACACTTGAATAGCAGTTTGTTTTTTCCTCTTTTTCCCCAGCAGTAAAATCAAAGTTAATTTACTCTGGGTTTCATATTAAAATCTGCGAAAATTTCTCGCCACGGGCACATTTTCTTTACATTAAATTGCACACAGTAATGATTTCGGTAAAATAATTTGCACAATACTTCCCTTTCTGAGAGGGCCGTTGCCACTGATGATTAGAAATTAACTAATAAATAAATAGGAGTCAGTTACTGTGATTGAAAATTGTTATCTGCTACCAAAAGTCAGTTAAATGTATTTCAGAGTTTCTGATGTGGGGACGAAGGCCGCTACTTTACCTCCAGGCCAATGTTATTACGACCTAAAGATGAAAGACTTTTGTAGGGGACTTTGCTGAATGATATGCGAAAGGCGGATCACTGCTACAGGATATAAGAAAGCCAGAGACGTGGTTTTAAGGCCTGTTCACATAGCAGTCCGTTAGGTATCGTATGGAGGTTTTGTCATTGGTTAAATATATTTCAATACTTTAACGCTCCGCTACCGGACTGCTATGTGAACAGGCCCTTAGGCAGATTTCTTGGGCAAGAGAGATCTTGCCCATCTACAAGTCATCACAGGGAATAGGCACGCCAACTCTTCCGTAAAACAGCAACCGAGATTAATATAGCTGCGGCATTTAATAAAAAACTCGCACAGATAGTCGTGGGACTTTGACAACTACATCGACCAGTACCACTCAACGGCGTTCGAGCGATCCAACCCCGTAAAGGGGAGCGAAAGAGCCCATAATAATACAGGAAACTAAAACTCGTTTCCATAGTATACAAAGCGAACTTAGACACAAACGAAAACAAGAGCAATTCTCAACTAAGAGGGGGGAATGAGGAGGCATAACATGCACTCGAGAGATCAGAAAGGACCGAGAGTTCTCCTCAGATAAGGGAAGAAAGTGACTACTTGATTGATTCAATTCATTATTTCTTATAAACTTCTTTCGTACAAAAACTTCTCAAAGGAGCGCCCCCCCCCCCCCCATTTTGAGAACGACTGGTTTAAAAGGAAAGTATCGTCGGGGGTGATAGATCTGTACATGAAATTCAAGGCTGCATATTTTCGACGCTAAATTCTCTGCGTGAGAAGCTATTCAAGATACGCATCTAAATAATTTATTTGAAGGACTATAATGCGTGCACGCCTAAGGTGTACACCACGAAAAGTAAAGCTCCTGAAACCCCAGGAGGGATTGTATGCCTTAAAATTACCCACAGTAATATAGTTTACTGAAAGGCTGGAAACTGAATTTAAATCTTTAATGAGTTGTCTATGTTGCTTTTTGTAAATCGCTGGGATTTTTACCTTTGAATTTTAGGAAGGGAAATTTTCGGTCATAGGTCAATCACTTGCTTTAAGACGGTGGCTGAGACCCTGACATAGAAAATCGAACGTTCAATATAGACAGCAGTGCCGCGAGGCTGAACGATGGGAAGTATGAGGCCTGTCGCCATTGTAACATTCGAAATTCGTCTAGAAAGTTTACCCTCAGAAATATGAGGTCTTAGCGACTAAACACACGCCAAGTTTAGTCCCGTGGAGAACTGCCTGTAGCAGGGAACCGTCGACCACACCTCCGCTGGCATTCCAGATGCCAACGAAGAATTTTCAATAGCTTTTTATTTGCGAACGTGGCACCAAATAAAAGTAGAAACAACGGGTGGGAAGCCCTATGAAGAGAGCCGAGGATTTCATAAAGAAGGAAATATCCGACCACTCGAGTCAAAGCGCCTGTCTTGGCACGATCACTTACAGTACGTAAATTGAACCAATAGTGTAAATTTGGACCGGTAGAAAATGCATGAAATGTAATAAAAATGTAAAAGAGGTTCAATTTTTCCCTCACTAAAACTGTTTTTCTTACTGGTTAGTACTTTGTATCGTTTCGTGTGGTACTTTAGAGGAGGATAGTTAGTCAGAGTCACCAGTTTGGTTACGTGTTGCTGGTCCTACGGTCTCATAAACAACTGACACTTTCAACTTGCAAGCTTAACACTTTATTGAAACAACAAAAACAAACAATTAACTGAACATTCAAAGAATGAACTCGAGCCTACGAAGAGCTACAAAAATACAATTAAGTTGTCTAACTGGAAAGGTAAAGCGGTAGTGGAGAACCTGGCATCATACTGCGGTCCGGTTTAGTTGTTTTATAGTAAAATACAGACATGCACATCAGCGGACAGGTGTAAATTTGCATACTGCTAGAACGAATCAAACGAATTGGTAATTATTGTCACTTTAAAATTTTTCGATCCAGTGCGGCAAGTACGGGCGTGGAATTTCGTTTGATTCGCCTGAAATTTCAGCGACCACAAAGCGGGATTCCATTTGGGCAAACTGTAGTGCTGGATCATCTTCCCAAAATATTGGAGCTTTAAATGCGACTCGACATAAACTGCTATTAGTCTTTTCTTCTTTTATATCGGGGTCTGACAGTCTTGAATCCTTTTCAAAACTCACAAAAATGCTTTATAGTTCTATAACTTTCAATTTAAGATTAAAAAGTGAAAAGATGTATACATTTTCTTATGATACTTGAATTTCAAATATATACCCAAACTTAATAAGACATGTTTAAAATGTGTAGACTAATAAGCAGAACCTTCTGCAAATATATCCAACAATCTTAAATATTTGACAAAAAGTGTTACTGTGCACAACCTCTCTTCTTGGAGTATAAGGGTTGAAGATTCCAATTAGACTATATATTAAGCATATTTGTAGGGCGTTATTTGAAAAGAACGTAAAATACATAATCTTGTTCAAAGACCCCTAAAAGCATTCGTAGATTTTATTTTGGGAATGCCTATTTTATATCCGTACAAGATTGGAGCGTCAATGTTGGCGATCGAAGCGAAAAGTCACCAACAACGGGCCAATCGGAAAACACGTCACGAGATTATATCTCTCGACAAGGCAAAATTATTTTAATTGCTTTCAAGGAAAAATCTTCATAACTGTAAATTTATCGCTAAGACGTTGATGCTCAGATCCGTTGTTTGCAGTTCCTTTTAAATTATATTTTGTATTTTCCGCCCTATCAAGAATTAAACTCAGTTTGCGGGGCTCCGGTATTTAATGAATTTCTTCATAACTTGCAGTAAAGCTTAATGTTTATAGTATTTAGCAGATAACGAGCAAAATTCTGGCTTGACTTTTTCGTGGGTCTTTTTTGTTAAATGGACCCAAAGAATACAATGCAATAACTTTGATATTGTAGGAGTTAGGGTCAATATTCTAAATGTTCGACAGAAGGTTGTTCGCATGTTTATGAAAACGATTTTGTAATTTATTTTATCATTTGCATTTGAGTTAAAATTTGGCAAATTCAGAATAATCGTCTGCTACTGAATTATTTTGATTGGGATGTAAAATAAAAGATTATTTGACAATGGCTCCTAAAATTGATAGACGGCTCCAAGGTTACGTAACTAAGCTTTCCGAGGAGAAATGTTCCATTCAACAAATTATAAAGCAGTCTAAAAATCGCGATTATGGCATTTCGAAAAAAGGTATTTATAATATGGTTAAATTTGAAAAGGGTAAAAGCGTCTAACTGAAAGTAAAATGAAAACATGACCCCGAACCATCATCCTAAGACTGTTCGAACGCAGGAAAATATCAAGATAGTGGAAGTCTCTGATCCCAACAAGAAAATCCTCCGACTTAAGATCCATTGCATCGAAACTAGGATACCTTCTGGCACTGTAAGTAAAATTTTTCGCAAACATTTGAAGTTAAAAAAGATGTTTAAACTTAAATTTCATCTGCTTTTGCCAAAGCATATTGCCGAACGAAAAACAAATTGTAGAAAATTATTTGAAGAACACCTAGATGCTGAAAAATTAAAATTTGTGGTAACACTCGATAAGGCATGACATGTATTAAGGTGACTGTAATAAAAAATAATAACTATTCCATCGCTCAATTGACGTAAGACCGTCGAAAAGGCTTTCGTCAGGTACAGAAAAAGTTCTCAAAAGGATTTCATGATAGTTGCAGGATTTGTTACAATGGCAAAATTAAGAATCAAAAAAGACTCACGTAAAGCCAAAAGTAATTCACTCTTCATCAGCAGAATATTTTAGAACCAATTTTTGAAGAAGGAATTCCAGCCTTATATGGAAGGACTGATTAAAGTTGAGCTTCATAGTGGACAAGCCTCTATTACCTACTTCCCACGTCTAAATCAACTGCCGGTTATTTCGCAAAGAAAGAATCAGAAACAGGAATAAAGTGTTATCCCATTTAATGAAATACCTGTAAAAATCACCTGACGCTTCTCCATTGGACTTTTGCCGCTTTCAGTTTTATTAAAACGAGCCTTAAAAAAAAAACGACATCCAAAAACACGGAACGGTCTTTGGAAAACGGTCCAAGAGGAATGAGGGTAAAATTCACATGACAGTACCAAGAAAAAGTTCACTTTCATGAAAGATTCGAGATAGAGCTATTGTCAAGAACCATGGATATCAGATAGAAGCAAATCGCCGCAAAAATATGGCATTTATACATAAATCTTAACTATCAAAATCGTTTCCATAAAGTGCGAACGACCTTCTGTATTTTAGAAATCAATATATTATTTATTCTTAAAATATTCTTTATTCTAAAAAAAAACACTGTGTCTGGAACCATAAGGCCTGGAAAGTAGAAATTTAGAACGGTGGTTCCTCTAAAGCCCAAAGTACTCACTAAGAAATCGTTTTAGTACATACAAATTTTAAGGGAGTTCGAAAGTGCTTAACCCCCAAAATACTGACTGACTGATCACTGTATCCCTGGAACCATATGTCCTAGGAAGCTGAAATTTTTTATGGCAGTTCCTCTTAAGCCCTGGGTTCTAAGAAGGCTTCTTAAAAGCTCAAAGGGGATTTAAAGGGGCTGAAAATCTCAAAATAAAACACTGACTGACTGATCACCGTATCTCAGGAATCATAAGTAATTTAGTACGGTAGTCCCACTTAGTCCCTAGGTGGTTAGGAAAAAAGCTTTTTAAGAAATTCAAACATTAAGGGAATTTAAAGAGGTTTAATTCCCCTCCATTCTCCCCCCCCCCCCCACACACACACACACACAAAAAAAATAAAACACTGATCACTGTATGTCTGTTTTACCTTGTGGTTCCTCTTGTACCTTTCGTAAACACTAAGCAAGTTTAAATGAAAAAAGTTAAACTTTTAAAGGTGTTAAAATAGGGGCTTAACCCCCCCCCCCCCCCCAAAAAAAAAAAAAAAAAAATCTAAAACCCACATGTAATGTCAGATCCCGGTCGTTAAATTATATGACGAACTCCCCTGAGGAGTTACAACACTTGACTTTTAAAGGCAATTTAAAAAGTTAACAAAATTTCATAATTGATGGTAGTAATGGATTCCGGTGGGAAGCACGGATATTCAGTTAGTAGTAAAAAATTGATTTATGAACAGTTTCGCCGTGATGTGATAACTTTTTTGCCATGTAGTTATTCTTTTTTTTTCTAATATAGGAACCTGTGAACAAATTCCTTTGGTATAATTGTTAGGTAGTAGACAAGTTGAAAGTGGCGACGTTGTCCTCTACGGTAGAGGATGCTGGGGCGGTTACGGCTCTTAGAATAATTTTGTTTCCCTAACGGCACAGGCTTTTTGTCTAACGATCGATCAGAATATAATGATAGTTTTGGTGCGAACCGCCCACATCGTATGGTGGTTAGCGTTGCGAGTTTCCGCGAAAAATACCTGGGTTCACATCCCGGTTAAACATGGAAGCTCCAATGCTGTTCCCTCTTGAGGAGCAGGATCGGTCCACCTATGAAACATTCCCACAAAAAAGTAACCAAACTCACCGCGGTGTGTGTGTGTGTGTGTTTTGAGTCATCAGGACAAGTGCCTCACGCTACACGCCTTTACCTATCTATGTACATCTAGTGAAACACTATAGTCACGAAAGTCAGAGAAAAATACAATATTTTTCCTCTCTGGAAGTTAAAATATTCCATGATTTAAGGATCCAGTTAGTTTCTTGTCCTGTTACGGCCGCACTGTCATAACTGATCTGTCTTCTTGTCGTTTGGCAAAAACTACTCAATATGCCTGTGTAAACATTATGCTCTTGTTATCCCCTGCCTTCTTGTGTTCTCTGCAGGATCAAAGGTCTATAATGAGAATTCAAAATTACACTCTGAGCACAGAAGTAGTAATTCTTTTTTTTCTGCAGAAATCCTAATTCTTGTCCCCAAAATAAAGATTTCAAATATCAGTAACAGATACTAACACACTCTAAAAGTAGGGGTCTTCAAACTTTTCATGTTCGCCTGTCACACCAATAAATTCGCAAAGTTGCGCGGGCCACACATCTGTGAAATAAGTAGTTTGTCATAGGAAAAATGTCTTTGCAAACGAGCTTCAGCCTTTGAGATGATTGCTTGGTTTGCTTTTTATAGCATGATGATGAAGAATTAATTCCTTCAAAACACGTCACTGAAGTTTTGTGTGTATGGTGTATTTCAAAAAGTATTTTGTACCTTTATAACCATTATTAATTAAAAATGTTTTTAATAATAATTTTTTGTAAAAGACCCAGTCATTCAGACCGACGACGGAGTTTCCAAATATAGTCTTAGGGCCTGTTCACATAGGAGTCCGTTGCGTTGCGTTAAGGAAAAGATGACGTTGAGACGAAAATAAACCAATCATAGGCCTCCAAACGATTAGCAATAAAATTTTCAACGCCTATGATTGGTTTATTTTCGTCTCAACGCCATCTTCCCCTTAACGCTACGCAACGGACTCCTATGTGAACAGGCCATTACCCTTTTCGCACGTACGCTAACCACCCTCAAATGTGTCTGTGCGGCGTTCGCTGACTGCGCGCTTTTCCTTTCGCTCCCGCAACTCGCTCACATCGTTTGTTGACCTATGCTAACGCAAATAACGTAGTGATTTCCTCAGTGCGCCGCAGAGAAAGATAATAATAAGTGCTGGGCGTCTCATTCATTGCAAAGTCGCGGTAACTGTGGGTGGTGTACTCGTCTGCTACGCTTGAATTTGCCACCCACTGAAATTGGCGCCCGGGCCCTGGATTCCCCCCCTCCCCTAGATCTGGGGCTGATTCACCACACAGACGTTGAGAAAACGGTTAGGCAAATTATCATAGATACAGAGCAACGTGATCTTCTCAGAATTCTGTGGATGTCAGAAGAAACTGAAGAACCAGTCACTTACAGGCTTGAAGGCGGTGACATGTGGAACATCCTGTGCGCAATTTTAGCTATTAGGACTCTCAAGCAATGAGCCATAGATTAAGCATCAAGGTTTTCATTGGCATCCGACATAATACTCCATAATGTCTACACGGATGACATCGTCTCAGGAACACATAACCTTGAAACAGCTCAAGAACTCCAATTTCAGTTGTGTGGTATACTATCATCTTGTGGGATAACGCTTCACAAGTGGAATTCCAATTCAAATGATTAAATGAATAGCACTCCTGAGACCCAATAACATATATCCTTTCATCAAGTGCAGAATCTGGTGTAAAAACTTTAGGTATCATTTGGAATCCAACCGAGTATCATTTCGCATACAAAGTTACAATCACTGAGAAATCATCTTATACCAAAAGAGATAACGTTAAGTGTCATCGCAAGACTGTATGACCCATTAGGTGTTCTGGGATCAGCTGAAGGCCTTATTATGGTTAACCAAACTATACTGAAGTGCCACTGAATTAGGGATACCTAACTAGTAACGAGTTGGGCCTCCTCTGGCCTTGATAACGGCTGCCACACGACGAGGCATAGATTCAACAAGTTTCTGGAAACATTTCACGCGAATGGCTTGCCAAATATTGGCTAAAGCTGTCCATAATTCAGTAAGATTCTTTGGTGCTGTGTGATGGCCTTTCACGCCTTGTTCCAAAACATCCCAAAGATGCTCCATAGGATTTAAGTCTGGGCTTCTAGGTGGCCAATTCCTGACAGAGAAGTTAGAGGAATGTTCATCCAACCAGCCAGTAGCCAACCGGGACTTGTGAGAGGTACAGTTGTCTTGCTGGAAAACTCCATTACCTTGCGGATAACAGAACAGCATAAACGGATGGAGGTGATCACCCAGCAACTCTACGTACCGAATTGCATTGAGGGAGATTGGTACACGCACCAAAGATCCCAAACTGTGCCACGAAAAAACACCCCAGACCATGATTGAGCCACCATGCCCTTGTACAGTTCCAGCCAGGCATGCAGGATCCATGGCTTCATGAGCCTGACGCCATATTCTCAGCCTCCCGTCGGCGTTAAGTAGTCGGAATCGAGACTCATCACTCCATGCTACTCGTTTCCAGTCCTCTACACTCCAGTCTCTGTGCTCTCTTGCCCAGGCAAGACGTGCAGCCCGATGGCGAGTATAGAGCAATGGTACTCTCGTAGGTCGACGGCTCCCGAAAGCCATACGGTGAAGCGAGCGTTGCACAGTCCGTTTACTGACTGTACGACTGGCACCGTCATTAAACTGGGTGGTAATTTGAGCTAATGTTTGGCTTCGCTGGCTACGTACAATACGCCTGAGCCGTCTCTCACCACGCACTGTCAAGGCTAATTGTCCTTTGCAGTTTGCCCTATCGCTAGTTTTTTTTCCACCATCCATGTATTCTTGGTATACTCTTGACACTGTCAACCTTGAAAATCCTATCTGTCTGACGATTTCGGAAATTGAATGGCCCATGCGTCGCGCACCTACGATTTGTCCGCGATCGAAGGCATCTAATCTAGGCAGTTTACCCATACTGGCAAATTCCAACAACTAATGCAGAACAACCACAGTACGCGCTATATATGCAGTTACCACAGCGCCCTCACTTGCGCACACATGATGCGCAGCGCTACACAATTTGCATAGGCTTTGCTATCCCTAATTCAGTGGCACTTCATTGTAAATTGGAATGATGACCTTCTAGTGCAAATCTCAAAAGAATGGATGTTTTTTTATAACTTCTTTAAGTTTCAATGGAAACATAAAAGTTGACATTCATTTTAGATGATTCCTTTAAAAGAACAGTTTTGCAAAAATTCTGAAGCAGCGTATGAAGCTGTTGTATACATTCAGTGTATTGGTGAAAACCAGGAAATAACGACCAAACTTATAGCTAGCAAGTCCCGTGTAGCTTCCTTAAAAACGCTTTCAATTCCTCGTCTGGAATTATCAGCCTGTTTATTCTTCTCGCAACTCACACAAAAAGCACTTCTTGCTCTGAAGATGAAGGCAGATGACGTCGTCTTACACACGGATTCAACAATATCAATCACTTGGATCAACCCGCCAGCTAAGACTCAAGACATTTATTCAATCGAGTGTTGAAAATATAGACTGACTGAGAACTATCAGTGGAAGTATGTGCCCTCACGCCTGAACCCTACAGACATTATACCTGGAGTCATAGACCCTCAGGAACTCTCCCCAATGACCTTGTAATGGCATGACCCATGGTTTTTATATTCTCCAGAAAATATTTATGATAACATTGACATTTCCTCCGATGAACGTTTTTTGCCAGAACTTAAGATGACTGACATCAATTTAGTTTCAATTGAGGACAATACTTTTTTACACGATGTTCTTTGTATTAATAACAATTTCATGAAACTAATCAGAATTCTAAGTTATATTTTTAGGTTCGCGTATAATGTTAAATTAAAAAAATAAATAAATAAATAAATAAATAAAATAATAAAAAAATAAATAAAGAAAGAAAGAAAGAAAAAAGAAAGAAACCACCACGACGATTGGATTCTGTCACAAGAAATGAGCTTCAAACAGCCAAAATTGGTTTAGTGAAAATAGTACAAGTATCAATATTTTATTCTGAAATTAAAACCTTACAAAAGAGTGAAATTATTAAAAAAAGACAGGTAAGTTGTTTACGTCCTTTTTTGGACCAGCATAATTTTATTAAGCGTAGGTGGAAGATTAAATAATGCTGACTTATCATTTGATAAGAAATTTCCAATATTGCTTCCTAAAGACCACGATTTAACAGATTTAATTATGACATATTTTCATCCTAAGTATTTACATGTTGGAGCACAGACCCTACCTTATCTTGTAAGACAAGAATTCTGGCCCCTAGGTGGTAGAAATATTGCCAGGAAAATAGTTCATCAATGTGTTGTTTGTTTAAGAAACAAAACCATAACTGTCGAACAAATCATGAGAAATATTCCCCCTAGACAGTTAGTCCCAGTTCACCCTTTACTCATTTAAGAATAGATTTTTGTGGCCACTTCTTTATAAAATACATTGGCCAAAGAAAAGGAATAATTCCCCATAAAATTTATGTTGCAATTTTCATTTGTTTTGTGACCAAAGCGGTTCATATAGAGGTAGTTACAGAACTCACATCAGAAGCAACGAATGCAACTCTGAAAATATTTTTTAGCAGAAGAGGTAAAAATTCCTCTATTTGTA
Source organism: Dolomedes plantarius (assembly GCA_907164885.2). NCBI lineage: Eukaryota > Metazoa > Arthropoda > Arachnida > Araneae > Dolomedidae > Dolomedes > Dolomedes plantarius. The sequence goes on along the minus strand of OU015499.1, from coordinate 124,697,209 downwards.
CTGACAATACCACTAATTTTGTAGGTGGCAACTCAGAATTAACGCAAAATTAAGCAAAATAAGAAATCCTAGAGGTAATTTGGCTAATTATTTGACAAATGAGGAAATTTCCTGGAAATTTATACCCCCAAGTCACCCAAATTTGGAGGCCTATGGGAGAAAGGGTAAAGTCATTTAAGTATCATTTAAAAATAACCGTAGGTAACTAGATTAACAGTAGAACAATTCATAACAGTTACAACTCAAATCGAAGGTATTTTAAGAAGTCAGCCTTTTACCCCTTGTCATCTAACCTAACAATTATGAAGTTTTAACTCCTGGCCATTTCCTCATTGGTCGTTCTTTGAATGCTGTACCCAAACCAGATATAACTAACAAAAGGGACAATTATCTATCGCAGTGGCAAAGATTAAGCAAAATGGTCCAAATTATGTGGAGTAAAAGGACAATAGATTATTTAAGGGGGCACAGGACCATGAAGCTCGACGAAAAGACTATAAATATGGTCTAATTCTAACCACAAAATCTCAAATAATATTAGAAAAAGAAATTTTCTTTCTTTACATATAAAGTGCATATCTTTAATTTTGTCATATATAAAAATGGAAATTATAAATCTATAAATATTTTTCAAATTAGCAGTTTAGAATTTTATATGATTAACTGCTAATTTTGAGTTTGTGTGCAGCATTACTTTTAAACTACCAATAGGAAACTGATAAAACTACACTCATATGTATATTTCATGATATTCTACATTTTAAAACCAGAAAAATGTGCAATTCTGGAATACCTTTTTTATGTAGGAATATTATGCAAATAATTGTGATAATTTTTGAAGTTTTCTAATTTTATGCTCAATTTTTAATTTAAATAATATTTATTACAATTTATTTGGTTTCACATTACAGGTAAATATATTACAAGTGTATTCTGACCATTGATTATTTTCTGTAAGCATATATCTCAATTTTATGATGCGCGCAGCACTTTATGATTTTTAATCACTAGTTAATCATATAAAATTCTAAACTGCTAATTTGAAAATTATTTAGAGATTTTCAATTTCCATTTTTATATATGACCGTATTTAAAGATATGTACTTTATATGTATAAAAAAATAAAATTTCTTTTTCTAATATTATTTGAGTTTTTGTGGTTAGTATTAGACCATATATATAGTCAATTCGTCGAGCTTCAAGGTCCTGTGCCCCCTTAAATAATTAACAAGCCAGGCATAAATGGCAGTTTGAGAAAAATAATTGTTAGGAATATAATTATTAATTTTTTTTACTTACTTTCATTTCCTACCGTTTCATCCCCGTGGTCATAGTTCTCAAAATGTCACGTAAACAAACTATCTTGGTTACAGTTTTAGTGAAGGTGTAGCGTTTCGGTGAGGATAACTGATGATATCTTCCACATTAAAAAACTATAATATTTATTTAACAAAACTTAACATAGAAAATATTACTCAGCGTCCACTGCCGTACAACGAGAGAGTCTCTTTTCGCTCTCCTTGAGCGCTGGGAGGGAATGAATATCATTGGCCGACGTAGGCGCGATCTGGTGGTCGTTCGCCAAAATATCAGACACTCTGCCGGGGGTCGTAACATTGCTGACACTACACAGTATACGTGCGTCGTTCTCACGATTCGTTCACCCATTTCAGTTTTTTAAGCAGTTTTATTATGCAAATGCTGTGTATGCAAATATATCGTCGCAGACTTTACCCGGCTCGTGATTAGACAGTAGTACTTACAGCCCAGGATATAAGGAAGACTTTTCGGAACTTTTAGCGAGTCTGCCTCTCCAGTTCGACCGATGAAGGACCCTTCCAGCTGTAGTACGAGTTAGCATCCAGAGGATTACGGTGTGCAAGTGAAGACCGCCCATACTGCTTCCATGGCATTTTCAAGGGGGGAATCGTCAGCAACTTATCGATGACCGCTGCGGACCGATCAAGGTAGCATCAGTCTACGATGCGCTATTAATATGACCGGGAATGCACGTAAACTGTTTTAAATATTCTTTTGTTAAAAGTGTAAAAGAATGATTTAATTAAACGCTCAAATTTTATAATGTGTATTTGTGATTGTGAGACTCTCACATAGTCTGAAAACAGACTCAATCCTAACTCTGGAAAATCGAACACAGATCTGACTTTTTGTTACAGGAATCTTGCAGAACGTTAAACAGATAATGGTGCGCCGGCCACTTCCCTAAGTGAAAAAGGGTCATTCGTTAGGAAAATACCCCAAAGAGACAATGCAAGGCCCGGGGTGTCGGGCTGACAAAAAGGAACGCAGGCCTGGAGGTGACCAGGTGACAAAAAGCTGTGAGGGATTGCATCAGACACATGAGACAATGGAACCTTCGAGAACTGTAAGAGGAAAAAGGCATAAATGAAGAAAAGACGATGAGACAGGGCTTGTTTTTAGACTGAACTTGGACTTTACCGAAACGACGCGGGCTAGCGGAGAGAATAGAGAGAGACAGGGTCTCTATTGAACTGTTTTATCAACTCCGCGCCCCTTAGTCGATGTACGATGGTTCGAAGAAACGAAACGAATGTATATATTAACCGATGTAAATAGTGTATAATAAACAGGATGTAAATAAGAGCCATTTCTCCATTTATGAATAACTCTACGAGACATTTATGTAACGGATCACGACGATTAGGGTTACAGTGATGTGTTTTAACTCTACGCACATACTTCAGGTAGATTTTTTTTACAATTTTTGGGCTTAACCTCTATAGAGTGCTCCTCCGTTATTTTACTCATTTTAAAATTTTTATTTTGGAGTCTTTTTCATGATTCCGAACAATAATGTTGTTAAAAATTCAATGGTTCTGTTATAGGAGGATAATTTGCCAGTTTGTAAATGGACAATGGGTAGAATTCAAAATGTAATTACTGGACCAGATGGCAAAGTGAGTGTTGTAATGGTATAAACACGCAAGGTAGTTTTAAGAGAGGTGTATCAAAAATATGTTTATTACCATGCGAGTGAAACTGATTGCCAATTCTAATTACTATATAATAATTAAAAATGTTCTATTGTGAAATTTAACTATTTATTTTTGTTTTCTGACAAGTTTATTTCAACTATATTTTATTTGCAAGTTTATTGTGTATTTGATGTATCTAACTTTGTGTTATTGAAATGTTATTTAAACTTAGGGCGGAATGTTGACGCCACAGCCGTATCAAGGTGGTTTCACATGGTAGAACGTGCCCAGAGACAAATGATAACTCAATTTGAGTTAAGGATGTTAAAATAGGGATAAAATCCCTTCCCCCCCAAATAAACAAAATTGTAAAACCCATATTTAAAGTCATATTACTGCTGCTAAATTATAGGGTGACCTCCTCTGAGGAATAACTTTTTACTGCTAAAGTTAATTTAAAATTAACCAAATTACATAATTGGTGGTAGTCATGCATTCCATTGTAAAACATGGGAATTCAGCTAGTAATTTTATATTAGGCAAATACAAAAACTAAAAATGTTTAATAAGTGGCATTTCTTTTCAATGCACCAGACAGGACCTGGCATAACAATTAAGGCGTAATGGGATTGAATCCCTGCCGGTGAATAGGCTGCCACCACAATTTAGACTGAGCACTTTAGGGGCGACGTCTCATGGGCTAGAGTTAATTCTGCTAAAGTTAATTTATATTAAAAATTATAATTTTATATTAGCCAAATACAAAATTCAAAAGTATTAAATAAGTGGCATTTCCAATGCGCCTGACAGGGCCCGACATAGACACTAAGGCATTACTGATTTGAATCCCTGCCGGTGAATGGGCTGCCACCGCAATTTAGACTGAGCACTTTCGGGGCGATATCTCATGGGCTGGAACATTCTGTTACCCACTCTGACCACATAGGACATTACGGTCGACATATTTAAGGTGCCGATATCCAGCTTATACACGAAGGTATTTAATCACGCCGTCGGGATTGGAACCGAGCACCCTCAGTCCGAAGCCCAACACGCTATCACTGGGTTACCTAGGGCCCCATAAGTGACATTTTGTGATACACTTTCCTGAAATGTAAACAGGTATAATGAAACCTTCATAAATTTTTGAAGAACATTACATAACACTGCAAATACTTATCAAAGGTAAAACTTTTTTTTTCACTCCAATCACTTTCATGCGTCAAGTATCCCATCGAGCGAGGATCATAGGTCATGACCGATATTGCGTCCATACATTCAAAAAAAAATCTTCAAACCAAGGAATTATGCCATAAAGCACTAAATTCGAAACCGTAATTACGTGCGACATCTACTCAAAAAAAAAGTCAAACAAAAGTTCGAATTTCCAAAGTCGTTTTCTCTAGCGTGAAACAAAAATATTCCTTAGCTTTAAAAAAAATCATGTTTCATACGATAGTAGAGAGTTGGCTACATCTCTGAATAGATAGAAAGCTGTCTTTTTCATATGTTCTCAATATATAAACCTTTCCCTCATACCCTGTATACAGATGTTTATTTACACTCACCAAAAGTGAAATTGCAACACCATGAAGGAATGCGCGTTGCGATGTGAAAATAACAGCATCGGTAGTGGTAAGACACATATTAAAGAGACAAAGATATGAAAAATTAAACTGTTTATTCAATATCTAACGTGGCTATCACAGGCAGCAGTACAGGTCTCTAAACGGCGAGGCATACTGTCTATGAGCCTATTAATGGTCTCCTGAGATATTCCTTGCCAAGCTGAGTCACTGCAGCTCTCAGTTCCTCTACGGCAGCGGTTCTCAACTTGGGGGGCGCGCTCCCCTAGGGGGGCGTAGAAGAATTTCAAGGGAGGCGTGAGCTTAAAAAAAAGTAAAATAAAAAGTAAAACTAACTGTAATTTACTGTACCCAATTTTGCGGTCACAATGTAACCGTAACGTATTTTCGACATACGAACACGAATACGATAATTGTCGTAATTGTAAAAACACGATAATTGTCGTACGTCTGGACGTTGAAAGTGACCTAAGGTGTGCTTTGTCACAGTTACAACCTAATATTCAAAAACCTGTCAAAGACAAACAGTGCCAGCTCTCTCATTAATATTGTGAAAGTGACTGGTATTGCATGCCAACCTCACCTAGATCCTCGATTACCTCAAATATATTTGATCTGAATTTAATTATTTGATTCCGTATGTTATAATAATAATATGTTCCAAATTAAGATATGTGTAGTAATATTAAATTTTGTGTATGAAATTAGGTATTCTATATTTTCATTTAATAACCAGCTTCAGTTTCAAATTCCGAATGCACTATTTGTATTGACCACATATGGTGGTGGTGATGGTAGGGGGGTGGCGTTACCTCGCATCAATGTTCAAAGGGGGGCGCAGAGCCTGAAAGGTTGAGAATCCCTGCTCTACGGTATGAGGCTGCGGTGCCCTGTGCACCGCAAGTCCAATGGCAGCCCACACATGCTCGATGGGAGAGAGATCGGGTGAGGCTGCTTCTGGCCAGGGAAGGATGTGAATTCCATTGAGGCTGTTCAGAGTGTGATGTGCGACATGAGGCCGGGCATTGTCCTGCTGGAATAACGTGCCGGGGGCGGCCTGCACAAGTGGCCGAACTACAGGTATAACAACTTCTGTTACGTACCGGGCCGATGTTAAATTGCCAGTAATGTGCACAAAGGTTGTCTGCTGTCCGAACATGATGCCACCCCAAACTGTGAAGCCCGGTGTGACGTTCGGCGATATGGGCTGGCAGGTAACGTTCTCCGTGAAGCCGCCACACATGTCACGACCGTCATTCCTCCATAAACAAAATCGGGATTCGCCTGAAACAATACCCGATGCCATTCGTTCGTCCAATGACGATAATGTCGACCCCAAGCCAGACGGCATCCCTGCCTCATGCAACCTGTTACGGATGGTTTGGCAGGAGACAGATGCCGATCTGATAATGGTAGGTAGGTTTGAATATGACTTGCCGAGGCGAACGTATCCCCACGAACCATCGCCGAATTAGCCTATCAGTGCGATCTGACGTGCAACTGGATGATCCACTGCCTTTTTGCCATATTCTCAGATGGTCCTACGTTCATCGTGCCACACATCGCTGAATTGTACTGACGTCCCGTCCAACACGACTGGCAATTGCGCGCATCGACAAACCGAGCTCATGCAGTTCTAGAATATGTTGTCGTTCCTCAAGACGATAACTGCTAGTATTCAGCTCGCTGATGTCTCCGAGGCATTGTTTACTCTTCTTCAAGTCCCGTTACAAAAATCTGTCATTGATAGCATATACAGAGCGAGCCAGCTACTGGCTTTTAGAGCCAGAAACTGGGTATCATATGACCAGATGCGCACGCACATTTAATCATTTGCATATGTCTCAGACTGTTATTAACTCCCACCGATCCTGTTATTTTCACATCGTTACGTGCATTCCTTCATGGTGTTGCAATTTCACTTTTGACGAGTGTATTATAAATTATCCTCTGCAAAAAATCTTATATCACACACAGTCCACACGAAGTTTTTCTCCCGTATGGGAGCAAATATGTTTAATTAAATAAATAGCCCTGTACTGAAAATCTTTTCTCATACTCAGTGAGGTTACTCTCTTGTATGGGTGCGATGGTGTCTGTTTAAAGTACTCAGATGAGAAAATCTTTTCTCACATACAGTACAGTCGAAAGGCTTCTCTCCTGTATAGGTGCGGAGGTGTGTTTTTAAATTACCCAGCTGAGAAAATCTTTTCTCACATACAGTGCATGCGAAAGGTTTCTCTCCGGTATGGGTACGGAGATGTGTTCTAAAATTACTCAGATCAGAAAATCTTTTCTCACATACAGTGCAAGAGAAAAATTTCTCTTCTGCATGGGTAAGGAGATGTGTTTTTAAAGCAAACTGATCAGAAAATCTTTTCTCACATACAGTGCAGGCGAAAGGTTTCTCTCCTGTGTGGGCACGAACATGTCTTTTTAAATCACGCAACTGAGAAAATCTTTTCTCGCATAGTGTGCATGCGAATGGTTTTTCTCCTGTATGTGTATGGAGATGTCTTTTTAAACCAACCAGCTCAGAAAATCTTTTCTCACATAAAGTACAGGCGAAAGGTTTCTCTCCTGTATGCGTACGGAGATGTCTTTTTAAACCCACCACCTGAGAAAATCTTTTCTTACATAAAGTGCAGGCGTAAGGTTTCTCTCCAGTATGGGTACAGATATGTTTCTTTAAAGCATACTTATCAGAAAATCTTTTCTCACATACAGTGCAAGCGAAAGGTTTTTCTCCTGTATGGGTACGGAAATGGGCTTTTAAATGACCCAGCTGAGAAAATCTATTTTCACATAAAGTGCAGACGAAAGGTTTCTCTCCTGTATGGGTACGGAGATGTGCTGTTAAATGACCCAGCTGAGAAAATATTTTCTCACATACAGTGCAAGCGAAAGGTTTCTCTCCTGTATGCAAACGGAGATGTGTTTTTAAAGCATACTGAAAAGAAAATGTTTTGTCACATACAGTGCAGGTGAAAGGTTTTTCTCCAGTACGGGTACGGTGAAGTTTATGAAGAGTGTGATTAGAAAGATGCATAGTTAAGGCACTCAACTGTGAAAATGTCCCGTCGCATAAATTGCATCTGAAGGTTTTCTCTTTGATGAGAGGGAGAGGCTGTGCAGTGAAACTTTTTACATTAAGACTAATTTTATATGCATCACATGGAATGCATTCATTTTCAGCTTCAGTGGGGATGGCTTCAGCTTCAGCTTCAGGAGGGGACTCACAGGAATGGCTTTTGTTGGAAGGTCCCTTTACACTGGAAATACATGACATTTTCTCCTCTGGCATACTGTGTTTCTTTCCAAGATTCGAAAACTGCTAGTGCGGGTAGTACGTTTCACTTCAGAATTTATGGAAGCCACAAATACTTTGGTTTCACACCTAATGATCTGTTCCAAGGACCTGCAAAGACAGGAGAAAGAAATTAAATGATATATATTACCACTACAGCAGTACGCTTGTTTCGTATTTTTAATGTTAAATTAACAGCAAAATATATAAGTTTGAGCTAGAAAATGATATATATATATATATATATATATATATATATATATATATATATATATATATATATGAGCATTTTAAATTTAGTACAATTAGGGTACAATCCTAACTGTGTTAAATAGGGTAGCCATCATTATTCTTTTGCCCTGGTGGATCATAAGGATGTGCAGTGATTTGATATGTTTCGATCTGTAGGGATTTCCAGAAAATTACTGGTTTGCACTTTATAGGAGTATTTTTAATCTTGATAGCCTTTTTCATCAACATGAAATTTATGTTTTTTTAATAAGTACAGGGCTTGCACCTTTTGATAACCAATATTTTGGATCCCCTCCTTCATTTCCCATCGTTATAAAGCTCCTGACGATTTCCAACCTGAAAATTTTCATGTTTTTCAGATCTTTATCTGAATTTGATAGCATTTTATAAAATATAAATGGCAAAGTTAAAAAAATGAAAAAAAATGTGGTGCCATCACTTTTTACTTTTTTGATCTATTTTGTACAGACTTTTATGTGACTGCAGTGATCATCGAAGCCCATATTTTTGTTGTAATCAGCTACAACTTTTGCGCAAGGCACGTTGATCTTTTCCCCATTCCTTTCTGTCCTTTCAACAGAAATAGTTTCCACAGGTCGTTCTTAGGTGGAGAGCAATAACACACATTTTTTGTGTTTCCATTTGACGTATACTATGTTTTCATTGCTCACTGTCCAATCAAATTCTCCCCTCTTCATTTTCTTGTCTTCTTTGGGGTTTTTGGGAAAGTTTTGTCTTGAAAGGTTAACTGCACCTGAGCAGTACACATTTTGAGTTTAAAAACAACTCATATGATGAAAAAAACTATCCATTTAAATTCTGTGGTTTTTACAAAAGTTTTGCAGTCAGTGTCTTCACTACTCTTTCGCATAAATTTTTTTCAACGTCTTTCCGTTTGCAAGTGTAAATCTCAAACTGGCACACAAACCCATTTTCATCATCGCGCATCCATACCTTGTAGCCTCGTTTATAGGCTTTTTAGGCAAGTACTGCTTTACTGAGTTACGGCCTTTGATTTTTATCATTGATTTGGCAATTGCTTGACGTTTACCGAGCCTAAAAAACCTTTCATACCTCTCTGATAGATGGGATAATAAAGGCGAATCTTGTACAGTTTATCAAAATCTTCATTTCTAGGGGGTTGCAAGCTGTTGTCATTCAGATGAAGATGTGATAATATTCATGAAAACCTCTTCACTTCTTGACATATAATTGTTGTGAAGAAGTTCATTGCTCAACCAAAAATCTCTGTAACTACGAAATTTCTTTATGCCCATCAAACTGTTAATTGCCAAAAATATGAAGAATTCCTGCAAAGTCACTTGAGAATAATTCTTTCCTGAGTGTGTGGCATATAAGTTAGTTTGGAAAACTATTTTTTCCATAAACATTACTGAAATTAATAACAAGAACGGTCCTATTGGGGATGAATCTGCTTTATTCAAAATTTCTTCAGCAGGACCTGATTCATCATTAAAATCCGGATTTTGCCAATTTATAAGCTGCTGACCCAGTAAACAGACATCACCTTATGCTTCATCAGAATCATCAGGTAGCTCTTCAGTTGGAGATTGAGGTGGAGTATAGTCCTCATCATTGCTGCTATCACCTGAGATCACATATTCAGGATCTGATAGAAGCTCCTCTAGCAAAGATAAAGCACCTGATATTCTCAGACAAGGATGGGGATTATGAACATAACTACTATATCAAAATTGTAACTAAATTATTTAATAAATTAAATAAAACTCATTTTACACAATTATAAAGATTTAAGAAAACTATATAAAACAAATTTAAAATATATATGTACAACAGAATATTTAACTAAAAAAATTAGTGCATAAGAGCAACTGATCCGAAAACAGAGAAAAAGCAGAGTGAGCTACTTTCAGAACAAGTTATGAACCCAGTGAAAAGAAACGATAATGTCTTCCTTTTCCAAAACTACCCCCAACTTCAGGGTCATCGACTTTGTAATCCCTTTTACCCTCCAAGAAGCACAAAGGAATAAACTTTTTTTTTTTTTTTTAAGAATATAGATATGTCAATAGACATTGAGAACTATTTGTAAAATCTAATGTAAAAAATTAAAACACTTTGGGGTTTTAATCCTTAAAATAATTGAAAATAGAACCAAGTATGAAACAGCATTAAATCACGAACATCATTTTCAAGGTGGATGTGCAGATAAAGTCCTGGAGCTGCTATCTCTTATCAGTTTAAAATAGTAAAATTATTTCACTACCTTTAATTGGAAAAATTTCAAGATTTTTTTTGGTTTAAAAAAATTATGAAAATACATTTGCACTGAGCAAAAAGGGTTAAATAAGAATTTCAATTTTAAATATCAAGCTTTATTTTTAAATCCTCCCCTTTGAAAATACTGATTTGAAATTTTAAACAAGCGTATTATAATGAATGATGTACCTAAAAGGATGAATATTAAGGAGCATTGCAGTCACTTCTATGACTGTTAACTTTGTTGCAATGAGTACATGTTTGTGATGAGTATGTTATTTATTAAATTTTATTTATTAATATTTATTAAATCTTATCAAAAACTTTGACTCTGAATGAATACAGAAACAAATAGCATAAAAATGTGATTTCTTATATGATCATAAATAAAATGGTTCTCTGATAGAAAAATGATGACAGATGAAGAGAAAGCAATGGCTACACTGGAGATTACAGCTCATGGTTGCATGAACCTACCATACTTCATGCAAGTTCATCATTTATGTGAAACATTTAATTATTTTTCCAGTTTCAGCTATAAATTTTACATGAAATCACCAGTGTATTGGGATTTCATTGTAATTAAACACTTGAATTTCACTCTAATAAAACAGGCCTGAGTGCATCTGGTACATCAGTCTGTAAAACCAAAGTCATGCAGTTTTCCATTTAAAATCATATGAATAATCATAAGACATCCTTAGAAGCACTATGCATCAACATTAAAAATGCAAATACATTTCAGATATAGTACAAAGATTATAAAAAAAATGTACAGTGCCTTAAACATTTTCTTTGTTTGTTTTATCAAATGAATACTTTATTTACTATAAATAAGTAGGATTCCAAGAAGGAGGGGTTTGACACTTATATTCACACAATAAACAAACACCTATTTGATTTAACACAAATAAAAAGTATAGAAAATATATAAAAAATTGATTATCATTAATTATTAAAGCATGAATGCCAATAACCTGAATTTCAAACTTTCCAGTATCAAGTAATTAAGTGTTATACTCTGTTATCTTGGCTATATTAAGTTAATAAAAAAGTTTCAAATTTTTAAATATTAAATCTTAAAATTTTATATTTATCAGATTATATAAATTATGTCTAAAACAAAGTTATATGTAAGTGTCAACAAACCTGTTAGTGAGGAAGAAAGTTCAACATGAAATACAAAGCCATCAAATTGACTGCAAAGAAAAGAAAAATTTCTGATAAATGGTTCACTTATATTCACATAAATATTTCTCAAAGTTTTCATAAAAGAACTTACACAGAATGGTTATTGATACTTCCCTTATGCAAAATCAAAACTTAAAAACTTATATTTTTATGTTTTAGGCAAGTTTATCATTTCCATAAATAGTTTAATATAATCCTCTAATGCCAGTTTTTAATTTTTCTTCATGTACAAATATAATTCATTTGACACATATTCAATCACAGCATAATAACACGGCACATTTCTACAGCATTGTGGAATATAAAGAACACAAGAAATTTGAAAACTGTATTTTTGACACTTTTACTGCAATAAATATCAACTTTTATTCAATAAATATCTTTTAACCCAAGAAAAGGAGGTAGGATACTTAAATCTTAAAACTGAATAAACATAAATTTGACTAAGAATGACCTTAACGATAGAAACTATGCATTAAAAAATTAACAGACATAAATGTCATGAAAGCAGTTATAAATCTTGCCACCATAAGAAAATCTATTGAGTATAAAGAATATATATGTAAGAGTGCAGAGAATATGCAATTTAAATCTAGTTCTAAACTGATCGCAGTACAATTAAGGTCTAGTTTTTTAGATTTTTTTAAAATAAAATTTTGGCATTTTCAATATATTGTATCCCTACAACAAATCATATGACACATTTTAAAAATATTTAAATTTTGATCTACTTTTTAACCAATTAAAATTTTGTATACAGTGGTGCCTTGACTTATGAGTTTAATTTGTTCTATGACGAAGCTTGTAACTCGAATTACTCGTATGTCAAATCAATTTTCCCCACTGAAATGAATTGAAATGCCATTAATGCGTTCCAACCCCCAAAGCACCACAATATTTTAAAATTTGTTTTAAATAAGAAAAATGTATTTATAAATAACATTTATTTTATAAAAACACAATACAATAGACTGTACTGCAATAAACTGGTTTTATTAAGTATAATGTACAACATTTACTGTGGAGATCAGATAACTTGAAAATGCTAACGGAGGTGGGATAGGATGAACTGAATAACAATCTTATTCCCCAATTCTTGCCCTTTTCGCCATGCTTTCCTCACTTTCATCTGCAGGGGTTTTCAATAAAAAATTGTCCAATGAGGTCTGTTTCATCACCCCTTTCAGAATATTTTCAAAATGAGAGGATCGATGTTGTTCGGTTTTGAAGGGCAACTCAAATGTTGGCAGAGCAAGCTGCCCCATGTGATAATCATTGAGAGTAAATCTCTTGGTTTAAGACTGGAAAGTAGTCTTACAATATACTTGTAAGACTACTTAGTGCAATATATTGAAAATGCCAAAATTTTATTTAAAAAAAATCTAAAAAACTAGACCTTAATTGTACTGTGATCAGTTTAGAACTAGATTTAAAATATTGGAAACATGTATATAATTGTATAATAATTGTACATAAAGATTGTACAAATTATATATTTCCCATGGGCTCATTCAACGAGAACATTACATGGCATTCCGCAAACTAGCGGTTGGGTATCTGAAGTTGGCTCATACCCTGAATTTTAGCTTGCAGCTCAAGGCAAAAAATTGGCTGAGAGACTGCTCATACCTCAAAAAACTCGTATGTGGAAACTTGTAAGTCGAGGTACCACTGTATTTTGCAAATATTTAGGCACTTTTATTCATATATTTTTAATAAATGCTATATTCAAAATTTTTTATATCAAAATATTCTAATGGTATTTTCCAAAATTTTTCATTATGTATACTCTACTTGATGGAGTTAATGACTTTTCGCGAAACGGCATAGGCTATGGAACTCATATACTGCTTGTATAACTCATAACCAGCAAAGTTGCTAAATATGTTATCTGTGTAGTATGATGATATATTTATAAATTTACATGAAAAATAGTAAACAAAAGGATAAACTTTCATATATGACCAGATGCTTGCCAATCCTTGTGGTGTCACTCATTCTGACACCCACAAGAATTCTTTGATAATCTTCCTCCAGCGAGTTTAATAACAAATATTCTTCAACTATAAGAACTCTTACTTCATGTTTAGTTCTGCAGTATAAACATTTTTATTTGGGATTCGAAAAAACTGGGAATTCTTGTTCAGTTTTAAATTCTTTTAAGATTAGAAATAAATGCTGTTTTTCTTTTACGTTAAACCAATTTGATTGATGATTGGATCTCGACGAAATTGAATATTTGGCATGATGGTGAACCCTCTCAGAGAATTCCAGCGGTTTAAATTGACTGTTGGGTTATTTTTCAAGTTTCGGTGGAAATTCGCTGTAATTCGCTGTTTAAACATGTTTCCCTCGCTCAAACTGACACCCACAATAACTATCACAGCTATAATATAATAATATATAATTAATTTATATTAAATTAAAATGGATTGAATAAGATTATTAAATTGGATATTATTTTTACTTTCTTTGTAGTGATTTAGTTAATTGATTGGGAATTGGTTTTACTTTATTTGTAGTAGTTGAAATTGTTTTTACTTTATTTGTAGTGGTTAAGTTAAAATTAATAAATATGTTGCCCATTATTAATATATTACCCAATCCTAAATGACATTCTTTCCTCATAATTGAAACTTAAGAACTGGATATTGTAATGCAAACAATAAAATGAAAACAAGCACTAATAAAAATTAAACTCATCCAGTCAAAGTTTAGTTTTAGGCTGACAGTTATAAACACGAACAGCTTCCTTATAAGAAGTTATATCTGGATATATTCCAAAAGATAGCAATAACTTCGCTGCATTTATCGTCCACATCGAAAGGGGTACCCCCTTTTTAGAAAAGCCCTTTTCTGTAATGATTTCAACATCTTCCTGCATATGAACTTCTCTGTAATAATTGTCGTCTTTAAGTGTGATTTTGGCGATTCTTTACTTTAACCTTAAATTCATTTGTCGAGCAACTGGTTGCATAAGGAAGCTGATCCGGTATCAGTGGCGCACCCAGGGGGCCCTGCCCCCCCCCCCCCCCCCAAAAAAAAGAAATAGAAATTGCATTATGAATATTGATTTTGCATTATAAATATTTTTAACCGTTCATCTCTCACCCCCCCCCATGCATTATAAATATTCTTATCCGTTCATCTCGCCCCCCCCCCCCCAAGAAAAAATCCTGGGTGCGCCACTGTCCGGTATAATTATATTACGTTAATTAAATAAATACAAACATAAGAAAATCAAATAATTAGTTTTGTGAAATACCGGTTCTCTTGCTTTTATATTGAAGCAACGCCTTTTTTCCTTTAACATCGATGGGCGGATCTCCAGCTGAGAGAGAAGGAGTCGAGCCGCAAGAATTGGCGCGAAATCACCTTCAGATCAACTGATTGTATACGGAAACGCCGTCCGACAGTACCATTGTCGGAGAAATCACAAAAGCGACTTTCGGTAATCTTTGGAAATTGTAATGTGTTTATGTTAACAGAGCGCTAACATCGACCAGTAGGTCCAGCTGTAGTTGCGTGATGAATACCGTAGCATAGGACCATAGGAAAATGTGATGAACTGCGTTTCCTAGGACACGGAGAGTACCGTTGCCACTGCTATTTGGCATTCTGTAAATATACTCCAGAACGATGCATTAGTAACCGGTGAATTATTGGTGTCAGTTACCTGTGATTAAAAACTGCTATCTGTACCAAAGTCGAAATCAAAGTCAAAGTGAAGTGCAGTTTGGAGCTCTTTACTTCCAGCCGGATGTTCTTACGACCTAAAGATCGAACCCTTTTGTGAGCGCTTTGCTTTACGACATCGGAGTGAAGCAGCCATCTTGGGGAACAAAACTAAGTAACCCTATAAAGATTAACATGGCCTCCATTTTGCGGAGACTTTAGCTAGAAACCTATTCATACTTAACGAAATTGATTTAAAATTATTGCGTACTATGGAAACCTTAGTTGATTGAAAATTAATAATTTTGATAAAAATTACGCCTGTAAATGCCATTTTTATTGAGAAAAACAATAACTATTATTCAATTTCGAATGGCATTTTACCAAACGTAGCCTAGTAGGTAATAAGGGTATTAAAATAGAAAATGATGATAACCCTTGTATGGTAACCTTCTAAATCAAAGATGCCAACTCATTTTAGGATTGTTTAGTTTAATTCATTTCCGGTGTCTGTTAGCCGTGTGCAGTGACGACAACCTTTGATATTTGTTCTTTTTTTCAGAGGAAATTTAAATGTAATAAAACGAGGGCAAAATGCTCTGAAGTCTTCCCACTTACAGTCGTTTCAATACGATCCCTCTGGGATTATGCGTGCATGTGTTCATGCATCAATGAAAAGGAAAATTTACTAACCTACGACGATATGTTTAATTTTGTTTCTGATTCTTTTTTCTCAAATCATGTTTTGCCTTTTTTAAAACATACATATATGCTCTTCTAGAGTTCAGCAAGTACACTGCTGGCCATTAAAATTGCAAAACTATGAAGGAGGGATGATACAAACGTCAAATTCGCATGAAAGGAAGAAGATGCTGGGATATGCAAATGATTAGCATTTAGGAGCAATCGAACAACGGAGGAGCTAGAAACGGCATTTCAAACTATAAAAGAAAAGTTAAAAAAATATATGGTATAAAAGGAAAGTTACGAAGCGGGTGTCTCATTCGGAAATCGAATTTGAATGTTAGTTGTTTGTGAAAAGATCGTGCTATGCCTTGTACAAGAAGGAGAAATGGCTACCAGCACGCGTCGGAATTCGATAGCGGCAGTATTGTGGCCTATCGAGAGTGCAGTTTATCGTTCCGTGAAATTGCTACTCGCATTGGTCGGAATCCAACGACTGTCATGCGAATATGGAATCGATGGGTTCAGGAGGGTCATACAGAACGCCACGCACGATCTGAACGGCCTAAAGCCTCTAACGCCCGAGAGGATAGACATGTTGTCAGGTCGGCCTTGCAGGATCGTACAGCCACATCACGGGCCTCGAGTCAGGAAATGGGTTTGCTTGCAGCACAAGTATCCGCACGGACAGTGCGACGACGTCTGGGACAGCACGTACTGTCTGCACGGTGACCATCATTGCGGCTTCCCTTGACACTGCAGCTTAGAGATGCGCGGCAACAATGGACCCAACGACAAGACTGGATACAAGAGTGGCACCACGTCGTCTCTTTAGACGAGTTCCGGTTCTGCGTATACCATCATGATAAACGTATCCGTGTCTGGAGGCACCGAGGAGAACGCACGTGGCTTGCTTGCATTCGATATCGTAATACGGTCCTGCACCTGCTGTGATGGTATGATCAGCCCTTGGGTACACGACACGAACACCTCTTGTTCCCGTGGTCGGTAATCCGAATAGCCAGTGTTATATTTCTCAGATCTTAAGACCGGTAGTTTTGCCATATCTTCGCGTCCTCGGAGACGTCATCTTTCGACAAGATAACGCAAGACCGCATGTTGTCCGTCGTGTCCTGACCTACCTCGACACAGAGGGTGTTCGACTGTTGCCCTGGCCAGCTCGTTCTCCAGATCTCTCACCTATTGAAAACATCTGGTCATGGATCGTTGATAGACAGGACCGCCACCGCTCTCCAGCCACTACGATTGATGAAGTGTGGCATAGACTTAAGCAGCATGGAAGAACTCGCCTGTATCTGTCATCCAAGACTAGTTCGACTCGATGTCTAACCGAGTTAGAGTCGTTTTTGCTGCCAGAGGCAGCAGCTGTGAGTGCTAATTTCGGAACCTGTATACTCCCAAATTGCCTACAAATTTAATCATGTTTTCTTCCTTCTATGCTGTATATGTACAATAAGTAAAGTTTTGTTATTTGCTTTTCTTCCTGGTGTTGCAATTTTAATGGCCAGCAGTGTATTTTGGGATGTTTAAAATTTTGACTTTTTTGATTTGAAGCATTTTAAATTCCTCCACTTACGATAACTTTCGAAGAACTTTCCTGGGGGTTTTCGAAATCAGTAAATAGTCATCGTGTAATTAAGTGCGAAATGTGAAGTTTACATACCATACGTTATAATTGAAAAAAATATTAAAATGCTTTCTTGTATAAAATGAAATTGTTTGCTTTCATTAATTGTTTATGCAACTTGTTTCTCATACCTAGCTAGCTGGTGTTAAACTTTTGAAATAAATTAAATTATGCTTCTTTTTAAGTGTCGGGTCTTGCTAGCTGATGAATTTTTGAAAAAAAAAATAGATTTAAAAAATCCTGTAGATCATCTCACTAGAAATATCATGATATAAATGTATTGTTTATATTTTTTACACGTTTTTATTAACCCGCTTTCTTGTTTGTTTGTGTGTTTGTCCAGTACAAATCTTGCAATCGATTTTTAACTAACTTCCCGACTAGCTAGACATTTGAAACTTTTAGAATAACTCAGAACACGATGACAATGCATTCTTTTGATACTTTTAGCCATCTTTAAGCAGTTTTGAATTCATTTTCAGTAAATTTTGTTTTGTAGACTGGTGCAGCCATCTATCGGCCGGGACAAGAACGAAAAGTTAAACGCAAGTTAACTTCCAGTTAACTTCATTTTCTTTCAAGTTGATGGGATAATTCATCAAAAAAAAAATTTTTAAAGTATTTATTAATAGAATTGTCAAGTTTATATGATTCAACAGAAAATTTAAAAACATGGTATATAAAAAGTTCTTTTTATCTTGTAATTATTTATATTATAAACATGGATTTTCAAAGGTTATTGCAGCATGTTAAAAATTCACAACTGTTTAGAGAATTTAACGCATTTTCACGAAGTTCTTAACTTTTTAGAAATCAGATGGAAGTCAATTTAAACTTTTGAAAATTGGATACTAATTCTGACATTGTGGCTGAACCTTCCAGAAAGAGCAAGAAGCATAATTACATAGATTTTGATCTTTGATGCTTATGTCAGAATGAGGAAATGGAGTATTTTAGTCATGAAATATGAGTAACACTATTGAGTTTACTAATATTTGAGGGACGTTAACAGCGAATCAAACTACGAAAAATCTAAGTTTTAAATTTCTTGTCAATTTTCAAACAGCTGATGCTAAATAATTTCAACAATCAATAAATTAATTTATGAACATAAAATGGAAAAAGTTAATTTTATACACAAATCACCAGAATATAGTGAAGACATACCCATACAATTCAGCCCACTTTTTTCTTTAATGTAAAACATTCAATGGGAAATATAAAATCTGCCGGCGGGCCGCATGCAGCCCGCCGGCAGATTTTATATTTCTATTGAAACTTTTGTTTCTCGTTGTACGTATACAAAAAAATTAAATAATTGAAAATTTGCAGGTGTCATTATCATAATGCGCAAGTGCCCGAATGCCAAATGTTACCGAAAGAATTGGCTTCGTTAGGCAACCATCGGTAACGTTCACCTGTAATTCCAATGCAGTTATGCAATGAAGATCCGATCCAGACATTTTTGCTCTTAGTAATGTAGGAGAATGGAATGATGACGTCGAGCGGAGGCAGGGGGTTGTCCGTGAGGAACCGATGCGCTGTTGTCCACCTCGCGCACGCTTAGGTCCGTCATCGGTTCGTTATTCACTGAATGAACGGAGTTATTATTATTTCAAGTGAATCTCTGTTTCTGTATTAGGTTTTTTTTTGACTTACTGGCATATTTACTAAGTTTTTTTTTTGTGTGTGGTGCTGATAGTTGAATAAAAGTGACCCCTGAAGACATCAGATGAATACATCAGATGGTGTTTTTACATAATTTTAATACATCATTAGAAAACAAGAATGCTAAATTACTTAAAAAAGTAAATTTTGTTGCTCTGTTTCTTTTGTTGCTCCCGTTGCTAGTATACCAATATTTCAAACTAACATTAATTTTAAAAAAATTTAACCCTTCAGGATGAACAACTCAATGAAAAGAAAAGTTGTTGATGAAAACAGGAAATTTAATGATCGTTGGGAAAAAGATTAATTTTTCACAATGGAGAACTCAAAATTAATGTGTTTAATTTGTAGAGAAACAGTCGTATTTAAGGAACATAACGTTAAAAGGCATCATGAGACAAAACATTGAATATGTAAATTTCATTGATGAAGTAAAAAATTTAATTTAACTGCGCTTAAATCGCATCTGAAAACTCAGCAAACTATGTTTGATTCTTTATTACAACAACTATCTACCATTGTCAAAGCAAGTTATTCTGTCGCTACGTTGAATGGAAAGAAAATGAAACCAGTTTCGGATGGTGAACTGATGAAGGACTGTTTGGAAGCAGTTATAAAATATGTTTTGCCCGATAAAAGCAAATAATTTTCAAGTATCAGCCTTTAACGCAAAAACTGTATGTAGTCGCTTTGATTATATTTCAGCTGAAACAGTAGTAACTTTGCGAGATAAAATTAAGCAATTCAAAGCATATTCTTTGGCATTTGATGAAAGTACAGATATCTCGGACACATCTCAACTTGTGATATTTATTCGCGGTGTGAATGATTCATTCCAAATGACAGAAGAAATGTTAAATCTTTTAAATTTAAAAGACACAACTAGAGAAGATGTTTTCCAGGCGATTGAAAAATGTTTAGCCGAAAATAGTTTAAAATTTGAGGCTCTTTCCCGATTAACAAAAGATGGAGAACCTGCTTTGGTAGGTAAAAATAAGGGAGCTGAAAAATTACTTATGGATAAGCTAGATTGCAGAGGCATTAAAACCAATGATATTTTTACTATTAACTGTTTGATACATCAACAAAAATTAAGTGCTCGAGTATTATCCATGGATCATGTTATGAACGTAGTTATAAAGATAGTAAATTACATTCGTTCACATGCTCTTCAGCATCGGCAATTCCAAGAATTCCTTAGCGAATTCTCTTCTGATTATGGTGATGTCGTATATTTTACCAATGTTAGAAGGCTAAGTCGCGGAAAATGGTTTGCGAACCTAGTTTTGGAACGAATTAAGTTCGTAAACCGAGGTACCACTGTATGTATATATATATATATATATATATATATATATATATATATATATATATATATGCATACACTGTCACAAAAGAATATATGCACCCAGATGGAAACGAGCTACTATCACGAAACTTAACATGTATGCAGTGTACCGTTTTATTAAAAAGATATGGCATGAAAAAGGTTACAAATCAGTAAGTAGTAAATCCACCTCTGGAAGCTATACAAGCCGAAACACGGCGAGGTATCGAATCAGTGAGGTCACCTATGACCTCCTGCGGAAGATGCCATAATCTTTGCAACTGGACAGTTAATTCACTAGTATTCCGGGACGGCTGCAGTTGCCTTCCAAGCACGTCCCAGACGTGCTCTATTCGTGAGAGGTCTGGTGACCTGGCAGTCCATGGGAGTACGTCATATCCTTGAAGACATTGTTGGGAGAGTCGCGCAATATGTGGACGAGCGTTGTCTTGATGATAAATGGCACCTGGGCGACTTGATAGCATAGGCAGTACAACTGGCGTTAAAATCTCGTCCACGTAACTGCGTGCCGTCAAAGTGCGTTGAAGGACGACTAGAGGTGATCGTGTGTCCCAACAGATCACTCCCCACACTGTCACACCTTGTGTAATCGCCGTATGCCTCTCGACAGCAAATGCCGGATCGGACCGGTGGCCTGGCCGCTTCCACACGCGTATGCGCTGGTCATCAGCATTTAGACTGAATCGGAATTCATCGCTGAAGATCACACGCCTCCAGTCGGTCACACTTCAGCTTACCCGAGTTAGGGAAAAATCCAATCGACACTGCCTGTGATGTGGGGTCAGTGGTAGGCGTCTTAATGGACGTCGGCTCCTTATACCTGCGTCGGCCAGTCATCTCCGAATGGATTCCCTTGATACCGCCGGATGTCTGGAAGGTGGTAAATGGCGTCGAACCTATTCTAGCGACGTTGTTGGTGCGAACGTGGTCGCTGTTATGATTGCGCGATCCTCGCTCGCATTTGTGTTCTTGGGACGCCCTGACCCTCCGCGACGATAGACTATCCCTTCCGTGATCCATTGTTGCCAACACTGAGCAAATACCATACCGCTCCGACCGAGGTGACGGCCGATACTCCTGTTCGACCAACCTGCTTCTCTGAGGACTACTATACGCTCCCTCTCAAAGTCCGACAATGGTTCGTACTGTCGCCAGTTACGTCTCAGAGGCATCTCTAGTCACAATACCGTCCAAGTCGACAGATTTATTTGAATAACCCCTATGGCACGAGCAATCATGCTTTTAAACTCTCCCAGCTGCTCATCTCATATGCCCATAGCGCGCTTACCCTTGTCTCATCGGCGTCGAAATTTTAAACATTTGAATATCTCTTACCAGACTACATTCCTTCCAAGTTTCGTGATAGTAGCTCGATTTCTTCTGGGTGCATATATTTTTTGGTGACAGAGTGTATGTATATATATATATATATATATATATATATATATATATATATATATATATATATATATATATATATATATATATATATATATATATATATATATATATATATACACTCATGGACAAAAAAATTAGCGCACCAAGAAGGAGTCGTCAAAATGAAACGAAATTTTACATACGTAATGACTACTTTGATATAAGTAAATGATAAGAAAATCAAAGAAAAAGGATAATTTATTTCAGAGAAAAAGGCAAAAGAACGGAGGAGTTAATACTCCGTTGGACCCCCTCTAGCGCGAATGCACGATGCGATATGATCGGGCATTGAGTCATACAAGTTCTGTATGATGTCTTGACACATTTCGTTCCATATTTGCTGTAACCTTGCCTCTAGTTCGTTCAAACTCGTGGGATGCCTAACTCGTCGTCCTAAATGATCCCAGATATGCTCGATTGGAGACAAATCTGGGGATCGGGCAGGCCAAGGAAGGGTAGTAACAGTGCGGAGACAGTCCTGTGACACCCTTGCCGTATGAGGCCAAGCATTGTCTTGTTGAAAAATGGCTCGTGGGAGCCGTTGCATGAGTGGCAACACATGTGGTTGCAGGATTTCATGAACATACCGCTGGGCTGTCATGGTGCCACGGAACAATACTAGGGGTGACCGTGTATTGTAGGCAATGGCACCCCATACCATCACACCAGCTGTGGGAGCGATGTGTCGCTGTACAGCAAAGGCAGGATTGAAGCGTTCACCACGGGCTCTCCACACACGAACACGATTGTCATCACTGCCGAGATTGAATCTGGATTCGTCGCTGAAGACGACCTGGTTCCATTCCGCTGCAGTCCAGTTTCCTCGTGCGCGGCAAAACTCCAAACGGAGGCGTCGATGGGTGGGCGTCAAGGGCAGCACACGTAATGGGCGCTGCGATACCAACTGTCCTTCAACCAGGCGCCTTCGTATGGTTCGAGAAGACACAGAGGCCCCTAGTGAAGGTGCTACCTGTGCCTGGATGTCGGCCGATGAAGCAGTTGGCTGTACGCGTGCATTTCTTACGATGTGGCGGTCTTCTCGACGACTGGTCTGTCGAGGGCGTCCTGAGCCTGATCTTCGTGTACATGACATCTCTCCGGTCCACTGGTCCCAACACCTCCTCACAACACAATCAGAGCGGCCTAATTGACGAGCTACTCGCCTAGCTGACCACCCAGCTTCCATCATCCCGACGATTCTCCCCCTCTCAAACTGCGACAACTGCTTATATTGTCTTCGAACACGGCGTAATGGCATGTCTATCTCAGCTCTTCCTTTGTAAATAATTCAGCACACTCAAACAAGCTTTGGTTACCTGTTTTATACTCCACAGTGTACGATGTTCAACGCCCTCTACCGGCTATACGTAATGCGCAATCACGCTGCATTTCTAATCATTTGCATATCTCCCCGACATGTACCTTCATTGCAAGTTTCGTTACAATCCCGCAATTATTTCTTGGTGCGCTACTTTTTTTGTCCATGAGTGTATATATATATATATATATATATATATATATATATATATAATTCAATGCAAAAAAGTGCAACTGAGTTTAATACTCTCACACGGCAAATTGAAAATTTGAAATGCACGCTATCACAAATTCATTTTATTTTACCCATCTAAAACATTTGCTTTTACAACTGAGTTTTGTCCTAGGTGGATTCGACGATGTCGAAAATCTCTCCCTGCACACACCACAGACATAAGGTCTTTCTCCAGTATGGGTGCGGAGATGACCCGTCAGAGTGCCGTGTTCAGAAAATCCTTTCTGACAGACATTGCATACGAAAGTTTTTTCGCCGGTATGGGTGCTAAGGTGCCTTTTCAAGTTGCCGTACTCCGAAAACTGTTTCTTACATATGCTGCACACGAACGGCTTTTCTCCGGTGTGTGTGCGAAGATGTTTCTTCAGGTTGTCATGCAGAGAAAATCCTATGTTACACTCGGTGCAGAGAAAAGGCTTTTCTCCGGAAAGAATAAGGAGGTGTCTCTTCAAATGACTAAAATCAAAAAATGCCTTTTTGCACGTGCTGCAAACGAAAGGTTTTTCCCAGGTATGCGCTAGGAAGTGTCTCTTTAAGTGACCCTGCTTGGAAAATCCTTTGTCACACATACTACATACGAAAGGTTTTTCTCCGGTGTGGATTATGAGATGATCCTTCAAGCTGCTGAACTTGGAAAATCCTTTCTTGCACATACCGCAGACGTAAGACTTCTCTCCGGTATGAGTGAGGAGATGTTTCTTTAAATTGCTGTGCTCGGAAAATCCTTTTTCGCACACACTGCAGACGAAAGGTTTTTCTCCGGTATGGGCACAAAGGTGTCTTACCTTTGTGTTTAAGTTTAAAGAGCTTTTTCGAGAAAATTCTACTTTGCACGTATGGCAGGCAAATATCTTTTCTCCGGTACGGGCCAGAATGCGTGTGTTAACATCATTTATCCGGGAGAGATCCTTAGTGTGCGTATCACAGTGAGATACTTTCCCGTTAGTGTGAACGTGCAGACGAGCTTCGGAACTAATCTCGCTTAGTTCCCTTCCACAGGAATCCACTGACGAATGTTTCTCTTTCGGCATCACGAATGACGTTATTTTAGGCTGAAATTAATAAAGCGAACTGCTTGTCGACGCTTCTTCAGTTGAAAATGGAGAACTGCCAACTCACAAAAGAAATCAACTATATGAGATTTCCTAACTTAACTAACCGGTTTCACACGCGGTACTACTTTTATGGAACACTGCTTATTATAAAACTGGGCATCAAATTTACATGATTTGATAAATCAACCATATGAGATTTCGTAACTTTACTAACCAAAGTTCCATACACAGAGCCCGAC
This sequence comes from Dolomedes plantarius, assembly GCA_907164885.2. Lineage (NCBI taxonomy): Eukaryota > Metazoa > Arthropoda > Arachnida > Araneae > Dolomedidae > Dolomedes > Dolomedes plantarius. The sequence continues at coordinate 124,672,366 of OU015499.1, read as the reverse complement.
TTTGACCCAATGGGGCCCTGGGCAAAGCAGACTTTGGGGGCCCCCTCCAAGGACAGATCCACAGGGGAGTACATCCCCCCCCCATTCTCCCCGGACCAGATTTCCACATGATCATGTGGGACATTCACCCAGGTTCCCCATAAGTTGGGACCGGAAATTCAAAAAATGTTCGACCAACAAGTCAAAAATTTGAAAAATAATTACGATAATAATAATAATAAGAGTTAATTTATTAATTTACTTTTTAATGTTAATAAATAAATTCTTGAAATTCAAAATAGATCAGTCTGAAGTTATTACAACCCCCCCCCCCAAAAAAAAAATAAATAAATAAATAAGTAAATAAACCAGAAACGCTTATGGATGTAAGTATGCTTTTACTATAGTGGGTGCACTGTGCTCCACCCAGGATTTTTTTCTGTATCTCCCACTGCCCCCATTTACTGTATAAACCAAAAACCACATTTTCAAAAATATGTACAATTTAATATTAAATTAGGTGGGCCCCATAATTTTGGGGGCCCTGGGCAAGTGCCGCTCTTGCCCATGCGGAAATCTGGGCCTGTCCATACATGGTACTCCTTTTATGAAACACTGCTTACTGCAAAACTGGCCATCAAATTTACATGATTTGAATATCTCTCACGAAGAAAATTTCTTTTGGCAAAATCCGCCCTTAAGAAGGGCAGTTTAAAGCAAAAACTTCCAACCAAACATTATTCTCCCTATTTGAAAATCTTTTGTGTTGTTCAGGGACTTTCTCCTTCACATAGTTGGGTGAAAAAAATATTTTTACCACAGAAGAATGTGTAATCTAGAAAGATATTAAATGACTGAAATTTTGGGAACGCCTCTCAGGGAAACATGTCTTTCTCCAGATGGTTTTAATCTGACATAACGGAGCTGCAGCAGCAACCTTCTCCACTCCCTATTTACGTTAGCACAGATTCTGTTTATCTGGATGAAACAATTATTGTATTAATACATGCAGCAAATTGCATTGCTATTAGCCCAAACTCTTATTCATTCTACTATTATGTTTTTAGCAGCATCCGCTGTATTCCGTGGCGGTGTATTTTCTTGTCGCATCAAGCAACTCCCAATTTTGAAGAACTTCAGCTCAGGTAAAATAAGTTTTAATTGCTCCCGAAAGCAATTAAAACTTGATTTCATAGTCATTTCTTTAACGGTATGCGTTGAAAAAGCTTCTCATCCTAAAAATCCAATTTCCATACATGTCGATCTTGTGTTAAATGAAAATGGTACAGAACGCCTGCAAAGAGAGAAAGAAATGGGGGATTAGGTATCTAAAGTATAATTTATTTACGAAATCAAGACAAAAAAAATCCACAAATATTAAGCTATACATATTTCCAAGCACTTTCAGTATTTTTGACCAAGAGTTTTAGACTTTTTTTTCTGTCTCTTTCTTCAAGTTGGAAAAAAGCGTTTCTAACGAATTATTCCATCCGCTAATTTGGTATTCAAAAGCGTCCAGGTTGCACCCTCTGAGATAGTTTTCAACACCAAATGATACATGGAATAATCTGACGCAAACCCTTTTCAAGTAAAAAAATTACCACGGCATCACTAGGCAACACTTGGAAACCAAGAAAAATGTAAAAAAAAGTCAACCAAGAGTTACCCATAACATAAAAAAATGAAACTAACCATTCATTATTAACAAGAAAAGGCAATTACAAAAAAGCTACAGCTTAGGAGTTAGAAAAACAGTGAAGTCATCACTATAAACAACTGAAAAGTAATCTCTCAGGCGCTGATCTTTGGCTCTCGACCTTTCTAGTCCCTTTGATAATTTGGTGAAAGCCTTAGACTTTCTTGATGTAACTCAAGTATTTCCAAGAGTTCTTCATGATATAAACCAGATGGATACAGTAAGTCCTTGACTTACGCGATTAATCGTTCCAGAACATTCCGTGTAAGTAGAAAGCGCGTAAGTCGAAATTTACCATCATCGACATTACCGCGTTTGGGCTTTAAATTTTGAGAAATACTTAACGCTTTCGTTTGTATCAGCGCAAGATTTATCGGTATGCGTTTGCGGTGGAGATTTTCAATCAAAATTTATCAATAATTTCTCCGTCGTTTCTATTAAAACACCTCTTTTCTTCGAAATTATCGTCGTATTAAAGTTGAAAATTACAACCACGTATCTACGAATCCTCGTATCTCGAGGACTTTCTGTACTTTATTGAACAACCTATCTCCTTACTAACTGCATTGGAACTGCCGAGATCACACACATCTCGGCGAACATGACGCCCTCTATCATACATCCAAAATGCACGTGTCCTGTGCTGCCATCTATTATTCAAATAGGACAACACTATTACACAGCATTTCTGATACCGTGAGATGGGGTTACTTTGTGACGGATTTTAAGTTTTTTTATTTTCCTGTGTCAGCCGATCAGTTGTAAAAGCAGCCCAAAACGAACAACTGCAAAACATTGGTACATCCTTTCCTTACGTAGTAATGTATTGTGCTAACCCGGATCTTTAATTACCATTGAGAAATTAAAGTTAAAATGTGTCACAAAGTTGCCCCGCCGAGTGGAGCTACTTTGTGGCATCTGTGTTTTCGCCTTGAAATCGAAGAGAAAAAATTAATCGACACAAAGTTAGACAGTAAAACGCTTGTCACGAGCTTGATACACAATTATATATACCTATTGCAAATATTGGATAACTTTACCTATATCTTTGATATCAAAGAGACCTCGCGTGCCCAGGGCAGCCATCAGTTCTTTGATAAGATGAGGAAATTAGTCTTTCGGCACATTCTGCTCCTTCCGGTAGTTTTTTTCCGGATAGTCAATACTTCTTTCTCTGCAGTCGTATTTTAGAGGACTGAAAAATAAAACTTCAAAAGGCCTTAGAAAATGGGTCGACTTTGTGGGTTATTTTGTGACAGTGTCAATGTGTCACAAAGTAACCTCGTCACCTTTCGATATCTAGGTTATGTCCTCATATTTCTCGGAAATATCCCTGCACAAAAGTTACATTGCTCCACAATCTAACCAACATATTGACAATAAAAAAAATTACCTGTGGTAGTTTGTTGTATAACGTGTTAGCCTTTAGCACATAAAGTTTCCGAGTCAATAGCTTGACAACAGGTTTGAACAATACACTGACCAACGAAGCCAGATGGTGCGCAGAAGCTTCGGTCACTGGCCACTAGATGTCTTTATAAATCGGACAAGCTGTTGGCTCTGTTCTTTGCCTTTCCGGTATCACGGTCGCGGCTCAAAATCCGAAAAAATTGCTGTGTCATAAAGTTACCCCTGCAGTCACAAAGTAGCTACTTCCGACAAAAATTTTACCGGGAATTTAAGAAAGAAAAATCCTGGGCTTCTTTGCTAAGGAGGCCTATCCCATTTTCCTCCCTCCATAGAACTGTGGGAGTGGCTAACTTCCGGATAAATACTGGCCACGACTTTTTACAGAAACATCTACATCGTTTTGGCTTGTCGGGTTCTCCGACTTGCCCACTATGTGGCTTTGGAGACATGACTGGTGACCACTCTGCACGTTCTGGGTTTATTGACGTCGCAGATAGAAATTCTGCGGAGGTTGACTTTTTGTTTCATTCAAGACTGTATTGGGCTGCCCGACAGAGGCTGATGGTTGAAAACCCAAGGTCCGGCGTAAGATTTTTAAAAAAAAAGTTGTAATCTCATTAAATTAAAATTAAAAGGCTTCTACATGTTTTTTTTTTATTTTTTAATTATCAAATTTAATGCATACATCCATTTTAGTTTCAAATAAAAAGTCTTGAAATGTGTGTTTTGCCAAATGTTTTGCTAAATGAATTCTCTTCCAAGTCGGCGGACTCCCTGAAATTTATTTACGGATTCCCAAACAGTCCATGGACCACAGGATAAAAAACCATGATCTAAATTGTAACACTTGACTAAAATGTTATTGAACATGCAATATAGTTAGGGCATTAGAAGGATTATGGAGGACATTGTATGAGATTTTATAAAGTTTATGTAAAGTATACTGTAATTTTTAAAAAAACCCACAAAAGATTTATCAAATGGCAATTTCCCATGTATCATTTTAAATGACATGAGGTTAAAGAAGCTTACTGTCCCCTTCAGTTTAATGCTGCAAATGCATTTTAGTTAACAAGCAAAATTAAAGGGACAAGTAAAAAATATCTGAGAAAGTTAAAGCAATTTAAAAAAACGGAAAGCTCCTTTCATTGCTTTTGTTTCTAGATTTTAAAAAGATATTTACATCAAACACATCATAATTTATTTGACCAGAATTTTGTGAACAATCATCATAAAATTCAGCTTATACTATTTATGGATATTAGTAGAAAGAATGTAAAGATGTATTGGTCCAAATCTTGGATTCTGCAATAACTACTGAACGAAATGCATTTAAAAGTAGCATTCATTTAGGAGAACATTAGCTAGAATGGGTCAAACTCAGTGGGTACTAAACAGGCATAAATACTGATGGAAATAAAACAAGAAACTTCTAGGCTTTAAAGTAGTTATGATAAACAACATGATAATAAAATAATGTTTCTTCAGGAGTTTAGATTTTTTTTAAAATAATTTTCACAAACCCATCTCTGAAACCAGTTAAAAACTCAATGTTTTTAAATTAGATGGCCGCTCTTCCAAATATTAAAGCATATAATTTTGATAAATCTAGCAGCAATAAAGCCATTACCTGTTCTAAAACTTACATCATCATCACAATTACTTTTTATGACAACATCATTCATAATGATGAATAAATATCATAATGAAATCATATTATTTTGAATTCTATCAAACAGAAGTTCAAATTTCTATTTCAATAATCAGACAGTTGAGCCCTTTCTCCAGCCATCACTGATTGATAAAATCTGTAGTCTTAGTCAGATTCTCCCTACAAGTCAAGCTCAACTAGAAAAACCACAAAAGGCCTAGAAAATTAACCAATTTTTCCAAATAAATTCTCCACGACCATGAAATACATGTCTAATTTTTTTTTCTAACTAAAACTGTTGAATTATGGCTGACTGCTTCCTAATGAAACAGAAAAAGGTGATATTATACCAATAATAAACCTCATAAAATAGTATTATATTTTTCAACTAGTTAATATTTTTGCAAAGTTTTTCAGTTTCCTTTGGCTTATAGGTTCATCAGATTGAACCATGTTCCTAAGTATAGCATAAATTACCATATTCAATGCTATAAAAGTTTTTCAATGTTCAAAACTAAAATGTAAAATTTTATTTAAAAAAAAGTGATTTTTTTTTTACCATGTTTTTATTAACTCGCTTTCTTGTTTGTTTGTGTGTTTGTCCAGTACAAATCTTACAATCGATTTTTAACTGACTTCCCGACTAGCGAGACATTTGAAACTTTTAGAATAGCTCAGAACACGATGACAATGCATTCTTTTGATACTTTTAGCCATCTTTAAGCGGAATTGAATTCATTTTCAGTTAATTTTGTTTGTAGAATGGTGCAGCCATCTATCGGCCGGGACGGGAACGAAAAGTTAAACGCAATTACGCATTTTATCATTTTCTTTCAAGTTGATGGGACAATTCATCAAAAAAAAAATTTTAAAAAGTATTTATTAATACATAGAATTGTCAAGTCTATATGATTCTACAGAAATTTAAAAACGTGGTATATAAAAAGTTCTTTTTATCTTGTAAATATTTTTCATGATCCCATAAATTGTATACATGGTGAATAAGTAAAAATAGTTTAAACAAATACAGATACAGCAAACAAAAAAGAATGATGCACTGCAAATTTAAGAAGAATTAAGAGAGCCCATTGAAATGGTGTTTAGTTCATTCTTAGTAATTAATACTCTCAGGTTATTTTCTCCACTGAAAGAACTTAAAATCTTTGAGATAGTATACCACACGCTTTTTTTGCTCTAAAAGAAGGTAAACACTTGCAAAGACCTAATCAGAATTTCTGAGTATTGGAAGACTTAAAAGTTCTTACTAACTTCTTAATCTACTCTCTCTGTTAGTTTTCCCTTTTTTTCCAAACATAAATAATTTGTTTATACAATATGGATCAGAGAGTGCTTACTTTGTGCTGTAGCTAGTGCAGCCGTAGGTGCGGTTGCTGCTGTAGGATGTTAGCTTATTTTATTTTAAAATGTTTTATCTTATTATTTTTGTAAATAAACCGTCGAATGTTTTTAAATTAAGTCTGCTTATTTATGGAGTTTTTCTTCAACGGTGAAATATACCGCACTCTGCATTTCGGAAGTCATTTCCGAGATAATAAGGTTATGGGCCTTACGTTTAAAAGCCTTTTTTAAAAAACCCATTTTCAGTGGACAATATCGACGGGGGGCCTAGAGCCCGAATTGAATTTTCTTGTTTCGAATTTACAGCCCAGAAATATGGAGTCTGCTTATAGTATCAAGCCTTTGACAAGTGATAATTATTCCACATGGTCTGTGGATATCCGTATGCTACTGATGGACAGAGGTGGATGGGAGATTGTCAACCGCACAGACACGGCTCCAGGGAAAGATGCTGACCCAGCTACAATTAGAGACTATAAATTGAGGGAAGGCGAAGCCCTTTCGACTATTTATCTCAACCAGGGCCCGATTAAAAAAATTCTTGACTATAGGCACAACTCGGGATGGGGGCCCCCTAACACTGATGTGGGCATAAAATTTCCAAAATTGACGCACAAAAAAAAATCATGAATCATTGTGAAAGTACCATTTTACCAAGAGGTGGCTATTTGAAGCGTAGAAGGCTAGAACATTATCAAATAACAAAAAGCAATACAATATATTAACTTCATCATTAAAAGACCAATGCAATGCAACCACAAAAACTTATTAATCCCTTATATACACTATAACATGTGTAAGGTATACACAAGATTCGATTCACAAGAATCGAACTTTTGAATTAATGAATTAAAGAAGCTGCTTCAGATATGCTAATTTTGGCATACGCGCTTAGTATAAATACCACGCAGCGTCATTAATGAAGAGGGGAGGTTGTTAAGGTTGAAAAGGTGTTATCCTGCGCTAGTGCTTAGCGGGCCAGAAGTTTACGTGGCAGTACTGCTGGTTTGACTTACTGTTCGTGAGTATAAAAATATATTGTTCTTGGAAGCTGTGTTTATACATTCCGTACAAGTAGTACGCATGCTTATTGCTGTAAAAGCCAATTATATGTGCAACGAATTCAATAAACATTGTTTCATGTATAAACTGTGTTTGCTTCAAATTCAAATAGAGTGCCACTTCAAATTATATACACCCAAGTCTGGGTAGAAGTGAGCTATAGATACTCTATACATGTATATGATGAACTATACATATCACTATACATATGATGTACGAATCAATCAAATTTGAAAGGATATATGAAAAAATTGCTATTAAAAAGGTAAAATTAAAAAAAAATTGAATTGGGAATTTTTTTCTTTTAAAATAAAATTTTTGGGGCCCCCCAACATTCGGGGGTCCCCTAGGCCCGTGCCTACCGGGCCTAATGGAAAATCAGGGCCTGATCTCAACACCTCCCCGAAATTTCGAGCGTTGTTAGAAACGAGCCAGAACGCACCTGACGCCTAGAATAAACTTAAAAGTCACTTCAGGCCTGATAGTAAAGCTCGAATAATGAACTTAAAACAAGAATTTTTCGAATGCAAATATAGCGAAGAAGACGGTATTGGTCTGTACTCAAACAGATTGTCCAATATTATCATGACGCAGTTGGCAGAAGCTGGATCTCCAGTTCCCGTTATCGATCAAATTTTTCAGCTTACAAGAACTCCCTTCAGAATTTTTTCTGCCTATCCAAACAATCTACACTTGGGATGGTACTGCATTTACTTATGATAAAGCAGTCGATTTGCTACTTTCTGGGGACGCCAGGACAATCCAAAGAAGAAATGACTTATCCGAAGAATTATATACATCCAAGTTGCAGAAACTTACTATTAAAACTGACAGCGGAAACCGGAAGTCTACAAAATCTTCATCCAGTCCAAGAAGTATTTCACGAAGCCCTTCAAGACCACGAAGCCGGGTGACTTTCTACAAGTGCAACAAGAGGGGGCACTACGCCTCAAAGTGTACCACGCCACGTGAAAACCGAAGGAAACCGGAAGGTAACAAAAAAGCTGGTTTGATAACCCAAGCCATGCCTGCAGACTTTGATACGAACTCATTTGTTTTTGATAGTGCAGCCAGAGCTTGACTAAGGCAGGGACATACGGGGCAGTTGCCCCGGGCCCCCACATTAGACGGGGGCCCCCAAATCAAATAGAAAGTTTACTTTACGTTTCCTTCTTTAATGAACTTTTTTTAGATGTGCTATATCCCTTTTAATGATGGACATAGAATTGTAAGAAAATCAATAAAATGGACAGAACAATATTTCGTCTGACCATTGGAGGGGGGGGGGGGGACTTTATAGCTATTTTTAGGTTCTAGTCAATTTTCTTGTTATATATCTATAATGAGGTGAAAAATTTAAATACCTCCATAAAGTTCGGTTCTTCATTACTGAAGTAGTGAAGCAGAGGGGGGGGGGGGGGGGGCCCAACGAAGTTTTTGCCCCGGGCCCCAATTAGGCTAAGTCGGGCCCTGAGTGCAGCATCTTCTCACTTCTGTAAACACAAGGAGTGTTTTATGAATTTTAAACCCATACGGTCGCAGCAACTTGTTGGAGCGGTCTCTGGGATAAGTACCCCGATTGAAGGTAAGGGTGATATACCCTTTCAATTAATGCTAAAGACTATAATCTAATTTGCGGGCGCATCGTGAACAGGATTTACGCCAATATTAACGTTGAAACATTACCTAGTTGATGGATTTATTGACAGTGATGCAGCTTTCTTGCACAACGATCCACAGTGTTTTCACTCCCGATCCGCTTCTTAATTTCACTATAATATCAGCAGTTTTAATACTCTGTAACACAACATGTTAACAATGTATTTAGTTTCAGGCGTATTCAGATACAAACATTTACGTTATTTTTCCCGAGAACTGTCAACTGTAATGTACCAACAAACAGTAGTATACATTTCGAACGCTTCTTCAGTCCATTAATAATAATAGACACAAACTGTGAGCTTACAGTATCAGTTTTAAAGCAACAAGATGTGACACCATACGAGTTCGCTTCGCCTAAAGTTGGGCTGTTTTACTCTGTGATTTAGTAACGGGTCTCTAAAAGTCACATATGATATCTGTGATTCGTCACTTGTTAAGTTGTTTAATGTACTTGTCAAAGTTTGCGGTCGACCGAAATGTTTCAATTAAAACTGAATGTCACTTCATCTCCTAGTCAGTGACGTAGCGAGCATAACTGGCGCCCGGGGCACGATACCTTTTTGGCGTCCCTCTTTCAGAAAAACCTATAGTAATATAATATATAGAATTAGTGAAAAGGACCATTTGGCGCCCCGGTGCGAGTGGCGCCCGGTGCATGATAGACCCCCTTGCCCACCCCTCGCTACGTCACTGCCCCTAGTTAATAATTTTTTTCGGCTCCTTTTTGTAATCGTATGTCTTCGTCCTTATTATTTGAACACTTAAATTCTCCCCTTCGTGTTTAAGTGGTTTGTCCAATCAATCTGTCTGTGCCCCCTCCCCTAAGGAGCGGGTTACTTAGGTTTCCGCTTAAGGAGCGGGATACTTAGGTTTCCGCTGCACTGGAATATACTCCATTTAAGCTTAGATCATTGTTTAAGTCGTACTCCCTTTAACAATGACTAAGCATTCATTCCATCCCTTTCTCAAACAGCCTGCATAAACCATGTCTTTGACTCGGTGTTAAGCTGATCTTCCCATGTAACATCGTCTGGAAAAGCACTCACAAAACGCTTCCATCTTTAGGCCATAACACCATCCGGTTAGAGGTAATTCGGGAGGATCTTTGATCCCCGTTGAGGACTTCGAAAATTATTTGATTTTGATAGGTAAATGTATCGACGTCACTATTCTATCCTAATATCAAATGCGATTTTGGGAACCTGCTACTGATTCACTGTTAAGGAACTCATCTCTCAACATTGACGGCTGCGCGGTGGCGTAGTCATATCTTGTAACGTTAGACCTGGTGGTGTCTGCTTGTTTGTTTATGACTGGCGAAGATTAGATTATAGTATTACCAATGCACTATTTTGGTTGCTGAATAATGAAAATTGACATTTATTACATAAAATAAATATTCATTGTTTCCGAATACCCTTACAGTTTAATAAGTGTGTGAGCCTGATATAAGATGAAGTAGAAAAACTTTTAGTATTAGTGTGAAGTGAATCAGGATATTTATCATCAGTTTCAATTAATATATTTACCAGGTATTGTTTTAGTGACAAATATTCAGTAAATTCCGGTCCTTCCTCTATTGACTAAAATCTATTTTTATTTTTCTTGATGCTGTAAAGCAATTAGAATACTCTGAAATATTAATTTTCTTATTTATTGACAATTTTTAACATTTGTTATATTATAAGCATCTCAGAAACATCTCTTAACATTTTCTGTATGCTTATTCAGACATGATTTTTAAAGACCTCATGAGATGCAATTCAAATAGAAATGGTTAAAAGGAACCCTATAATGTATTTTAGAATTACAGTTCCTTTGGGGAGATAAAAATACTTTCAAAATTAAACAAATTTAAGCTATAGATTTTTACTTATTTATAATGATTTCAGATATAAAAATGGTTTGGCTCCTGTTCGTTGCAACACTTTGTTTAAAAGATTTCTAAGCTGCACTTTGTTTTAAAGATTTCTAAGCTGGAAACATTTAAAGAACTTAAAAAATCATAACTGATATTCATGAACATTTGGGAAATTTAAAAATAATAGTTTTAAGTAATTTATATTTCTGTACAAATTTATTTATGGTAATTGCTATTTAATATTTTACATGTATGCTTATGAATATTATACATAAAGGTTTTTAGTTTTAGTGTTGATGTATTGAATTTAACTTAAAATGCTAAATTTTCAAAGTGACATAAAGTGAGAAATGAAGTAAATTTTAGCTCATAGTTGTTGAGCTGATAGAAATGGCATGGTCTTCTCACAATACAAAACATTACTCTTAGAATATAGTGTATATCAGGGGTGTCAAACTCAAAGGCTACCTTGGGCGAAACAAACAAGGTTTAACTATAGGTGGGCTGCAAAAAAAATCAATATTAATAGATTTAATCAATATTAATAGAAACGTAGGTTTATTTACCTAATTACAGTATATACATCATAAATATATGCATTTTGTTTAATAATAGCAAAAAAAGAGTATGATTAAAAAAACATTTAGAGAATTCTTCCTATCTTATAATTCTGCGTCGGTTATTTTATTATATATTATTGTGTGCCAATATATTGGCCGGGCCGCGAGTTTGACACCCCTGGTATATATGAATAAATTATTGCTTTAATTTTAGTTAGTTTATAATATATATATATATATATGTATGTATATATAGTAAGTGAGAAAAGTACTGTATTTTAGGAGCTGGGAACAAGGGCTCCTTTCTCTAAATTCCTAAATTTAGAATTTAGAAAAAGGAGAGAATTTATTGTCTAAGTTTTGAGGTAACAAGGCTTTTACACAATAGATCAGTTCACTAAAATCCAGTAATGTTAGAATTAAGAAAATAGCCAGAAGCATGGAATTTCCACTTTTAGTAGTTGCCAGAGAAAGAAGGAGTAGTCAAATTAGTTGGATTTGAGGTAAGCATTTAGTTTAGAGCAACACAAATATTGCATCAGCATTGAAACCGACATCATGATTTTACTTTTTTTGCTGTATGCATTTATGAATGATGTTGATTAGAAATGATTAAGTTTCTAGAACAGTATCATCAGAATTTTCGAGTCTAGGGTATTGATTAAAGTTTATTGGTTGTAAAGGTATTTCATCATAATGGGGTTGCTTGAGATAATTTTGTTTAAAGTTTAGTTATTTATGCAAAATTTGATCAAATTTTATTACTCGAATTCTTATTCAAATTTTATTTTGCAAAACAGTTTGTTTTGTTTGCTAAAATTAACTGAAAGGAATGGCTTAGTTTGTCTTAGGGGCATTAGTTAAGTAATTCTTTGTTTTTAAAGCCTTGTTGTATGCTCTAACATTTTTATGATTTCCTTCATGCAACATTTTTATTGCTTCTTCAAGTACATTTTTAAATGGAAAGTATATTTGTTATATATTTAAAGAAGTTGAAAAATAATGTGTTTTTGTTTTGTTATGTTAATATTAAAATTAATTTTTACTATAAATCTGCTCCAAGAAACATCTGTTATAGGTGTGTAGTTTAATTTTGCAATTTTAAATTTCACCAAAAACTGTTTTGTTGCTTATCAGGGTTATCACAATTTTATCTGCAATTTAGTTTGTTTCTGGTCCTTTAGATAAAAACATGCTGAAAGGATGTGTGCCTAAAGTAATCATAATTGAAATATTTTATGTAAGTTCTATTATACTTTATTCCTCCAATATCTTTCCTGAACAGGATAATTAGCTTCGAGTAAGAGTGAGTTATCATTTATATTGATGGTTGATGTCTTATATTTAGTATTAATTTTTCATGCTATTGTGACCATGTAGGTACAGATGTGTTAGACGCACCTCATTGCCAAGTTGGCAATTTTGTGTTTGGTGTGGCAGCCATGTGATTTTGGCAAGATTTTGTTATTTTGTGGCAACCTAGTTTGAACGGCTAGTTGTATGTGTTTGTTTGCGTGATATAATATGGCGGCCATGTTGTTGTGAAATATTAATGACGTATTTTGGATAGTATTAGATGTAGATTTTACTTTGGTGTTGCCAATTTGTGTTTTTGTTGCTTTTAGGTATTTGTTGTTGCCAGATTCGGTTGTGTTTTGTGTCATTTTAGGCGCCGTGAATGTTTTTTTTTACGTTTTTTAGTGTAGTAATATTATGTTGTGGCAACGGTTTTTGAATATTTTGTTCTGTGTTTGAATTTCGGCTTTTAAGTTTCAGCTAGGATGCAGCTTGGATACAATAATCTGGTTGTATATTTCAATTTATTTTTGTTAATTTATTTATTATCTGTGCAGTATTTAGTGTAATTTAGAAATATCAGGGGATTTTAGTGTCTGAAATAGAGGCGATATAATGGATATAGATCGTTTGAATTTGTGTTGTAATATATGTTTAATGAAGAAATATATATTTAACCAAGGTGTTTTTTATGTTTATTTAAATTAGTTATTATTAGTTGGACTGACTAGTTGTATTATACTGACTTTTTTAGTGGGGGGTGGCATCCCCCACCTAACAAATTTCTCATTAATTTTAAGGTTTTAGTTTTTGTATTTATGCAGCCATTTTTAGATATTTTTGCGTATGTTTTAAAGTAGCGGTCGAGCATTTCTGTTTAGGTTTTGAAGTTTAATACAGCCGTTTTTAGATATTTTTTCATATGTTTTAAAGTAGCGTTTGAGCATTTCTGTTTAGGTTTTGAATTTTAATACAGCCGTTTTTGGATATATTTGCGTAAGTTTTAAAGAAGTGGTTGAGCATTTCTGTTTAGGTTTTGAAGTTTGATACAGCCGTTTTTAGATATATTCGTGTATGTTTTAAAGTAGATTTTGAGGATATCTGTTATGTTTTTGGAAGTTTAATACGTCCGTTTTTAGATATATCTGTGTATCTTTTAAAGTAACTGTTGAGGATTTTTATTATGTTATTGGAAGTTTATTATTGCCATTGGTAAGTTTGTTTTGAAATTATTTTTTTTGTGTTGTTATTGATATTTTGTGTATAGTTGTTATTTTAAGCTTAGCATGTTGACGTAGATCTGTTTTGGCGATAATTTGGCGGCAAAATTTTTTTGACAAGTATTTGGCGTCAAAAAAATTTTGTCGCCAAGGGAGGTGCGTGTCGCACATTCTGGTTCTTTTTGTCTTCCCTGTATAGAATAATGGCTTTATTGTAGGTAAATTTGTCAGAATTATATGCACTAATATTTGGAAGAATAAACGTCTGCTAGGTAAGTTTAAATACATTGAGTTTTTATTTGTTATTAAAATGTGTTTTTGTATAATGTTTAGAATCTTTTATTTTTATTTTAAATTCTTTTCAAAACATTTTTTATTGCTATTTTATTGAAACATTTTGTATTGATTTTAACAAGAAGAATAGAATTTAGAGCTTTCTTACTCATAACTGTTTTTCCTGCTTTATATTATTAGTTTTTCTTATATGGTAAGCTCTTAAGTAGTGTACCTGATGAAACAACATCTGTGATCATATTCTTCAAAGTTACTGGTACTTTTGAATGCATTTTCTGTTATAGTCGATACAAGAATAGAAGATTTGGTCACTTCATTTATGATATCTTAAATCATCATACTAGCATTCATATGTATTATATGCTGATTTATATTCATTATATTTCATTGTTCTGGTTTGGAACTTTGTGGTACTTTTCTGCTTAGGCTTTTATTATTAGGTGTAATACTATGATAGGTTTTTGTATTTTGTAAAATTAGATATACTAAGTACTATAAACTCTCTAGTTTAAGATGATAAAAAGGAATTTTGTCAAAACTCGTAGCTGAACATTTTGAGTTTGTATCCTCCTATATATTTTGGATATACATTGACATTTGAATGAGCTAATTATCAAAAGAATAACCTATAGTATTTACCTAAATAACCTATAGTACCTTAGGAACCTGTAGTACCTGAGTAAAGCGAAGAATAGTATATGATTCTTAGAGGCAAGATGTTTATCATCATAACTTGTATGAAAATTTTTTTATTTATATCAATAAATAACAAAGATGTCTTGAAGTTATAGAAAGGATTTACTATATTTAAAACTTGAGAATATTATCAACCACAGAATGCATTGTGGAGAACCTTCGTAGTGCTTTGAACAAAGTTATGAGATCTATAGGTGTTACAATTAATAAATAAAAATTGAAGAAATCTGTATACACGAACCATGGAAGAGAATCATAAAGCACTGATTTTATGTGCTAAAAATGTTAACTTCAATGAAAAGTCTCAAATGTTTCTGAAATCATCTTATCGGTTTTATAACAATTTACTTTGAACCCTAAGGGGAAAAAATATAAGTAAAAGTAAAAATTGAATTACAAACTCTATTCCTCAAATTTTACCTTATAAAAGTAATGTAAATTATTTTTCATTGTTTTACAAAGTAGTTTTATAATTATGAATGTATTGCTATTGATATAATTATGAATGTGCCATTATACATTTATGATTATTATTAATGTATATTTTCATAACCTAAAACAAAGCCCTATAACTTGCTTCATTCTGAGACAGCTCTTTTGTGATCTTATTTTGACAAGAAAATAGATTATATATTCATTCCCTTACTCATGTAATGTGATTAACTGTATAACATCAGAATGTTTAATTAAGAAATTGTATCATCTATGTCGTAGATCATTTTTTGTAAACCCTCCAGACATGTTCTTTAAGACTGTGAGTTCAAAGTTAAAAATTTTAAAGTTTTTTTTAATAATTGACAAAGTGGTTCAAAATAAAATAGAACTGTAAAAGAAAAGATTGCAAAATAATACAGGAGTATTTGTTAACTGCTTAATATTTACTCATAATGGTGGGATGTTGTGAAAAACATGGAGTTGCATCTATATTTTTAGATGTATATCAATGTTATAACTTAGAGTAAAGCTAACATGACCATAGCATACATTATATATAGCAGACTCCCAATTAGCAACTTTGAGTAGTATAATCTTGAATTAAATTATCTTGTTTAATTCAACATGCATGTATACAAATGATTACAGTTCTTATCTCCTAACATTTGCTTATCATGAGACTTGAATTACCATTATTAATTATCAGTAATATTATTAAAAGTTTATATGTAACCATCCAGAACTGTTATCTGTTTCACTGTATTTATGACAATCATGAGTTTTAGAATCCATCTATTCAAGAATCAGAACAGTTGTTTAGATCAAATTGATGTATTTTAGAAATTGGTATGCTTGGTATCTTATATTAAAGTAATGTAAATTTACTTTTACTGTTATACATACTAGTTGGATAAGAAAAAACAAATTAAACTAGATGAGACCTCCAAAACAAGAGTACTGTTAGAAAATTATTATCATTTGGGAATTGTCACAAACACAAGAAATTTTCATGATTTCAAACTCGATAATTAAAATGTCAGATTCTAACAGTATATTTTGTTAATACCTGAAAAAGTATATGTTTTCTTTTAACTCCAGTAAGTATATTACATATATTTCAATTTTCCCCCTCTCTATTTTTGTATGCATTTGATATGCTATGTTTACAAAATTATGACTGATATAATACATAAAACAATGTATTTTGCAAATTCTTGCTGAATGTTTACATATTTTCTTTTTTCTGTCTTTCATAGGTTAGTTATGGATACTTTGTGTGAAGCATTTATTGAATATACTATATTTGAGGAAAATATCAGTTTGTACTGAAGAAAGTGTTTGAACTATAAAAGCATTATTTTTTAGTGCAACCAAGGACAAAAGATAAACAAATTGATTTTTTAAATATTAGGTTTGCTAGGTTAATTTAGTGGAGAAAAGAAGTTAAATTTCTTACTTGAGTGATTAATAAGTACATCTTGCTGGCTGAAAGATTTTAATAGCAATGCTTCATAAATGCCTAATATGGATAAGATTAAGGCTAATGATCTTATATGTAAGCCAGCAGAGCCAAAGAAAATGACCAGAATGAGGATCTAAAATAAAATTTCTTAACATAGTTTTTTTTTATATATAATATATATTTTTAAAAAAACTTGTTCTTAAATCCTTTCCTTTTCACAGAAATATTTCTAATGGCTAAAAACTAGAAAAAAAAAGTATTTTTTTCTGTATGTACTCGGGATATAAAATTTTCAGTTGTGACACTGGCCAGAAAAGATATTTTCATTGATTGAAATAATAAAATTTAAAAAACTTGATATGAATGGAGTTTTATAAAAATTAGTTGCATGCACATTTTTTTTAGTTTGCTATGTATGTCAGAAGGGTATTTCTGGGATAAAATATACATTAGATAATATCATCTATACCTCATGGAAGAAAAAACATTAGCAAGTGATATATTTGATGGAGACTTTGAAGAGAAAGAAGCCTTCAAAACTCATCTTCATTCTCACTTAAAGGAAAAACTTTTTAAACATGATTTGTGTGACAAGGAATTCAAAGAAAAAGGAATTTTAAATAATCACATTTGTAATCATAAGAGTGACAAAACTTCTGCATGTAATATATGTCTGAAAGTATTCTCTAAGCAAAGTAATTTGAAACGACATCTTCAGATTCATTCAAAAGATATGCCATTCTTGTGTGATGTATGTCAAAAAGGCTTTAAACAAAAATCTCACCTTAATAGTCATCTTCATATTCATACAGGAGAGAAATCTTTTGCATGTGATGTGTGTCAGAGGGCATTTTCTAAACTATGTAACTTAAGAAGCCATCTTTTAGTTCATAGTGGAGAGACTCCTTACTTGTGTGATATATGTCAAAAAGGATTTAAACAAAAAAGTAATCTTAAGACTCATCTTCGTACCCATACAGGAGAAAGACCTTTTGTATGTGTTATTTGTCAAAAAGCATTTTCTGGTCAAGGAAGTTTAAGAAAACATCTCCGAAGTCATACTGGAGAGAAACCTTTCATATGTGATGTATGTCAGATAGGATACCACAGAAAATGTGATTTAATAATACATCATCGAATTCACTCTGGAGAAAAACCTTTTGCCTGTGACATTTGTCAAAAAAGGTTTACTGCGCGAAATGTGTTGAGAAATCATTTTCTCATTCATACTGGAGAGACACCTTTCTTGTGTGATGTTTGTCAAAAAGGATTTAAACACTTGAGTCAATTCAATAATCATCTTCTTACGCATACAAAGGAAAAACCTTTTATTTGTGATATTTGTCAAATGGGATTTTCTACAAGAACCCAAATGAAAATCCACTTGCTCACTCATACTGGAGAGACCCCTTTTGTGTGTGATGTATGTCAGAAAGGATTTAAACAAAGAAATAATCTTAATAATCATATTCATACCCATACAGGAGAAAAACCTTTTGTTTGTGATATTTGCCAGAAGGGCTTTACCAGACTAAATTATTTGAAAAATCATTGTTTAATTCATAACAGAGAGACACCTATCAAGTCTGATAAATGAGAAAAAGGATTCAAACAAAATTGTGAAAAGGTGTATAGATATCTGTACTTATCGAAGAAAATTGTCTTTTGTAAGTCACTTATATAACTCACAATATTTTCTCGAAAAAGTAAGATAAGACACAATATCTTTGAATGTTACCTGTGAGAAGTAGATTCAAATGTGATGTATGTTACTTGAAATTCAATATAGCAAGTACCTTAAGGCTGCTGTGTTCTAACCCTACTGGAATTGCTCACCCCAATGGAGAAAATTTATCTACTACAGTGGAATCTCTATCTATCGTTTTTCAAGGGACCGATTGAAATGAACGATAAATGCGGGAAAACGATAGATGCAGAAACATAACAAAGCAATAGGATCATTGGGACTAGATAAAATGAACGACACATACGGAAAAACGATGGATCCGAAAATGATCGATCGAGATTCCACTGTATTTACAATAACATAAATACTGATAATAATCAAATAAAAATTATATTTTCAGATAACCTGAACTTTTCTGCACCTTTTAACAGGATTCATTTTATAAATTTCATCCACCAAAGGAATTGATAAGCATTTAAAATACACTATACCAGATTTTTTCCCCCAAATAATTGAAATTTAAAAATATTTGCATTTTTTTTAAATGAAAAATTTCCCAAGGTGTAAAATTTCTTTCTATGTTAGGGAGTACAATTTTTTTAAAAAAATCTTTCAATCCAAGTCGTCAATCCTTGGACACATTTTCTCCATTGGTTAACATTGAGGTGAGCGAATCCAATAGGGTTAGTATACAGCAGCCTTAATCAAACAGTGTAATCATGCTAGGGAAATAACTATTCTCTGTACATTAAAATGTGTTTTACTACATGATTCTTAAAACAATTCTGGAAATAATTTTTAATGTGTATACTGATTATATAAATTAAATATTTGTTGTTTTAATATAATCCTAAATTATATCTGTAATCTTATTTTTTAATATTATTTGAAACTGTCTACCTTTTTCATAAATGATTTCATATAAATTTCTGTATGGTAATGGTATTTTGTGTCATTTTTATACTTTTTTTATAAACAGTTAACATTTTTTTTCTGTTTGAGAAAAGAAGATTGATTTTTAAATGTATAAGTGTCTGTTAGTAAGTCCTTTTGACTATGTGGTCTTCAACCCCTGTCCTGTGGGTTATTGGTGGCCCGTTGACTAGATATCCGAAGTCCACTGGACCATTCATGTCATTTTAATTTAAAATTTTAAGTCCTAAAAATGGGTAATTACCTGCTTCCTGAAAATCAGAAGGATGAAAGGTACCAGCTTTAGAAGGAAAGAATATATAATCGCTGAGTGAAAACGTTTCATCCTGTTGTTTCTTAATCCATCATTACTCTTATTTGAGAAATTTATAGTGTGTTATTTTAAGCCTTTACTACCCTTACTGGTAACTACACTGCTGGCCATTAAAATTGCAACACCAGGAAGGAAAGCAAATAACAAAACTTTACTTATTGTACGTTTACAGCATAGTAGGAAGAAAACATGATTAAATTTGTAGGCAGTTTGGAGGAATACAGGTTCCGACATTAGTACGTACAGCTGCCGCCTCTGGCAGCTAAAACGGCTCTAACCCGGTTAGGCATCAAGTCGAACTGGGCTTGGATGACAGATACGGGCAAGTCCTTCCATGCTGCTTCAAGTCTATGCCACACTTCATCAATCGTAGTGGATGGAGAGCGGTGGCGGCCCAGTCTCTCAACAACACATGATCAGATGCTAGGTCCGGGCCTAATGGAAAATCAAGGTCTGCGTATGACGATATCGAATACAAGCAAGCCACATGAGTTCTCCTCGGTGCCTCCAGATACGGATACGCCCATTATGATGTTGCACTCAGGACTGGGACCCGATTGAAAAGACGACGTGGTGCTTGTCCTGTATTGTCGTTGGGCACACTACTGTCGCCGCGCGTTTCTGTGCTGCAGTGTCAAGGGAAGCTGCAATAATGGTCGCCGTGCAGACACTCCGTGCTGCTCCAGACGTCATCGCACTGTCCGTGCGGTTACATGTCGTGCTGCAAACAAGCCCATTTCCTGACTCAAGGTCCGTGATGTGGCTGTACGATCCTGCAAGGCCGACTTGACAACATGTCTGTTCTCTCGAGCGTTAGTGGCGGGAGGCCGTTGAGATCCTGCATGGCGTTCAGTATGACCCTCCTGAACCCATCGATTCTATATTCGTACGACAGTCGTTCGATTCCGACCAATGCCAATAGCAATATCGCGGAACGATAAACCTCACTCTCGACAGGCCACGATACTGCCGCTATTGAATTCCGACGCGTGCTGGTAACCATTTCTCCTTGCACGAGGCATAACACGATCTTCTCACAAACAACTAACGTTCAAATGCGATTTCCGAATGAGAAACCCGCTGCGTAGCTTTCCTTTTATACAGAGTTTGGGATGCCGTTTCTTCCTCCTACGTCGTTCGATTGCGCTTAAATGCTAATGATTTGCGTATCTCAGTATTTTCTTCCTTTCATGCGAATTTGACGTTTGTATCATCCCTCCTTCATGGTATTGCATTTTTAATGGCCAGCAGTGTATATTTAATGTAATGTGTCGTTAATCTATTTATTGTTTTAAGTGTTAATTCCTATGTCCCACGTGCACTGGTTGACCACGTGACTGAGACATATGCTGCATGGCACCCTAAGCCCACGGTCAAGCAACCGGAGATGGGCACCGCCGGCTTTGGTCCACTGCGGACTGTTGCGCCATGAGTTTAGTTTTAGTTTTTAGTTAGTTCCTATAGATGAGAACAAGAATAAATTTCAGAAATTCCAAACTAGAATTCATGTGAAATATATTATACTTTTACAAAGAACTTAAAATCAAAACCAAAAGCATTTCTAACAGAAAATCATGTGGGGGATACTGTATGTTGTGGATTGCACTCATTTAAGTAGTTTTAAAAGGTTATAAATGATCTGAATTGTACAATAAGACATTCATGGCATACATACATCTTGCAGTGTGAGCACCTTATTCATGACAAGTTTTATTTGTAATATACGAGCGAAAGTTTAAAATTATCCACACTTTCGCTGTAATGATCTGTCGGTTGCTTTTACGGTCTTCTGTGCTTTTTAAAATTTTATATCATACTAGTTGGTGCCCGTCAAAACATGACGGCTGGATAGTAAATAATTGTTCTAATACACAAATTATACTCAGCACATCATTGCCAAATGTTGAAAATCATAGCGCTAAATTAAAAAAAATCCGTCAGGTTGAATTCTATACCTCATAAACATAATTAAAAATAAAAATGGCAGAGACAGAGCTAGAGAGATTCCGCGGAATAAACAAATTAACGTGTTTATGAGCAGGGCCCGACTTTGACCCAATGGGGCCCTGGGCAAAGCAGACTTTGGGGGCCCCCTCCAAGGACAGATCCAGAGGGAGGCCATGTGCCCTCCCCCTCCAGGAGTAGATTTCCACATGAACATGTAGGACACTCACCAAGGCCCCCCCCCCCCAAAAAAAAAAAAATTCGGACCGGAAATTCAAAAAATTTTCGACCAAAAAGTCAAACATTTGAATAATAATAATAATAATAATAATAATAATAATGTGTTAATTAATTTACTTTTAATGTTAATAAATAAATTCAGGAAATTTTCTTTTGAAATGAATATAGTGGGTGCACTCTGCCCCACCCAGGATTTTTTTCTGTATCCGCCACTACCCACCTTTACTGAATTAACCTAAAACCAAATTTTCAAAAATATGTACAACTTAATACTAAATTAGGGGGCCCCATAAATTTGGGGGCCCTGGGCAAGTGCCCCACTTGCCCATGCGGAAATCTGGGCCTGTTTATGAGGCCTCGGGCTTAGTAAGAATCTGAAGCCAGATTAAAACATGTCACTGAGCATGCGCAGAAACAAAATGTGTTTATGCAGCCTCATGCTTAGTATCTAAAGCCAGATTTAAACATGTCACTGAGCATGCGCAGAAAGCCAATTCTTTAATTATAAATTATCGCTAATTAATAAAAAATGAGGATACGAAAACCAAATTTGACACATCTATAGATTAAAATCTTTCGTTTAAGACCAAAGTGAAGTAAATTGATGCAGTAGTTTTCTCGCACGGACTGCCCAAAAGAGTCGGCTTAGCAACTTAAATATATAGATATGCAACGAGTTTCATTATATCGTATTATTATTCACGTACAACTTGTAGAAATTTCGATCGTCGTTTAATCATTTCCGATCGTTATTTACAATTCAAATCAGAAATTTTCAAAAATCGATCACAATCTTTGATCAGAATTTGATTGTTCTCTGGCCTTCAACTCAGTCATCCTTCCTCTGATTACAATTAAATAGGAGATGCACGATGTCGAAAACGCAATACTTAGTTCTTTAGGGGCGTCAGTAGACAAGGCTTGGCCTTGGGGGGAAAATCTTTCCTTGTTTCTTGGTCTTTCGTCTGGTCCCTCTGCTAAGGCTAACCGAGCCTCTAAATTCCATGTACCCGGGGGAAATTAGACCCACCTCGTTGGGCCAGTAACTGGTTAATGGTGGCTTGGAGTCATATCTGTTTTAATTAAAAACATTTATATATTAACAAGAGAAAGGGAAACTGTTGTTGAAAATTACCACAAATAAAAGTGTCTACGAAACATGTTACGACAAACTGTAAAAACCCGAGACTGGCAGTAAAAGGTTCTGGAAATTCTGGACAGTATCGAGAAATTTCCAGGTCCCTGGAAATAAAATTTCTATTTTAAAAATTTTCCGCACAAGATTTTTAGAACTTGTGGGAGCTTAGTTGTATCGCTACTATACTCTGGAAAAAGTTTTAGAAAACGGATTTTACACGCTTTCAGTTCGTCCATAAATTTTAAAAAGAAGAATACGAGTCAGTTTTTAATCTTTTCGTCTCTGCGTCATAGTCTAATGGCCTTAGAGCCGGGGCATAGGAAAATTTCCCCGTGCGAAAATGTCATCATCATAACATATATATTCTTAATCTACAATACTGCCCATTGATCGATTTTACAAATATACCTCATGATGATGCCATTTACGCACAGAGAAATTTTCATATGCCCCAAGCTAAGGTCTAGTTCTTATTGCTTCTGTAGGGGAGCGTCAGTGATGAAAATTTTAACCCATAACAGAGCTCAACGCAATGACCTCGTGATACGTCTGACCAATCACAGGTTATGTCAACAATATTGGCGCCAACGGAGGAATGGAACGCTACGCTCCGGATGCAGTGTGAAGATGGCCTTAGTATCGAAAAAGAAAGGTGCTGACCGAAATTATTTGAATGCACTCCCACGTGTATAAACTGCATGTTTTTGTTATGCGAAAAAGAAGAAAATGTAAAGTTCTTTTCGGGTTAGAACTTGAAAGGAATTTTGAAATAAACCTTATTGTAAAAGTGCGTACAATCACCTTGAAGTAGAATTTACGTTTTGGAATCGCGATTAGAAAATGTAAAAAAAAGTGGATGACGTCAAAAAGCCATAATGGAATATTCGAACAGAAGATGAAATGAGCATAAGATTTGCACCTCGAAACGCAGTGTTCTTCCACCTTTCCACGGACGCGAAAAGCAGCTGACGGGATTTCTTGAAAAAAAATATGGAACGATTTGTTGGAAGATTTAAAGATTATCAAACCCTTTGTTATCATGTATGAGTGTATATTTGTTGATTTTTGCTCGCCTAATGTTTTGTGTTCATAAATAATTTGCAATATAAGTATCTCATTTCATTCTCCCTCCTCTCTTTGCAGTTTTTTTTTTGGCACAACTGTCGTTGGTGAATTTGTTTCAAGTTCTTGAAACTCGAGCTATTCGCAAATTATAATGTCTGGTCTGTTGGAAGTGAAGCTTTAGGAACCCAGATCTTTCTCTGTAAGAATATTTTAATATCGGCGTTAAATCAAGTTTTTAATTGTTAACGAGTACCAACATTTATTGAGCTGAAGTTCGCCAATTGAGACACTTGTGATGAGAAAGTACACCTGCCAAGAATAATTCTGAAGTCGCTGTAAAAAACTATAGAGCTTATTAGAATTCTACCTCATGGCAATGAATTTGCTGGATTTCGGCCTGTACTAATTCTAGAGTTTGGGCTTAGTGTACAAAGTCAGATCTTATGCGGTGAAGTAAATTTACAGCAGCAGCTTCATTATGTTTGATTAAAACCGTTAAAATAATTAAATTTTCCAGTGAAAAATTCCAGTCATACATTGCCGACATATTATTAACAGGAATGAATGCTCCCGAAAGAAAATTTTATCGTGGGGATTATTCAAGTCTGGGCCAGTTTCTGACCCTGTTTTACAATATAAACGGAATAATATTTTCAAAATTTTCTTCCTTGTCGTTCCAAGATCTTATTCTATTGACCGCTTCGTGAGTTGCTGTTTCTTTATGCTGTATACTATTCACGGAATATTTTCAAAATTTTCTCCCGTATCTTTCTAAGATTTCATTCTGTTGAATACTTTGTGGGTTGCAGCTACTGTTTTTAAAAAAAAATGGTTCCCGAGTGAGAGTTTTATAATTTCAACCAAAAATAATTCTGTAAAGTAAAAGTTTTTCTTTTTAGCTTATTAACTTAAGATGCAGAAAAAAGAAAGGTTACGGTAAGGGATCCATGTGAACGAGGATTAAATGAGAATAGTATTTGCTAGGTTCGTAGTCACGCCGACACTGAAGAGAAATTGTTCAAATCTCACATGGCCGATAAGGGTTTATCTAAGGAATCTTACGCAAATGTAAGCACTCTGACACATAAAGGAAAAAAACCTTTCGAGTGTAATGTATGTAAAAGGGAATTTCTTTATCACAGCAAGTTAAAAAGACACCTTCGCTCGCACACCGGAAAAAAGCCTTTCGCCTGTAGCGTATGCAAGAGAGGATTTTCTCTGGAGAGCAATTTAATGAAACACCTTCGTACCCACACTGGTGACAAACCTTTCACATGCAGCGTGTGCGAGAAAGGATTTTCTGAGCACGGCAACCTAAAGAAGCACCTTCGCACCCATGACGGGGAAAAACCTTTCATCTGCGATATGTGTAAGAAAGGATTTTCAGAGTTCAACAGCTTCAAACATCATCTGAGCAGACATACGGGAGAAAAACCTTTCGAGTGCGACGTGTGTAAAAAAGGATTTTCTCAACTCGGTCGTCTGAAAAGTCACCTTTTCGCCCACGCGAAAGAAAAATCCTACGTGTGCAGTGTATGCAAAACAGGATTTTCTCATCGCAGTCATTTGAAAAGTCATCTTCTGACCCACTCCGGCGAGAAGCCCTTCGTCTGCACCGTGTGCGAGAAGGGATTTTCCGTTCCCAGTAACCTGAAGAAGCATCTTCGCACCCACACCGGCGAAAAACCTTTCGTGTGCAGCATGTGCAAGAAAGGATTTTCCGAGCACGGCAACTTGAAGAGGCATCTTCGCACCCACACCGGAGAGAAACCTTTTGTATGCGGTGTGTGCGAGAAGGGATTTTGCACCTCGTCCGTTTTGAAAAGACATAATCGAACCCATCTTGGACAAAACTCTTCTGTCGGAAAATCTGGATGAAACTTTGGTGTAGCATGATAGCCAGTGGTGGATCAAGCACTTCGAGGGCCCAAAGCACAACTTAGGTTTGAGCCCATTTTTTCTAAATAGAGTAATATTATGAATTCAATTTATTACTTAGCCAAAAAAAATCCCCTTTATCTGAATGTATCTCTTTTTGAAGCTGGTAACTTTCGGAGGCCCCAAGCGCATGCTTCTTGCTCCTATGCGATGATCCGCCACTGGTGACCCTGGTGTAGAAAGAGAACTTAAATTTCTTTCATTATTCCATGTACTGATATTGCATTTATATCTCAGTATGAAGTTGGATATGTATATTTGTAAAAATTATGATCCTGAAATTGTTAGTAATAATCAGCTATTGTATTTATTGTTTTATTTCCTGTAAAAGTACCCCGAAGTTTTCGAAGCATTAGAAGATCTGTTATTGGTCTAGAGAAAAATATCATTAAGGTACATTTTTCTAGTGGTAAAATTTTATTGCATAATTTACATCTTTGATATCAACAATATTAAGATCGTCTGTAAAATTAGAAATATCTATCTGTATCTTCAAGCAATCCAAAAGTACACTGAAGAACAAAAACAACTTGTATAGGCGTGCGTATGCAAATAACGGAGATATGCAACCAATCAGAGTAACGCGATGTGGTCGGCAGCGTCTATATAAGACAACAGGTGTCTGGCGAAGCTGCTAGATCGGTTCCTGCTGCTACAATGGCAGGTTATTACGATTTATGTGACTTGCCGTGTGTGCCGAACGTGGTGTTATAGTCGGCGCACGAGAGATGGGACATAGCGTCTCCGAGGTAGCGATGCAATTTGGATTTCCGCGCACGACCATTTCACCAGTGTACCGTGAATATCAGGTATCCGGTAAAACATCAAATCTCCGACAGCAGTGCGGCTGGAAAAAGACCTTGAAACAACTGGACTATCGACGACTGGCGAGAATCTTTAAACGAGATATACGTGCAACACTTCAAATTGCTGCGGATTTCAATGCTGGGGCATCAGCAAGTGTCAGCGTGCGAACTACTCAACGGACCGTCATTGATATGGGCTTTCGGAGCTTCAGGCCCATTCGTGTACCGTTGTTGACTGCACGGCACAAAGCTTTACGCCTTGCCTGGGCCCTCCAAGAACTCCATTGGACTACTGATGACTGGAAACACGTTGCCTGGCCTGACGAGTCTCGTTTCCAGTTGTATCTTGCGGATGGACGTGTACGGGTATGGAGACAACCTCATGAATCCATGGACCGTACATGTGAACCGGGGACTGTTCAAGCTGGTGGAGCCCCTGTGATGATACGGGACCCCTGATACGTCTAGAGACGACTCTAACAGGTGATAGATACATAAGTATCCTGTCCGATCATCTACGCCCATTCATGTCCATTGTGCATTCAGACGGACTTGGACAATTCCAGCAGGACAATGCGACACCCCCACCCCACGTCGAGAGTTGCTACCGAGTGGCTTCAGGATTACTCTTCTGACTTGAGACACTTCCAGTGTCCACCTAAATCCCCAGACATTAACATTTCTGAGCATATCTTGGGTGCCTTGCAACGTGCGGTTCAAAAGAGATCTCCACCCCTTCGCACTCCTATGGATTTGTGGACTTCCCTGCAGGATTCATGATGTGAATGGCCTCCAGGATACCTGCAGACATTATTCGAGTCCATACCACGTTTTATTCCGGCACTTCTCTTGCATGCTCGTGGGGGCCCTACACGATATTAGGCAGGTGTACTTTTTTTGGCCCTTCAGTGTATTATCTGCTGTTGTATTCTAATGTTTATTAATGATTGATTACACATACTGTTGGATTTTCTTTTATACTGTGCTTCCAAGTATAGCGTTAGCAATGTGTCGACATATAACTGAAGGCAGAAAAAAAAGTGTTTTATGAAAGTTTAGAAAATAAAATAAGTTTAGAAAAATTGAAGATACTTCCTTTTTGCACCAAACCCTTCAATTTACATTCTTACCCAGGCACTGGACATTCTTAACTCCTACAATCTATACATAACCAGCTCATCTTAGAGAAAGATAGCCATATAAGACCCTGAAAAACCGCTGTCTCACTAGAAAACGAATCGATCTAACCCAATTTTCTTAATTGGTAACTTTATTATAAATACGTACTGTTTACACTATTAACCAACGAATAAATCTAATAAAAAAAGGTCTTACCACATACATTGGGAAACGTCAAATTGACGGTTATCGGCACACTAAGCCAAGTGGGCTTGAAGTGATGTTACTCTCGCCCGAAGCCAGTGATCTGACTGGGTACATCTTCTATAACGGAAGTTCAGCCAATTGAAAAATCCAGGCCAAAAGAAAAAATATGCCTGACAGGATGACAACCCAGTTAGTTCACTTCCAACCATGTAGATTCCTTGATCGCACATCCTGCTGACCGCGCGCTGCATTTTTTTTTTTTTTGGGGGGGGGGAGGGGCATCGGTTCTCTGACTGATTCACCGTTTCTCTGACTGATTATATCTGCTTGATTGTACCTACTCTGATCGCTTATTTCCTCGGCTCGTGACTGACTGACACACACGCATATATACATATAGGCCACTTCCATTAAAGTAGCCTTCGAAATTACTCCGAATTTCACATTTTTAGATTAACAAATATTTGAAAGGAAACATTTCTTTTTGGTCACCTAACTTGAAATTGCACCAAGCAGAATTAACCCTCGTAAGACCACACGGAAAAAACAAAATGCGCAACACAACAGTATTGCTTCAGAAGCAATATTGCTTTCGTAATCAGAAAGCATTTTCCACGACCAACAAAAAAAGAGCAAGCATTCCTTCATGCGCGATAACTACTCCATTCCGATTAAACTTCCCTCATTCTTCATTACAACCCTACTGCTACGGCCACGGCCACGCGAGCGTTTTTTTAATGCTGTATAAGCGCAGCTTCTTTTCACGCAGCTTGAAAATCTACACAAGCTGACCACACGTGCCAGTTCTTTCACGCGAAATCAATCCTTTGTTTGTGCTCTCCAGTGCAACATGAATCTATTTTCAATAAAGGAGCTAATGCAATTTCTATTTATTATTTTTAATAGAAAGACACGTGTAAATTAGTAAATATTGATTTTCTCCCAGCTTATAGAAAACAAAATCATTCTTAGAATTAATATATTTTGAAAAAAATGCGATTAAAAAAATGGAATAAAAACAAATTGCTCATTCATAGAAATATGCATGATGCAAAAATACTGAAAAATGCCCAAATATGCAATTGCATATGCAGCTATGCAATTATATATAATCCACGATCAAGTCATAACTATCATCTACTTACAACTTAGGTTAAAACTTGTAACTTAAAAAATAAAATTTCATTTGTATTACTACTTACCAACATTAAATTTTCTGTTTTCGTCCATCTGGTCCCATTTTTCACCAATAACATCCTTACTTATAGCCATCCAAGCATTTATTTTCAGTTTACGGTTTTTGAAATCATTATGCCTTGTATCGTAAAGATATAGATATTTTTCAATTTCAAGAATGGTAAGCTCACTATCCAAGCAGTATTCCATGATATAATTATTTTAAATATCAAAAATTTTGGACGAGAACACACGAATATAGCGACAACAGAAACAGTTATCTGCAACGAAGTATTTTCATGCGCGTGTTCCACTTATCTTGGAAACCAGCTTGAAAAATAGGTCTGGTTATATCCTCCAGCGGGCGATCTTGAGAACGCGACAGACGAGTCCCCCCCCCCCCCTCCGCCAGTGTGTAAACAAACTACGTCTGACCACGCATAAGTTGCAGAAGCTTGTCTATATTTTGTTGCTTGTTTTCAAGCTGCGTTTCTGCTTGAAAAAACACTGTGGCCGTAGCCTAAGTGCTGTGGTGCGAGGATTTTTGTCATGTGATAGGGGCTTTGGTGTTAATATTTTTTATTTTAATTTTATTACAGCACACACACAAAAGTTGTTTAATAAAATTTATAAATAGTTTTACTTTTAGTTAATACAACAAAACTTTCATATGAGTCAACAAATAAAAACATTTCAACTTTTAAAACCACAACGAGAAATTTTTCTTCGATCGCTAAATATTCTCCCAGACGGTTACGAATAAATATCCTGTTAAACTGCTTCGGTCAGAAGTTTCTTTTCACTCTCACATGTGGGCAAAATGTTACTCTTCTCTGCATGGACGCGAAGATGCGCTTTCAAATTATTCCGCTGCGAAAACCCTTTCGTACACAAGCTGCAGACGAACGGTTTCTCGCCCGTGTGAGTGCGAAGATGCACTTTCAGATCATTCTCGCGGCAAAACCTCTTCTTGCACACGCTGCAGACGAAAGGTTTCTCTCCCGTATGGATGCGGAAATGTCTTTTCAGATCGTTCTCGCGAGAAAATCCTTTCTCGCACACGCTGCAGATGAAAGGTTTCTCTCCCGAGTGGGTGTGAAGATGTCTTATTAAATTGCCCTGCGCGGAGAACCTCCTCTCGCACTCGCTGCAGACGAAAGGTTTTTCTCCGGTGTGGGTGCGGAAATGTATTTTCAGGTCGATCTCCCGCAAGAATCTCTTCTTGCACATGTTGCAGACGAACGGTTTTTCTCCCGTATGGGTGAGGAAATGTCGTTTCAAGTCGTTCTCGCGGGAAAATCCCTTTTCGCACCCACTGCAGACGAAAGGTTTTTCTCCCGTGTGGGTGCGGAGGTGCCTCATTAAATTGCTCTTGTCGGAGAATCCTTTCTTGCATATGTTGCAGCGGAACGGTTGGTCTCCGGTATGGATGAAAATATGTCTTTTCAAGTCGTGCGACCGAGAAAAACCTTTGCCGCACTTGTTGCATTTCAGCGTCTTATTTTCAGCGTGAGAGTGGAGACGTTCTTCTGAAGCACTGTTTTCACTCAGTTCTTTTGCACACGGATAACGTTTATTCGCGACATCGGCATGGTAATGGGGGCTAGAATCACTGACGTCCAGAAACTCTTTCCGGTCGTCATCATGAGTCGTTTCCTCGCCAGCCATGTCAAAACAAACACTACAATGACCGATATTTTCTTTTGACAGTATGTCGCGCTTCACACAAATGTGTGAGTAAATATACGCGATTTGAAGTCTTGTTCTGATGAAATATCGCTGGTTGAATAATCAGCAAAAATGAATGAATGCATAGCTAAGTCTAAAGGATTACTTTCTGCGTTAAATCTGAATAATTTATGTAAAATATTATAGGTGTACTATGCAATTGAAATGTTTCCAATTTTACGGAGGCTAAGCATGATGTATCTCTTGTTCCCACAATTCTTAAATATGTAAATGCTTTTAAATGATTCGCAGCGAAGTGGATATATTTCTGAGAACGTAAGTGGAACGTATTTTAATCTCGTGCTATTTGAAATATATACTATATTTCGGGAGGATCTTGGGCAAATTGCTTGATCGCCGATTGCCTACATAGTTCTCGACATCAACAATCTGAAACATAACCATGATATGTCGGAGGAAAACTGATGCTTTTGTTTTATTAAAATATATTTCTGACACATACAAGACGCGAATGAAATCTTCTATACATCTGCTAAAATTCGTACCGTTTCTTTTCATGCAACTGAAACTACATTAATTAAAGGAAAGAGACAGAATATACGTTGTCTTTCAACTGAACTTAACCTCAGTTATCATCGCTAATGATAGCTGAATTATCTCTCCGCGACTTTCAAAAATCTTTATCTAGTTTTTTTCATCATCTCCTACAAACAGTCATATTGAGGAACGTTTCTCCTGCTTCATAACTGTAACCTTACGCAAGCAACTGAAATATCCGTTTCATTTTTAAAAGCTCTCCACGTGTTCAGGAAGACGATCCGAAAGAAAATCTCCATTCCACCATCTTTATACAGCAGTACGAACACCTACCTGTAAAGGAACAGAGAGAAAAAAAAAGATTTAAGTAAAGATATTTTTATGGGTTGCGTTATGTCTACACAACCTATTTACTAAGTATAAATGCTACACATCGACTTATTAGCTAAGGTGCCATTGTTATCACTTTGACAGACGACAGTTTCTACCCTTTTCAAGTTCGCCAAAATCTTCAATAAAACAATTAATACAGCAGTACCCTGGCTGCGTTTAATAAGCGGAGACAAAAATAATGAATTTAATCAGTAACACCTTAGTGAGTATTTGAAATCTCAAGCCAATTTTTTTAATAGTTTGTACTTTTTGATTGTTAAATTTAAGAGTTACTACAGTGGACGCTCGTTAATTCGAACTCAGTTAATTCGAACTTTCGGTTAATTCGAACTAATCCAAAGGTCCCAAAAAACTTGTATTGGAGTTAATGTTAAAAATATCTCATTAATTCGAACTAAATTTTTATCACTTCGGTTAATTCGAACTAAAAATTTGACAAAAAAAATTCATTTTCCTCGTTTAATGGAGAAAATACACACTGTATTTATTATTTTGTGTGTCAAAATTTCCTTTCTGCGTAAAGAGGCACATGCCTGCATTCCTAGACTATTGCATGTCCGCTAAACGTTAGCAGCTATTGTCCTTCTTATTAATGCTAAACGGAAAAAGCAATTTTCCTTTATTTGGATCGATTTTCTTAGAATTTCAGAAAAACTAGTCTTTACTACAGATTGAAGGGAGCTGCGTCAGTTATAACTGCGGTGCAGACAAGTTAATGTGGTCTAGATTTTCTTCCTCATTGTGTGGAGTGAACGTGTAAAAATTCAGGATGTCTACACGTGGAAAGTACAAAACCCTAACTTTGGAGACAAAGGTAGAAATTTTAAAGAAAGTAGAGAATGGCGAATGTAAAACAAAGTTAGCAGCTGACTAAGGAATTAAAAAAAAATGCCTTGTCAACTAATTTGAAAAACAAGGAGTCAATTTTAGATTCATGGGAAAAATCCAAATTTGGTAGAGGAAGGAAACGAATGGGAAATGCGTCCCAAGAAGTTCTAGAAAAAGCTCTACTGCTATGGTTCCAGGATGTTAGATCTCGAAATTATCCGATAAATGGATCCCGAGTGCTGAGGAAGGCTGATGAATTAGCAAGTCGAATGGTTATTGAAGATTTTAAATGCAGTGATGGATGGCTTTCTCGATTTAAGTCAAGGCATAATATTTCTTATCAAACTGTATGTGGCCAAAGCTCTGATGTAAACGAAGACGTATGCACTAATTTCGGTAGGAAACTGCCAGGGCTTTTCTCTACTTACCTGCCGAAAGATATTTTTAATGCGGACATAATGGACAAAGCCATAATGGAATCTATTAAAACTCTGAAAGCATTTATTAAGATGGAACCGTCCTCTGAAAATGAATTGAAATGTTTACTTCAAATCGAGAAGCTGGCTGAACAATGTAGGCATCATAAACAGAGCCAAACATCCATGTTACAGTTTTTCCCCAAAGTGTAATTCATATTTTTAATAAAAGTTTACTTTATACTGCATATCTTCTGCTTCATTTTATGATTAAGGTAAGTCTGTATTGCTTTTTAATATGTTTAACTTTAGATAACATAGTATAATATATTTTCTGGGGTTATACATACTAGGAGAGTTTCTTCTTCAGTGATACACATTTAAAGTTATATATTTTCTCTTAACATCGGATAATTCGAACTTCGGATAATTCGAACTTTTTTCTGAGAACCTTTGAGTTCGAATTAACGAGCGTCCACTGTATTTAAAATTGAACAAAAGTGTTTACAGTTCAGGAGACACACTGATAGCAGAAAATTCAATTTTATCGAAATTAATTTCACTTTACATACATTGCAGACAAAAGGTGTCTCTTTAGTGTTAATGAGAAGATGACTTTTTAAGTGACTTTGTCTAGAAAATCCCTTCTGACAAGTTTCATACATAAAATGTTTTTCGCCAGTATGAATAATATGATTAAATAAGGTGACTCTTTCGTTTAATACCTTTTTGGCACATAACACACAAGTAATCCATGTCTCCAGTATGAATTAGAAAATAAGTAACCTGGCTGAGTAAACCCTTTTTGACATACATCAAACGCAAAAGATTTTTCTTCTATATGAGTGTGAAGATGAATTTTCATAAGATATTTTTTAAAAATTATTTTTGACAAACATCACACAAGAAAGGTTTCTCTCTTGTATGAATAAGATGGCTTTTCAACTGACTTCGTGCAGAAAAAGCCTTCTGACATACATCACATATAAAAGCAGTATGAGTGCGTAAATGATCCTTCCAATCAGATGTTTTCTGAAATCTTTTCTAACATATCGCTCACTCCTTTCAACAACGTCATATCTCAAAAATCGGCGATTTTTTAGTTATGCTTATTTTCAGAATGTCCTGAAAGAGTAGTATATCCCTGCAAGATCGTCATATCTCACTGTTCAATATTTAGCCGCTAGAGAGCAGAATTAAAATTTATTTTCAGTACATTCCAATGTACTTTTAAACTTTCAAATCACTCTTCTGAAAAATCTTGTTTTTTTGAGATATGACGTTGTTGAAAGGAGTGGGCGATATATAAAAAGAGAATGACTTCTCTCCTACATGAATTTTAATGTCTTTTTAAATAACTTTGCTTGGCAAATTCTTTTTGACAAGCATCACATACAAAAACTTTGTCATATGTATACGTACAAAGATGATCATTTGAGCGGTTCACAACCATAGTGGACCAAGTCCGTATTTATTAAAAATGGAGATAGTTCATGTTGGAGTAACTTAAACACATGTTCTATTCACTGCCATAGTGAATCAAGTGATTAATACGTTTTCACAAAAAACTCCGCTACACAAAACGTTACACTAACATTACACATACGTTACACAAAAAACTTCAAACCTTGATTTCTCCAATTTAATTTAGATGGATTTGGTTCACTATGGTTGTGACCCCTTCATTTAAGACCCCTTTTTCTATAAATTCCTTCTTAAACACGCCACATACAAAAGGTTTTTCATGTATGTGAGTCTGAAGATGAGCAGTGGAGGTTTTTTCCTCTATAAATCCTTCTTTACATAAAACATACACAAATATTCTTTCCTATATGTGTTTTCATATTCATATTACAAATATTTTTTCATTCATTAGGATAGAAAATATATTTTAATAAATTTCTTATCAGAAAAAAAAATTCTGATATACATAATGAAATGAAAAAAAAAATTTCTCTCATTGAAAATGCATTTTTTTTCCTAATTCACTCAGAAAATTTTGTGAAACCAAAGTGATACATTTGTAAACTTCTTTCCCATTTGCTATATTAAAAAATGATATTTTTCTTAAAGATGTATACAAGTGATATATTCCTAAAATGAATCATACCCAATGTCTCGAGTAATACAACAGTGACTTCCCTCTAAAAAAGTGAAAAGGAAGAAAATACTTTAAAAGTTTAAGAAAAATTAGCATACACATTTCTTATGTATATTATCAGAAAATAAGTTTATAAAGACACACTATAGAGGAAAGAATAATACATACGTATGCAAAGAATTGATAAGGATTTGAGGAAGTCATTGACTTGAGCTAATGAAATCAAAATGTGTTTCTAAAATCAGTTATTTTAAACCCATGACTCAGTTTCAAATTACAAATATCTATACATGACCATTCACAAATTAAATTTTTTCAAATAATTGAAAGTACTGAATTAGAAAATACACATTAAGAAAATTTGTAATAACTTCAATGATGCCAATTAATGTTGATTTTTCCAAAATTATCAAGTTTATGAAATATTAGGAAAAATTCTTTAAACCCACTCAATAAAACTTATTTATTTGAAAAAAATTAACAAAACATAACCTAAAACGAAAATAGATTAAAATGATTTTAAACATCTATACATTATCATCAAATAAAAATCCAAAATAAAGTTTTTTAAAAGAGAAATTAGCAAAAGGAAAATGCTGCTACCTCATACTCACATCTGATCATCAAATTTTTCAGACTATAAATATTTCATTCTGAAAAATGCTAATTTAACCGGCAACCTTCCTTGTTCAATTAGACACACAAAAAGAGTATTTATTTTTTA
Source organism: Dolomedes plantarius (assembly GCA_907164885.2). Classification (NCBI taxonomy): domain Eukaryota; kingdom Metazoa; phylum Arthropoda; class Arachnida; order Araneae; family Dolomedidae; genus Dolomedes; species Dolomedes plantarius. Next base: position 124,636,469 of record OU015499.1, on the reverse strand, counting down.
TATCTGAGTTTCTTCTGTCCCTCAATAAAACATTGCTTGGGATAGTTAGTCGATTTTAATGTATACATTTCAAAGATTATCTTTTATTACACAAATTATAAATACTTCTTTTCTTTCAGAATATATTTATTTTCAGAAAAAATTAATGTTATTCTGTGGGTTTAGATGATAATTTTTGGATATTTAATATTCTACGTGAAGGTATGTCTCATAAAATGTCTTTTAATGAATACTTAATGAATACATACTCTTAACCCTTCAGTAGTAACCTGAAAATTATCAGATGCCAGTGGTATCCCTGAGTCTGCCAGGCCCAGGAAATTAAAATTTTTTCTAAAATACATAAATGCTAATTAATCACTGAAAAAGGTTTCAGGACATCAAATAATGCATAATAAGTCTGAAATTAAAGAAATCAATTTTATGTTTTCACTTATTTCATCCAACTCTTCTTCACTTTCCGAATCATGATCACTAACTATGTGAAAATTAGGATCTGTGTCTTCATCTTCACTCTCAGATATAATTTCACCTTCCAAACATTCTTGTTGTAAAAATTTATGAACTAAATTAACATCATCTTGACACTGTAAATTAAAAACCTTTTTCGAAATAGATGGGTCCATGGTAAAAAAAACTAACACGAGTGATAACCTTAGATCTATGAGGCCCAGACTGCTTTTTGAGACTTTTTCATTACTTCAATTTTGGAACTAAACTAAGGTACAATCAAGGAATGCCATCTAGAGAATTTGATAGGAAGGTACTCTAGTGGTGAACTGGTTAACTAGTTTCTATATATCAGATAATACAAAAACTTTTGTCTCCTGGGCCTCATAAACCCAGGGATACATTGAAGGGTTAATAAAAATATAATAATAATGAAATGTCTCTTATATATATATATATTTATATATAGGTTTTATACTTTTTGGCCAGTTTTATGCAGTTAATTAATTATATAATCCTTTTAATTATTTAAAATTTCTTACAAAATATTTTTTTAGACTTTTCCAACTATAGTGACTAATAATTTCTCAGAAAAATGTAACAAAATTAAAATTACAAATAAATTTTTGACAAAGAGTGTTCGTATGACTGAAAAATGATTTCAAGTTTTTACCTTAGAAAATGTTTGACAAAAATGAATTTTATACGTGCTAATTAATGGATTTTAAGGAACTAAATTTCAAGGAAACTTATTTAAAAGAATAATTTTCAAAAGTCCATTTGAAAAAACACTCCTAATTCCTGAAAAGCATTTGAGAGAATTAGAAGAGTTTTCAAGGCAGGTGATTTTAAATGAACTTAAAAGAATTTTGAGGAAATAAATAATGCAGTTCAAGCTAAAGACACCTACAAAATATTATCAAACATAATTGTCACATATTTCATAGGATTGATAGGGCACTTTTCAATAATAAGAGGTCCTCATGATTATATACTTAAGGAAACTTTATAGATACAACTTAAAAACAAAAGAGATTTTAAGATAACTACCAAAAGTAGAAATTTATTATTTTTTACAAACGAAGTTAATCTCTTAAAAATCAAAGACTTAAATTATATTTAAAAATATTTTTAAGTACCACTGACAGCCTAGCAATAATACACATTTTTAATATAAGATTCAGACATTTAGTCCAGAAAACTTACAATTTTTTTATATGTATGTTCTAGAACCTGAAGATTTAATAATATTTATTTATAAAAGATGAAGTTACTATTTTCTTTCCTGAAAAAAATGACTAAAGTGTTTTAAAGCAAAAATATTCTTAAAACAATTAAAATCTACTGATTGAACATTAAATTCTTATGCTCTACTAACAGATATTAATTTTTTTTATGTCCAACCCACTGAAACCAACGCATCTTCTGCTCCTAAGAGTTTAACTTAAAAAAAAAAAATTCCACATAAAACGCACTAAAATACAAAGCTTTAAACCATATAATGAACTTTTCTAACAATATTAGAGTTAAGAAAACTTATAAGACATTATCTTTTTAAAGCGCCCATTAGCAATCGCGGGTTCTGTCTTGCGCTATCGGGATTAAAGTTGCTGAGGTTAACGTTCGGCGGGAACAGCCACCAAAATCACGCCACACTAGAACGAGTATGCAAAAGAAGTACACAAAAATTCTAGTACACCGAATAGAGCATGCACATTTATCTTATAAATGGAGTTTCCCTGACTAAAACATTGATTGCGAAACTTGGCACACAGGCGGGATAAAACTGATTAGCCCAAAGAAGAGTAAGTATCAACACAATTTTAAGCAATACTTGCCGATAAATTAATACCTAGTTGATGTATTTATTGAAGTTGGTCTGCTTTTTTCATGATCAATACAGTATAATTTAATGTGATCAATAATATTATGTCTCGTTATCCACCTGATACGCTTGGCTACAAGACGTTTAAACTTTATAGCCACAACACACTTATTTCAGCATACAACGTAAGGTTTACCCGAAAGAATAATGGAAATTCACTTCAGTCTTTAAAATAACAGGCAACTTTTATTAGCGGCAGAGAGTATTCTATATGAACAGGCCCATAATGTACATTGCGAGCACAAGACTCTAGTCCATCATTAATTCTAAATACAGACAGTTCACAAGCAAACTTACTCAGACAAATGACAACAAACGAAGCGTTGCCACTGAAGTTGAGTGATATGTTTGTTTACGTCAGTGAATCAGTAGCAGGTTCCTAAAAAACACGTGACTACCTTGTCCGTAAACTGTTATATGTTATCTGTTACTTGATATTGACATAAAAAGCTATTGAGGCTCCTCGGAGATAGAGCTCCTTATCCTCTGTATGCATAGAGGAATGTTTCATGATTACCGTTCTCAATATGATTACAATAGTACTGAAAATGTGTGAGGAAAAAAGTTATATTAAATTAAAAGTAGCTTTAAGAACTTAGATTGATTGGTAATGGCAGAATAACTCGGGGGAGGGGGGGGGGTTATAGAGAGAAAATTAATAAAAAGTAAGAGAGGATTTTGGAAAAAGTATTTAAGCTGGGGTGATCGAGGAAAGATTCAAAGCACAAGGAAGGAGGATCGGACAGAAAACCTTCAAGAGCGAATAGCGAAGTCTATGAGGTTTTTGAGATCCCCTTGGGAGAGCTATTCCCCCCCCCCCCCTTTCTCAGCGAACCGCTGGCCAAAGAGGGAATCGTGAGGTGAAGTTATGGTCGATTATTTGGAGTAACAGGTCGGAAAGCAGAAGTAATCGGACTATTGAGAGTTTGGATTTAGAAGAGGGAAGGGAGATTAGCTATAGCGAGTGGGAACAAGCCCAGGGTTTATTAACAGTGTGGCTTTAGGACGCCTGGGAAATTCCCGAGGGTCATAATCCGGGAGGTTAGCTAAGTCTTAATTTTTTTACTGAATGTATATTTTCGTAGAAGTTTATTGCGAGTTCTTTGATGTGGTGCCGGATGGGTTCTATTGCCATATCTCTATGTATTACTTCATTACGGAGGTACCAAGGGGCTTTCCTAATTCCGCGGAGAACTTTATTTTGTATAGACTGCAGTCTTTAATGTGAGTGTCCGCTGCTCAGCCCCAAACCGGGGCAGCATATAGTAAGATGGGCCTTAGAACAGTCTTATACAGAAGAAGTTTATATTCAATACTCATTTGGTTCTGGTACAGGAGGTAGCTAACTCTTTACGGACTTTAAGGAAGCTGGGGCGATCGAGGAAAGATTCAAAGCACAAGGAAAGAGGATCAGACAGAAAACCTTCAAGAGCGAGTTGCGAAGTCTATGAGAAGAGCTATCGGGTTTTGGGATCCCCTTCGGAGAGCTATTCTCCCCCCCCCCTTTGTCAGCGAACCGCTGGCACGAGAGGAAATCGTGAGGTGACGTTCCCAATGTTGAATCCAGTGTTTTTTTTTTCCAGGTTAGCCTACTGTCTAGATATACACCAATGTATTTACCCTCTCTCGAAGAGTACCGAGTGACCACATACTATGACCGGCGGAGGTGGAATTCTGTTAAAACTGAAGAAAATAGCCTTTGTTTTAGCAGGGTTTAATTTTATTCTCCACCGTTTGAACCAACGTTCCAGAATGTCAACGTGCCAATGCCATTGCTATAGGACTTTGGTAGCAGATAACAGTTATCACTTTAATGAGCATTCACTTTAATGAGTTTGGGCGTCCTCCGATGAGGGAATGCACCACTACACGTATCCGCAGCCAAGAAATTGTGGTTTGCGGAACACTTATCCGAGTTTAGGAACGTGAAATGGCCACCTTATCCTCCAGATCCCAACGTCACTGAACATATCTGCGATGCCATGCAATGTCCCTTTCAAAGCAGAGATCCATCATCTTGGAATATTATAGAATTGGGGACCGCTCTTCAGATGGCGTGGTGTTCATTGTCTACAGACTTTCTCAAAAAGTTCTTAGAGTCCATGCCCCGTCACGTTTCTACAGTCCTACAATCCAGAAGAGGAACTATAAGGTATTATACAGGTATCCCATTTTTTCTGGCACTTAAGTGTACTAGCTCTACAGATCCATATTACTAGCAAAGGCAAAACATTAGAAATATAAAATAATAAAACGAATAGCCAAAAGTGGATTTTGTATTCAATACATGTTAATAACTTTCGGATCAAAATTTTTTATAGAAAAAAATCATACTTTTTTCAATAAACAATATCACTTAATCTGTCACCTTTTATCGAATTTCGTACTTTCTGAAAAGGTTTAAAATTTTATTTCTTTCTCCGAGAATGGTCACCAAAGGACACATTACACTTATGATTTACTGAAAAAAGTCTCGTCCAAATCATTTTCTAGCGTTCAGTGAAAGAACTAAATGCCACTAGAAACTTCATGAAATCGTCTCCATATTCAGTTCTGTTCTAAATTTTAATTCTTCTGTTAAAACATTACAAGTTTAAATCAATTAGGGCAGACAAGTTCAAATTTACAAGTTTACTTTGCACACGAGATTTAGAGGCAGATGCTCCTCTTCTGAACAGCACAAAAATACTGATAAATGTTAGGCATTGTTTCATAATTATTACTTATTTATTTTTGTTTGAGGCACCAAAATTTTAGTTAGAATCGTACGTCAAACCAGTTCAATCAAACCCCATTGGTCTGATTAAAGAGCCTTTCTATCTCAAACATGAAATGATATTGTCCTCTGCCCTCTTGAAATGACCTTTTCTCCATACAGCGAAACAACCAAGTGAAAAGATGGAAAATAGGGAGAATTCCAGTCATTTTCGTACTTAAGATATCACAATTTTTGGTTATAGCAACGAAACATACTCCAAGTAATTCACTAATATAACTCACAATAACTTGCGATACAAAATATATGGTGCGAGAGACTTTTTCCCGAAGGGAGGGGGGGGGGGGGGGGATATCTTTACCTTCGAATAAATTTACTTCATTTTTAGAATAAAAACGGAAATCGTCAATGAGGCCCTAAGACATTGAAAAAGGAAGGGAAATGCTAGAATATTTAAAAAATGTTATCATCAAAATTATTCTTTGATTAACACATAGAGGTTACTTCCCAAAATATTGAGGATTTATTGACCCATATTCTGCAACAGCAGGAATGTCACTGTTGGATTGACGCTTAAAATTCTAATATCTCGAAATAAACCTTCATCTAGGTGCAATATAAGAATTAGATAAAAGTCTACAACAAATGTGTGGTGGAATGTCGAGTAAACACTCCAGTGTGAAATCCAGCAATTTCCCAATCGTTGTTTATTTCCTAACTTTCACAAAACATGCTTATGCACTTTCAGGACTACGTAGGCAGGATACATATGCCACAAATGCAAGTTAAAAAGTGGTCTAAGTTCCTTAATACTAGTATTTAACAGGCATCTCAAAATACAGTAAAAATGTTTAGTTCTCCATTAATTGATCAAATGCATAACACAGATTTAAAAAAAAAAATATTTATTTATTTTTAAATCTTTATTAAGTTGATATGAATAAAAATCATTGCTATACCAATAACAAAATATAAATTTTTTTTTCATAAAAACACTGCTTTTTATAATCTATTAACCTTTTAATATACAATTTTCCGTAATTTTGCTATATAATAATGAAATACATGATCAAGCTCAGGGTATCCATTTAAATGGCAATACAGAGTACATTTGTACATAACAACATTTTTATGAAAATAACACTATTTCAGTGATACTAACATCATTTTAATGACGGTTTTACAATAGTTATGTGTAAAAGAAACAACAAAACTTATATTTTTAGGCTCACATTCCTAAACCTTTAACTAAGTATCAATTATTTTGATTTCATGAATCTTGAATTATAGTTTCAACAATGATTCAAGTAGTATATAACTCTGAAGAAAAAAAAAATTATTTCATTATAACTGCTTTTTATAAAAAATTACAAAACTTTAACACAGATAACTTTAACGATAAAAAATATCACATGCGTTACAAATCAACTTTTTTCACCTAAAGGATTTTCTTTTTGGTGGGTACGTATGTGTCTTTTGAAATTGCTCTTGTCAGAGAGCAATTTGTTGCACACACTACAGACAAAAGGTTTTTCCCCGCTATGGATTCGAAGGTGCCTTTTCAGAGAGCCTTGCTCCGAAAACCCCTTCTTGCACACACTGCAGGCGAAAGGTTTTTCTCCGGTGTGGGTACGTAAGTGCTTCTTCAGAGCTCCCTGCTCTGAAAATCCCTTCTTGCATACAACACAACTGTAAGGTTTTTCTCCGGTATGAGTACGGAAGTGCCGTTTCAGCGTGAACTTCAAAGAGAATCCCTTCTTGCACACAGTACAAACGAAAGGTTTTTCTCCGGTATGTGCGAGGAAGTGCGCTTTCAGATTACTCTCGTGAGAAAATCCTTTCGCACACACACTGCAGACAAAGGGTTTTTCGCCCGTATGGGAGCGAAGGTGCTTGTTTAAGGTGCCGAGTTCTAAGAATCCTTTCTTGCACACGTTGCAAACGAAAGGCTGTTCTCCGGTGTGGGTGAGGAGGTGTCTTTTCAAAGTAGTTTCCTCGGAATATCTTTTATCACATACAACGCAAACGAAAGGCTTGTCTCTATGGTGAGTGAGAAGGTGTCTTTTTAAACTGCTCTCCTGAGAGAATCCTTTATTACAAACTGTGCATACGTAAGGTTTTTCTCCCGTGTGCGTCCGAAAATGCCTCTTTAGATTACCCTGCTCTAGAAATCCTTTCTGGCACACACTACAGACGAAAGGTTTCTCCCCGGTATGGACCAGAAAGTGCCTCCTTAAATTGCCCTCCTGAGAAAATTCCTTTTTACACACACTACAGACGAAAAGTTTTTCTCCGGTGTGGGTGAGAAGATGTGTCTTTAGGGTACTTATTACTGAAAAAACTTTCTCACATAGATTGCAGGCGAAGGTGTTTCCTTTGGTACAGGCACGAGGGTGTTTCTTTGACATGCTTTTCTCAGAGAGCCGTTCTTCACGTCCAGGAGTTTTCGTCTGATGGGCATTTAAGAGAGTTGACGGAGGAAAATCTTTATTGCACGTGTTGGTTTTGGATGTTCTTTCCTCGATGCAAAAGTCAAGATGAGCCACGCGCAAACTGATATTATCATCGTCATCAGGGTGGTGTTCTGTGCCGGGATGACTTCCGTTCAAAGATTCTTCATTCTCTTGCCGATCACCCATGCCGGCGTTTCTGCAACTGAAAAATAAGAATCTTAAAAATTTAATAATTACAAGATAAAAATAACTTTTTATATACCACGTTTTTAAATTTTCTGTTGAATAATATAAACTTGACAATTCTATGTATTAATAAATACTTAAAAAAAAATTTTTTTTTGGTGAATTATCCCATCAAATTGAAAGAAAATGAAGTTAATAGGAAGTTAACTTGCGTTTAACTTTTCGTTCCCGTTCCGGCCAATAGATGGCTGCACCAGTCTACAAAACAAAATTAACTGAAAATAACTGAAAGTTAATTCAATTCTGCTTAAAGATGGATAAAAGTATAAAAAAATGCATTGTAATCGTGTTCTGAGCTATTCTAAAAGTTTCAAATGTCTAGCTAGTCCGGAAGTTAGTTAAAAATCGATTGCAAGATTTCTACTAGACAAGCAAACAAACACACACACACAAACAAACAAGAAAGCGAGTTAATAAAAACATGGAAAATATTATATTAGATATTTTAAAAGCATTACGGGACGGGTCATGATAAAACAAATTTCACGCAAAGCAAGCTCCGAGAAAGCATTTTGGCAAGAATGGCGACCAAGTTCATAAGAAAATCAAAGGAAGAAATTTACTACCACGCTCGCTTTTCTAGTCACTTTGCCTCTTAGCAACATGACTACAGTCTAGTCATTTTCCCCGCATGGGTGGGCATAACCCCTGAGAATACTCTTGTCATAGAATGACTAAATTACATTAAGTCAAACGTCACTTAGCTGGTTTGACTAAATTACATTTAGTACACCGCTACAGTAAAATTACATTGTTTCGCTGACCACTGACGACCGCAATTGTCCCGAATAAGAACTATCAAGGTTCGGCTGAACATTTATAGAAATAAAGTGGAGCGTCATTTAAACATGGTCGCAGAGAACCTTGGATAAAGAGAAGAGAAAATGCATAGTTATGATAAACGTATACATGAAATTTCAGATCGAAAAACGAAATATCACATTTGAAATAAATTTCATTGTCACAGTTTAAGGACACACAAAGAGACAAATGCATAAGTAAGAAAGCTACTTACCTCTTATGAAACGCATTCCATTTTGATTCATCTATGTTTCATATTTATTAGTGTCCTAGGCTATATTACAGAATCAATTTGCATTTGAAATCGTAAAAGAAATTTCTATTATTTCATTAAAATTCCTTCTAAAATAAATCCTTTAAAATGAAAATTTATTAGTTCTTTTAAAATAGTTTGTTATCTCTGTTTGTAAGGACATTTTGGAGAGTGAGAAAGTCTTTGCTTTGAGTTATTATTGCCAGGTTTCATTTGAATTATCCTCAGTTAAATATTAAAATGAGGAACATCATCTAGGAAATTGGAATGCAGCTCTGGAAGTTATGATAAAAGTAAATAAAAAATATTAAAAAAATCCAAATCAAATAATTAATTTTCTTCTATGAAGTATAGCATAAAAAATAACAAGTTTTCAAAGTCATAGCTGCAGGATGAGTTCCCAGCAGATTCATCACTAATTTATCCTGTTTAATGAAAAAAAATCCTGTCGAAAAATCGATATAAAGCTAAAACAAGGACAATGTCTATAATAAAATATAGCTAAAACGGACGAACATCAACGCAATATTCATTAAGCTTACGGTACCCTTCAATTAAAATTTCGTGATAATCGAACCACGGGTAACCTTGTTAAATATGTTTTAATTATACTCTATAGTCAATTCACCAAGTTTAGACCTACTAACTTAAAATATTATTCTTACCATCAACCGGGTGACAGAGGATTGAATTTTGAAAACTGAATTTAAAAGAATGCAACATATAAGAAATTTTCCATTTTACAAGAGAGAAACTGTAGCAAATAAGTGATAAAATGCTGAATTCTTTTTCCACTTTTATAAAATTATTTTTTTTATGTTAAGTCAAAGCAAAGCTTGTAATTTAATTCTCTTATGGCAATAACTGTATACAATTCACACATTCGAAGAAAAAATCTTAATGATGTTTGGGTAGAGTTGAACAACTTAAATCATGATTTAAATGTGCAGATTAAAATATATATATATATATTTGAATAACCTTTTCTTTTGAATGACAATTGTTACAAACTTGTATTTTTATAACTGAAACATTCAAATTATACGAGTAATATGAACTTTGAAATCAAACAAATTTCACAAAAGTATTACAAAACTGATAAATTAGCAAATACAATCCCACTTAAAATTATAAACAATAGTATAGAACTTATTTATTAAAACTTTAAAACAGTCCAATCTAAGAGTTTTCCCCCCATTTACTTTAGACAATTCTACTCTATTGAACCTCTTAAAAGATTTAATTGTTTAATCATTTAAGCAATTCATGACACATTCAAGATAATTTAAAATAGCATAAGTATTTGCATCAGTTCAGGTTTATATATATATACACTCAAGAGCCAAAACATTATGACCACCCCTACATTTTGCAATGAATTCGCCTGGATGACGTGGAAGGCACGTGATCAGGTGGAAGTGGTATTTAACTGCTGCTGGAGAGTCTGAAGAATCCTTCTTTCACTTACTTCTATGTGTAATGGGAAAGGCTGCGGATCTCAGCGACTTTGATAGAGGGCAGATTGTAATGGCTCGAAGGCTCGGAACAAATATTTCCGAAACTGCACGACTCGTGGGTTGTTCGCGACCTACAGTTGTTAGTACTTATGCAAAGTGGATGAATGACGGTGAAACCAGCAGTAGACGACATGGTGTTGGACGTCCACACGCTATCAAAGAAAAAGGTCGTCGGAGACTGTCTCGCATGGTGAAGCAAAACCGGAGCCAGACAGTGGCTCAGCTGACAGCCCAATACAATGCAGGGCCAAGTAGAATAGTATCGCAGCACACTGTTCAGCGG